>CADDXX010000169.1:271987-314645 GCA_902810485.1 Alauda arvensis | reverse complement strand
GCACTGAACACAAGAAAGGAGTGGTTTCTGAGAAAGTTAGGTTTGTGCGAATAACTGCTTCAGGCAATTAGGAGTTTAGGATTACTATGAATTACTATGTAACAACTTTAGGTTTTTTCCGTGATTTTGTGATACATTTTTGCAGAAAGATGAAGTGAAGTTATAAAAGGCATAAGTTTAGATGTAAACATAGTTACTAGGCATGCCAAAATGAAGGGCAATGAAGTGTACTTGACAAGTAGTATAATGCATAGTTGCACTCTTTGTTTGCTAGATATGTTTCTTGTAGCTTTTATTAATGTACCTGTATATTTGGTGGATATCAGTACCTTATAAATAATAAGCACAATCTGTACAGAGTACAGTCAATAAGCCAGTGCYTCTGAAAACAAGAGATGAAGATTACATGTTGGCCTTAAAACAAGATCTTAGAGAAACAACAAAAAAATATGCCATACTTCTTGACAGTAGATGAACATCAAGATTTGCTTGTGTGCTTTTTATTTTTATTTGTATCTTTACTTCTTATTCTATGAAGGCTGATGTATTGAAAAGTATGTGTTGAGGATGATAATGAGGAAGTAAAAATGGCAGCTTAAGCTAATATGGATTTTTTCTGCTTTTACACTTATTAAAGGCCTATAACTGGAAAGTAACTACTGTSTGGAAATGTGAGGTAGCAAACATCTATTCCATTTAGTATAGAATAATAAACATTTAGACCATCTACATGCAGCCTTGTCAATTATATGCTAGCCAATACAAGCCAGTTTGGTATTTCTATTTGTTACAATAGACTTAACTTTTTCATCAGAGCAAAGAAATATGTTGTAAATACTATTGTTGAATTCAGCTTTCATTGAAATTGTGTAAAGACATACTCAAAATAGTATTGTATTTAATAGATGGAAATTCTAAAATGCACTCTTTTTTTTTTGCCCCTAAGTCCATTCAGGAAATACTAGTAAGTGTTACTGACAAGTCCCTTGAACTACAAAGATTGAGGGGAGGGTAAATGATTTATTGAAGTTTTTATCAGAAGCAGAGCTGGATTAGAAGCCAAATCTTGATCTTATTCTRTGGGAACRAAGATTTTCTTCTGCTTACACATAGCTAAAAATTAATTGCTTTGTTGTTGCTTGCGAACAATAAATGCTGGCGTTATACTTGACATCCAGTCACACATTATTATATTGTCAAAATTCAAGTTTCCTGGTCAGAAAACTGAGCTAGTGGGGAAGAAGGAAAGTGGAGCGGAAAGACTTACATGTCTGTTTACCATACTGCGAGGGTATTGTAAATCTAGAAGTCTTTGGTGATTATTACTGTGAGAAGTGCTTCTTTTAAAATTCACAATTTTTTGTCTAGTTTTACTAGCTGCTGAGTGCTTATTCTGAATGTTATATATGGCAAGTGCTGTTACAGCTTTATAAAAGTRTTTAAAAAAGCTTAAGTGTTAAACACTGGATAATCTTTTCCTTTCTATCCTGAATAATGAGAGCTGATTTAAACTCTAAGGTTTCATTTCCACACAAAACCCATCAGAATATTTTCTGGCTAAATATTCATGATGTCGGTAATGTTCAGGTGCTTAATCCAATCTCCTCAGATTTTTTGGTAATTTCTGTTCATGGAGTAATGGTGAATTCTAGGTGCTTCTAGGTGAAACTCTGCAATTTTTAAAAATTAGGCTTTGAATGCAACACTCCTTTATTGTCCAGTTGTTCGTGTACTAAAGCCATATATAAAATGCATCAGCACTGGGCACTGTGAGCAGTGAACACATTGCCAGCCAGATGTTGTGGCTCACAGAAGACAGAGTATTCCCCCTGATCTGCAGCTGGAGCCCAGGTGGTGCAACCAGGTAAAACTGGTTATGAGGCAAGAACTGATCTGATCCTTATTTCTAGATCCCTTTATGATGATAGAAGACTTTTGAATTACTCTTTTATCATATGTCCTCTTTCATCTTCTGGGTAAACAAGTTYCAGTGTCTTTGGATTTCCATCCCACTAAAGGCTTGCTGTGCACTTGATTCAGGCTTGAAGTTTGCTATTTCTTTTAGAGGTACAGAAAAGGAAACTGCTGTGTCTGAGAGCCAGCCAGGGTAATATCCAGGTGCTTTATGAGACAATGATACCTCTCTTTTCCGACTTTACCTCATGAGATTGTTCTTACTTATTGTTGACCTCAGTATTATGTTTGTTCCTGAAACATTCTTTCTGAGATGGAGAGTTCTCTCTTTATTGCTGAGTGTATGCCTTAGTAGAACTGCCAGCTTTGAAAACTTTTTGTACTACCAGAATTAGCAGTTGTAGGGAAAGCAGGTAGACAACCAGTTTATAGATTGAGATAATACTTCAGATGTTYTTATCATCACTGAAAGGGTAAGTTGGTAAGTTCAGATATCTTTTTACTAAATTTTTAATTGTACAAAAATAACATATCTGAGGGGTGGACTATAATTACATTAGGGATGGTCTGCAATCTAWAAACTTGTTTTCATCTCAGTTGCAATGTGCAGTTGTCTCTGGGACTTCATTCTGTGGCAAAAAGTGGTCTAGCTTTAAGGAAACTGTTGAGTAGATTATTTTWAACTGATATTTTCTGTTACCTGGTTTACAAAACATCTTGTACAACTAAGRGGGTGTTATAGGGTGGGCTGTAAAMAGGAACTTCATAAGTAGWCTGTGCTACAAGAGTGATTGGCTTGTTGTAAAACCTCAGAACAACATCTGTGAGCCAAATGGTCCTTTGAAGTGTGACAAAGGAAATGTTTTAACTGGGATGTATCTTTCTTTCATTTTTCAGGTAGGAAATGAAAGCCGTATCTCATTCTACCTGGAAATTTTCATGTGTTAATGTGCCATATAACATAGATTTCCATAATTCAACATTCATTTTGAGAGCATAGCCGGCATATTTATAGAAATGCCTGAATCTCACTATGTAARTTATGAATCACTCATTTTTCCTGTAGGCATATCTACYAAAACCTTGGCAGTGGTTTGGAATTAGTTCATTAGTTGTGAGTGGCAAGTCAGTCAATGTATTTTTTTTTTACTGAGGTCATCAGCTATTAGTTCTTCACTAAAGAGCCTGGATCTGAAATCAAARCTACTAGTTTCTTTTCCTCTCTGTGCTGATGGTTTCCTGCATCTATGAATGCCCCTTGAGACACTGTTATTTTAATTGCAGACTCTTCGTTGAACAATTTTGAGATGGTTTTCTTTTTGCCTTCATAATAATTAAGCTTAAGATTTAGCTTCATTTATGATGTTTTTTTCCTTGTTGATACACACCTGAAGGATTGGATGCCATACAGAAAGACCTTGACAGACTGGAGAAATGGGTCCGTGGGAATCTCATGTGATTTAGTAGAGTAAGTGGAAGGTGCTGCACCTGGGTTGGGCCATTACCAGCAGGTTGAGGGAGGGATTGTTCCCCTCTTCCCTGCTCTGGTGGGAACCCAGCTGAAGTTTTGCATAAGCTCTGGGGCCCCAGCCCAGGAAGGACATGGAGCTGTTGGAGCAAGTCCAGAGGAGGCCACTCAATTGATCAGAGGGATGGAGAACCTCTGCTATGAGGAAATGCTGAGAGAATTGGGATTATTCAGCTTGGAAAAGAGAAAGCTTCAGGCTGACCTAATTGCAGCCTTCCAGTATCTGAAGGGAATTTACAGGAAAGATGGGACAATAGCATGTAGTGACAGGACAAGGGGGAATGGGTTCAAATTGAAAGAGAATAGGTTTCAATTAGACATTAGGAAGAAATTCTRTACTGTGAGAGTGTTGAGGCACTGGGACAGGTTGCTCCAGGAATTTGTGGATGCCTCATTTCTGGAGGTGTTCAACGCCAGGTTGGACGGGTTTTTGAATGACCTGATATAGTGGAAGGTGTCCCTGCCCATGGCAATGGGGTTAGAATGAGATGATATTTAAGGTCCTTTCCAACTCAAACCCTTCTGTGATTCTATGAGTCTGCAACYATGGCCTGTAAGTCTTTGACTCTAAAGGTCAAAGGCTAGCTTTGTCCCTATTTTTTGTAAAATACTTGCAAACATTATTGCAACTTGGGTTAACATTGCAATCACATTCAGTAATTTTGCATGAAGTGGATTTTGCTGTTGCATGTGGTAATTGGGCAAAAAAAGAGACTGATTTAAAATTACTAAAGTTTTGGTATTGCTTTTGACATTAGAGATTGTACATAAAAGGTATAAATGGATGTACTTACACTGTATTCCTGCTGTATTACTTACAAAAYATTTCTCAATTTATTTCTTGTGCCTGGAAGGAGGTTAAATTGATTAAAGTGTTTAGCTGCTGTTTTGGGTAGAATGCAAAGCTTTTCCATTGTAGAAGTACTGAAAGTCTTGAAAGCTGATGATTAGATACAACCGTTTGAGACTTGGGAACTTTGAGACYGGATACTATTTATGATTAACAAAGTGATGTTAAATGTTACTCACTGGTTTTGTAATAAAGGTTTGATTGTGAAACTCTTGAAGAGTAGAAAGTTAGTATTATATTTGATGTTTCAAACTAGTCTCTGAATAAACCTGTATTTAACAATTTAACGCTTTTCAAGGGTAAAAGAGTAAGTTATAAAAATTTTGGAGTATTGGATRATTTTTGCTTGTTTTGGGGTGGTTTTTTTTTTGTTTGTTTGTTTTTTTTCTGTTTGACAACAGGAAAGTGTTCAATGGGATTAGAAAAAATACACTGTATGTTTAGTTATGGGTAAGTATCAAGGACTGTGTGTGGATTACCTTTCAACTATRTTAACTGAATAATACTTTCTCTATAGCAATTGAGAGATTGTCAAGAGTACCAGGACAATGAAAAGGAGCAGGAAACATGGACACCAGCTCATATCTGAGGTTATCAAAGGCTAATTTTCTATGAACCTGTGAAGTATTCCTATCTTTCAAGTGTTTGATTTACTATTTTTCAAACAATAAAAAAAGTATGAAATTATTACCAAGTCATATATTCCTTCCAATCCTGTAKGTTGAGAGTTATTGCACTTGGCATGACTTCAGATCAAGGTGAATATTGTTTTGTCAACAATAACAACAACAAAAGCAAACTTGAGCTCTCATGCTTGCTCTCCTTTTTCCTTACTCACTGCACAGATAACAGTTTGGAACTGGGAGAAAACACTGATGTTGCTAGAAATAGCCCAACCTGATGTCTGTCGTGGGCAGCTGTATTTTATAATATTAGCCTTCCCCAGCCATATCTTTATAGTTCAGTACTGCAAACTTAATCACATAATAATTAAGTTGAAGAGCCCATCGGCCACTGTAATGGCTGAACTTTGTCTCAGAACTTTGGCACAGAAGCCAGTTGTCAATATATGGGTGAAATGGCAATCCTGACTCCTGTTCCTCAATTTAAATTACAACAAGAATTCCCTAAAACTGTTGTGCTAAAACATTTTGRTATGCATGTAAATAGGCACAAAAGGGGTCCCTCCTTTCCTTGGTGGCAGGGGAAGGATTACTGCTGTCAATCATMATTTTTCTATATTAAAGGTATTTTCTATACAGATTGGAGAAGAAGGAACCAAAGAAGGCAAACAGAAAAGATATGTTACATATTTTAAAAAGCAAATATTACACAGTAGTTGAGAGACAGAAGATGTGCTGGAGGTAGTTAGAGGAAAAAAATGCTAGAAATGCTAATTAGTCTAAATCATTAAGGCTTTTATCAGATTTTTTCTAAATATTTTATTAGTCTGCCTGTCTTTTGTGACTTTTGCTTCACTTCTCTAAGATATTTTACTTTACTGGGACAGACTTATCGTCCTTTTTTCAGCCTTTTGTGTTGATTGACCATATTAACAYACATGATATGTAACAGTGAAAAATTAAAAATTAAAAAAAAATCCACATTTGTTTTGAAAACTTGTATCTTTAGTCAGCACTCATCCTTCTATTCAATAGTAACTGTCTGTTCAGATTTCCTTTATATTTTGGGTTTCTCAATTATCTTGTAAATGATTTGGTTGACTTTTGCATTTTTTAAGGTTTTATATGTCATTTAATGTGGATTATTTTCTATTTTCCCTGATTTTACTTTTTTTATTTTCAGCTTTTGTCTGCAGAATTGTGAATCAGACCCTTCAAACACAGGTAGTGGTAGTTCTTACAGGAAAACAGATTTTTATTACACAGCATCATTTGTTTTCTAAGTGTTTTCTAGTATGCATGACTTATTTTAAGTTCTCTGTAGAAATCTGTGGCCTCCTGTGTTTAGCTGTCTGTTTATATATAATTGTTTGCTTTCTTGTTCTTTTTCTCTGTGTCTTTCATGTGTAATTTTTCAGTTCACAAATAAAAAGAAGAAGGAATGTGTATAGTCACAGAGACTGGCTTAGTTGGAATCTTTGTTCCTTTTTAGAGCATCATTGAGAAGCATGATACTGAAGGTAGACTGTAAGATTCAAATGAAAATGARATCTTTATTTGCAAAATCTCCAAAGGTGGGACCAGAATATACATGGGGTTTATGTTCCAAAAGAAGAAACCATGGGCTTTTATAAGCCTATGCACAATAGCTTTTGCCCCAAGATCCAGTGAAATAATAAATGAAGATTTTTATTTCTTGTTAAAATAATGTTGTAATTATCATAAAAAGAGAATCACTGCTCACTGGGGGCATTKTTCTTTCTTYAGTACCAGTTTCTCTACTGGCTCTTAAAAGTACATTCCTCTACATGTTATAATGGCAAAGATCAGCTGGTCATMAGAATTTGATTGGATGAAAAAAGTCAGTTCCCCTAAAAGCAAAAACTGTGCAGAGTTAGGGTTTTTTTGTGGACTCCTGATGATGCATTCAGGGCTTTTTTTGTRGAATCCTAATGATACAGTTACATAAGAGTCAGGAGGTTTGTACATAGCTGATCAATGACCCATTAGAGCTCCTGGTACATGGCTTTGTTGTATTTTKAGGACAGATAACTTAGGTGACAYTTTAACCACGGTGGAACAAAGGTGAACAAATCAACAGAATTTCCACAGAAATTCCAACCAGGTTCCTTCCATTCTTCCTTTTTAGCTTGCAGGTTTTGGGATCAGTACAGTTCCATGCACAGGGGCARCTTTATTTTCACACACCTCCTCTTCCTCTTTCTGGTTTCCCCAAATGTTTTAAGTGAAGACCTGACCACCTGCCTTCTCAGTGACAAAACCTTGGGTAGAATTCCATCTCTCTCCCACAATGACCCTGGGCTCTGAAATGCAGTATCTTAGATATCAGTAGTGCCTGTGGGAAAAAAAACAAAAACCCAACCAAACCCATAAATAAATAAATAAATGATAAATAAATAAATAAAAATATCATCTGGGTTCAGCTGACATTGTAGGCCACCCATATGCATAGGCATGTAGCACACAAATGCATGCTCTTTATCCCAAGTACTGCAAGACCAGGAATTTGGAAATTAGATTGTATTCATTGCACCTCCACGGTACATAAGGTAGGGACATACTTTGCTTGAAGTTCTGACAATGGGTCAGTGTCTAATTTTGTAAGGGCCAAAGATGCCCAGCTTTTAGAGACAAATCCCACTGTTTGTTTGTTTTATGCATTATCTGTAAAAGCCTTTGGAAGTTTGTGCACAGTTGATAAATCTGAATTGTACTTTCTGCTTCTTTTCCTGAAAAGCCTGCTTCATTCTGGATGTGTTTGCTTTGATGCTGTTCATGTTTTTGCAGTGCACCTTGACTCCCCTGAGCTCTGTGTGGTGCTTTAGTCATGTAATCCTTTCCTACACAAAACACTGGAATAAACTCAATGTTATTTATGACAAGTGCTTTTGATAAAATATAGGTGTTTTCTCAGCAGTTCCCAACGTTCTGCTTCCTTGACTATTTGTCTGGTATTTGGAGACCTTTGATTTAGGGAGCTGCCATTCAAATAACTTTTACATGGGTATATGGAATGCTATATTTGATCTTTGCTCTACCATGTAGTTAATCAGGGAGTAACTTCATAAAGATTATGTTAATGAATCAGGGGACTAAGYAGAAATACACAACACAGATTCATTAGATGAGAGCCAACTGTAGTCCAAATGCCAYGYAGATATAGTAATTATGCCTTCTGTTAGAGCTAATGAACTTTCACCTTTTTTTTTACATCTACTTGGCTGAAGCACCCATCATTAATATTTTGTAYAAATTAGTAAAAATGAGTTGCTATCTTTTCAAGATGATTAAAACATAACAAATGAGATTTTGTTCTAGTTTCTTAACATATTTTAAGTATATGGGTGAGTAGCATTTTGTGAAGCGGAATGTCGTATTTTAGCCCAGCATCTGGTCAACTACTTATTCCAACTGAGTTTCAGACTGGTCCTCTAGGCATCTCTTACAATAAGTCAGACATTTACATCTCTATGAACGATGTAGCACAAAGTCTAAGGTAATAYTAATGCAGACAGTGTGGGATTTCTATGACATACGCAGGATGAATTTACTCTTAGGAACAGGTAAAACAAGAGAATTTGTCTTTTCACATTAAAAAAGAGTGATGTATTTTATTTCACTAGGTGCAAAAACAAAAAAGGCAAAAAATCTGAGCCTAAAAGACATCTGGATGTGATTAAAAAAGTTGAGGTAAGATGCGGATACTATTTCTAAATTTTACAACAGAAATTGAAGGAAAATGAAACCTAGTATGTTTATTAGTACAAATGGAACAACCAGCACAGACTTTTTCTAGTCTTATTACTCAGACAGACATACTGTTCTGCAGTGTGGTGGTGCAAGGGCTAGGGTCTGACTATGGAGAARCTACTTTCTTTGCTCTTGTTTGTACTGGAACACAACAACCAACTGCTCTTCACAGGGTAGCAATACAGCCTAATGTGAACAASTGAGCTACTACTGGAGCTTACAGAAGKAGGAACTGGTGCCAGTGCTTYTGAATCTGCTGTYGTTTCACCAATCTACTGGAATTTAACCAATTTAGGAAGTTGAGAAGGAAGAAACATACAGAAACTTAGGAAGTGACCTCTGTTTTGTAGGAAATTACTTACCATGTGGCAGTGGGAACATTAAAGGTGAAACAGCTTTGTATTTTTTCTCCTGGTGATCCACCAGTTGTTTGAAGCAGTTATATTATTACATACAGTATGTGGTATTGATTACCAAGTATGGCACGGCCTTCTGTCAACTGTTCCAACAGTGGATGGTAAAGGGAAATGATCATCTCAGTATTGCACAGGACATGGTATTTTATGGCTGATGCTTGACCAAGTAAATCCTTATTAAGTTCTTGTGCTTCACATCATATTGGTTTAAATATTAACACACAACATTTACACAGCATTGTTATGCGAACTGTTTCACTGTTAACTGCATCTTTACTCTTTGGTAGTATGGAGGACATGCTGTTGCTGTAACATGGGATTACCTTGATAAGAGATTGCTTTAGGAGCTACAAAAGCAAGATGAAGAAGAAAAAATCTGAAGATGAGAAAGACAAAACATAAAACAAAGAAGGTGAATATGATGAAGAAGACCATGAAGAGGTATAATGTTAGTTTTCCTACTTACAGAGTCAGATCCCAGTCATTGATAGTGTGTTGGCTGGCAAAGAAATGTTCTTAGCTCCCAATAAGGCAGAGTTGTTGAGGGAGAAATTATTACATTTCTGATCTTTGTTGCTCCACATTGTATTGTAAATTTAAGTGAGTGTTCAAGATTTGTTACTCACAGAGCTCTGAAAAAAATACCTTGTATACAAGAATGTGTTCTGACACAATCAACACATACAATTACTCCTTTTCATCAYTAAAACAGTGATGCCTGTTGTTTTGTATAGATCAGGACTTCATTACAGGATTTTCCTTTTWCTTTCCGAAGAATCTATTACTGTTTTAAAGTACGGGTGCTAAATTGTYTTCTCTAYACATAACAGTGATTTTTCCATTGGTTTAGGAAAATGACTAAATTTCTTCCTATTTTGAAGATGGAGATGCCTTTGGTGCTATCAGTGATGACAGCATGGTTGAAGCAACATAGTAGCTGTTGTTTCTATGTGTTATACTGCTCAAGCCTTACACTACTTGAAGCAGAATTCTGGAGCTAGGCTGAGTATCAACAGACTTAACATTTTAGCTGTGTTGGTTTTAAGCAGGCTCCCCCAAAAACACCTTGGAGTTTAATTGTACTATGCTGTAAAAGAGGATAGGGAATCCTTTGTTTTGTTCTTTTACAAAGTGCTTTCCAGACATGCCTTTTGAAGGTACTCTGGAATACCTCCTAGTAGAGTAARCATTATGCAATTGTTTCCTCTGCACAGAAAAAAAGTATTCATTTTACTTGAAATTGTGTCTAAGCATTTGCACTAATCAATTATATGCCTCAACAGTAAGATCTTGAAACAAATAATTAAGTTCTTGATGACTACAGTAAAAAAAAGACATATAGCCTTTATGGACATAAGCTGCTCATTGGCAGCTGATTCCTCTGAAGAACTCTATGTAAACTTCTAGTTCAGGTAACTGAAAATAATTGACAACTATGCACTTTAATACAAACTCACTTGGAAGGACCTTAGTATCTCAGTAATATAGATAAATGACAGTAATTTGAAAAACCATTCATCTAGTTAGAAGAACACATTGCCTTTAGTATTTTGGTAAAAAGCAACGGATTAAAATACATTATATTACTTTCATGAATCAGCATAAATCATAATTAAAGATAATTTGGCTTAGAAAGAATAAATGGCAGAATTTAAGAAATTATGGAATCCTGGTTTACACCAGTGCCCCCACTAGTGATGAAAATTTGAGCCCTTTGCTTCAGTTTCTCCACCTCTTCAGGCAATACTTTCTTCCCTCAGAGCTGTTAAGGGAGCTGGCAGATGATAGCTATCTATGTCATTGTTGACACACTTGTTTACTTTTCTAGAACAAACTAGACAGAAACAGACAATAAATCAATAAGAAATAAACCCCAAAATACAGAAAAAGAATGTGGTGAAGTATTGCAATGCATGTTTTAATTAGAAAAATAAGAGAATGCCGAGATAAAGAAAAAGCTGAATGTTTGGAAACATCCTTTTTATTTGAGAACCAACAGCTATTACTAAGATTAGGGACCTGAAGAACATTGTGATAGCACATTCTCTGTACCTTATTGTCTTTTGGTAGTAAAAAATACTATTTTTTAATTGTTACTATATTACTATTGGTCAGGGTTTTGGGGCTGTTTTTGTTGGTTGGTTTTGAGGTTTTATTTTCTTACAAGTATTTCACCTTCCTGGTGACTGGGAAACAATTCTGCATTATTCTGTATACTTCTGTCTGCAGCAAGAATTCCGTCCTTAAGGTGTCATTTTCAAGTGTTCTSGTAAAATACCTACCATATATAAAGGAAATGAAACTAAAATGCTAGGCGGGTCACACCTCAGAGGTGTGCCACTTTTATTTTGAAGTGTTCACTACAATGTGTAAAAAACATTCAGCTGCATTGCTCGGGAGTTGTATTCTGCCAGTAATTTSTTTTTTCACATCACACACATCAGCAGTTGTTTCTTGAGTGGATGTGCCTGTTTCTTGCTTCCCATTACTATAACTGCTTTTGCTAGCTGTTCTCCCCATGCAAAGTGAATTGTGAGACTACTTGCCCCCTACAAAAGGAATGCAAATTGATGGCTTTTATCAAAGATGGAACTATAAAATTAACACTAGAAAAGAGCTACTGCATGAGTAACAATTTGTTGACAAGTTGTGGCTTGCCTGAACAAGTACAATATCTTTTTATGCAGCAGACAGTAATTCTTRAGGACCAATTACTTTCACCATTCATCATTCTGCCATGAAGTATGAAGGCAATGGTCTTCATACTGCACTGTTGAGAAATATTATTCTGGTAGAAATCAGGTGTTTTTTGCTATCATCAAGAGGGAATTGCAAAGTCTTAGGCTTGGACCCTCCAGGATTAGTTTAGCTATGGCAAAGAAGGCCATCAATTAGGAACAAGTACTGCAAGAACACAGATCAGTGCCAAGGCACTTCTGAAAAGCAGTGCTATTGTTCTTTTCCACAGGTGTAATGCTTACACCTGTTTGCAGATGCTGACTTTTTGATTGCTTAAAATTTATTRCAAGACCATAATGCTGATAAAACTTACAACTGTTCTTTGGTTTTCAGCCAACTTCAAATCTGGACAGGCTAATATTCAAATCCTAATTTATAGCACAGAGGAGGATTGCTTTCAGTATCATCTCACCATCTGAGAACTTCACTGATCTGTCCCTTAGTTGCTCATAACTAAGTTATAACTAGTAAGTACTCCAAAATTTATGCAGAAAAGTCCAAAGTTTACAAGGCATGAACAGAATAAACCACAAAGGCTGTAGTTATGGTATGCTACTTATGAATGCTATATGCAGCTACTGCCAACAAAGTACTTGCTGACCACAGATTTATAGTAGATCATACATAAAAATTGGCCTAAACAAATACAAGTAGTGGTCTGCTGTAATAAAACATGAGAAGTACGTAGAACTAAAAATATCTAAGATGCACCATTTTCACTGGAGTCTAAAATAATATCTTTATTTTACATATATTACATATGTTCTTCTAAAAGCAGAGGAGCAGAAGTATTTAAAATCCTCAATCAGAAGCATTTCACAAAGTTATATTTTTAGCCCTTATAAAAATTACAAAGACTACTTGTGAGAACTTACTTCAAAGTATACCAGACTTAAAACTTTAGATTTTATGTGATCCGACCATGTAATACGCACTTAAGTTTAAAACCCATTTCCTGAACAAYATAGTGCAATTAATCCAAAAGGGGATTTGCAACTCAATTATTTCACATTTGTGGGGGTTTTGGATCTTTTTTTTTGTTTGCTTTTGGGGTTTTTTTTGTTTATTTGTGTTTTGTTTTGTTTGTTTATTTAAGAAGTCAGTTTCCRAAAGAACAACTTCACAGATTTTAACTTGAATCAGATTGAAATTCCTCACAGAGCAGTTACCCTGTTTATTCAGGGCTGACATGTAATGATGAACTGCCAGTTGTGCTGTACTTTGGAAAAAAGCTGTAAGGATCCCCACATCCTGCAGAAAGCCAATCCAGCTAATGGTTGTATATTACCAGGGTCAGGAGTCCTACARTCTTGAAAAGAGATCTACTGAATCTTCTGATAAAGTTAAACTCTTACTAAAAATGTACTGTATGAAATATGCTACATAATACACAAGTGAAAACATGTGCATTCCAGACTCTTGATTAGAATGGAATATAGTCCAATGAAACAGCTGTCCCTTTGTGTTTTTCCAAAGACTGCTTATCCTAAGGGAAATCAAGGCACATCACCCTTAACTCAGCACCAGTAAGCCACAAGTCTTTGACATAGTAAAAGCCCAGAGTCTGGGACACACTAGAGGACTCTTCAGCTGTACCCCACACATCTCTGTATCCACATATCAACCAGTCAGAGACCTTCCTGACCTAGTCGAACAACAACCACAGTTAATTTCACTTCTGCACCAATACCAATTTAGTAACCATCAGTTCAGGTATCTGCTGTAAATTAGGCTTATGCTGCATCATCATGATAGCTAATTTAATGTTCTTTGATTAATCCATAAGAAACAGAAGGATAAACTATTAGAACTGTTGAGTTTCAGTAACAGAAAGATGGGAGAAGAAGCAAAATAATAAAAAGGCATGCAGAAAAGATGCATTATATACCAAGTTTTATCCTATATAAAACTTTTGTTTTCATGTGCCAAGGCTTTCTTGTCTTGAGCGAGTCACCTTTGAAAGTTTTAATCATGAGAGCYGTATTGCTTTAGCCATCATAAATTATTTTGTGAAACATTTTTTCATATAGCATTAGAACTGCTGCCTCAGTGTTTATGCTTGTTTTACCAGCATATTCTCTTAATGAAAAGAACTWCTATTTGAAAAGGTCTTTGAAAACAAGTGTTATGCAAACCATGAAGTTCATGCTGTTTGTAATCTCTTCTCTAGTGTGGAGACTATGAAGTAGTTTCACTATCTCCACAGATGCTTCTTTAATCAATAGGTTCAACAGTCACAGATCATAGTTCAGGTACCTAACTGTACACCATTTTCTTTCAAGCTCTGGCCTGCCTCATTTTCARTATAATACAAGTTAGCCAATTCTTGTTCATACACTTGGCATGGCAGTGAAGACTATCTGGGACAACAGATACCCCAAGAATAGATGGGGCCTAAATCTTTACTCTCTGAACCCGACAAAGCATTTTGGAATACCTCAATACATTCACTTTACSTGACTTTTTATACTGTATATACTTAGTCAAGACACTCATTGGAAAGGGTACAATAGTAGTTTAAAGGATACTGACTCTTTAAGGATACTTTTCTCTTATTAAGTCCTAMTCAAGTTTGTTATTTTGGGTTTTGGTAATAAATACTATTTTGAACAGGGCAGAAGAATTCTTGCTTCACGAGGCAAATATAAGCAAAAGAATTATAGGCATGATCTCAGTTTTTATTTAAAAGTATTCTCAGTACACAAGTACCTCCTCTCTGTATGAAGAGTCCAGAGGTGTGGTTTTTTTTATCTTGTAGAATTTTCAGATGGGGAAGAAAAAGAGGGGAAAACCAAAAGTGATCATGAAACTCCAAGAGAAACATTCAAGAGCAAAGTGGATAATGAATACAGYAATATGTAAAGAACAAGTCTGAAGCTGCAAGTTGTCTATTCTGCTGCAATTTTCTAGCAGGCATTAAATATAATTTAAAGTTTTCTGGGACATTTCAGGGAAAAGATAGGTGCTTGAGGCTCATGGGCACAAGACCAATATTAGTATGCTCAGTACACACATGACTGCTGTCTGAAGAATCAGTTGGTCCTGAACTGAAATTAACTGGAGGGGGAAAAAATAAATCTAGCAGAAAATAAGGACTACTGGGGCAGTTACAGCAAGGTGCCACATTTCTGCACTTCTTTCATTGTACACGCAGATGACCAGATGAGAATGCAGTCCAATCAGTTTTCAGCAGGATACCAAAGAAAAGTGTGAAGTTTCAGGAAGACTCGTAACTGGACTTTGCTGAGGCACAGAGTTACACAGAGAAAAAAATTACCCTAGTGCCACTACTGAAAAGTAATAAAGAATGGTTGACCACAGGCACAAGATTTCAAGATTCCAGTTTAAGTATTTGCTACTGCCTCTGTAATAGTCAGTTGTAAAAAAGAWTTTCATAGTGGCAATTAATTATGGAATGATAGCATTTTTAAAAAATCTTGCTCTACAAGAAAGATAAAAATATGAAAACACCACTTTAAGTTACAACTGTAAACTTGGTATTAAAATGTCAAGTGTACTATGAATTCTATAAATACTTTCAGATGTTTAGAAGTTAGATATCCCCATATACCCATTGCTGGGCTGTAAAACACACTCACAGTGAGACTSCTTGTGTATTAGTTTGAACTACATTTTTTTCACCTCATCATTAATTAAGAAACATGCCTATCAAAATAGAAAAAAGTGCAAAGCTTCAGAGATGACTTCATACCTTAATTTACAYCCTAATCTTATAAACTGCCTGTCTCAGGCATATTCAGACATTATGTGATCCCCAGGAATATCCTTTTAGTGGAACACTGCCCATTAAGGCAAGTCACATATCAGTACAGTTTTTCTCTGCATTCCAAGTGCATTTTGCATTCTGTGGACTCCCCTTTATCTAAGGTTATATTTTGTATCTACAAATAACAGTTTTCTAGGGTCTTCCATTATTGATGCTGAAGGTCTCCTTGATTATCAACTTTCATAATATTTGTTGGATTTATTCCATTTTCTATTTCTTTCTGATGCGATACTGGTGTGACAAACAAATGGGAAGAGTCCATTGGAGAATGGTGACTGACATCTGCTTTCACTAGAACTTCATAATACAGGAGATAAAAAACTGGAGTTACTATGCCAATAATCAACATAATCACTACTGCCGTCCACCATCCTATACCCCAGTCTGCTCCATAGTAAGGATCCTTGCATTTTTTAGTTTTACCATCCGTGTCAAAACAGATCTGTTGGGCTGCTAAAGCAGAAACAACTTCATTCAGATTCTCTCTCTTTGTGTCATTACACTTCACTATTTCTTCTATATCTCGATCGACTTCTTTTAAGAAGTTGCCAGCAGTCTCATTAGCAGAGAATTTATCACAAAGAGATGTTTCCTGTACTTCTGGGGAACACAGAGCAGGCCGAAGAGCTGGTCTTCCTTTTGGAGATATATGGGTTTCAGTCAATACACTAAACTTTTTCACTGGAATTTTGATAGACCTCAGGGCAAAAAAGTCTTGATCGTTGATAAGATTGTTAACTCTCTTGATATCTGCAACCTAAAAATGAAAAGAACAGCTAAAACATCACATTCCTTTGAACCAAAACTCTCTTAACAGTACTACATCCTTAAGAAATGCAAGTCTTTTGTGATGAAACTAAGAAAAGACCTTTGTTTTTGCCCTACCCAAGTCAGCTCTCCTTTTCTATATTCTTGCTCTAAATGAATACAATTTTGTTCAAATTAGGTTCAGATTTTAAGTGAAAGTCTAAGGCAAGGCCTTTGGTTTTTATTACCATTATGYTTGGTTTTTTTTTTTTTTTAACTGATACCTATTCATACAGTATGAAGTCAGAAGAGGTCAAAGACCAAATCTGAACAACTTTACAGCAAGAAGGAAATTAATTATGATGTAAACCCCCCCTCACTTCAGATAAGACTGAAAGTCAATTCACAGATATATTTACTTATCTGTATGTTCAGCTATCAGTTGGCAACTGTCTCTGTGAAATTATTAAGTAATGAATGAAACTTCACCTCACTTTCCTTTTAAGTTTTCAAATTATGTAAATTACTGTTAATTTTTAATTCAGTTAAAAAGTTCTGAGTTCGGAATTATCAAAAAGTATGAATTTGCAATTCATCTAGCCATAGGCATGTTTTTTTGCTGCTTCTGGGGCTAAGGTAGAAATCAAGTGTAGTTTTAAAACTGTCATCTATCTTACCCAAGTCAGCTCTCCCCTTTCCCTATTCCTGCTCAAAATGAATCTCCTTTTGCTTGTAGCAAGTTCAGATTTTAAGTATAATATGAAACACTCTGCAGGTATTTAAGCACCCTGGGATAATCACTGGCTTCATTTTCAGATGGTAACTCCCTCATGATAGAAGGCACAGCCACAAACTTCACCATAATGAAGTACTTCAAAATCAGTGCTTTTCTAGGACACCTGCAAAGCACAAAGACATTGTGTCCACTTGAAGATACACTGTATCCAAGTCACACAAACCTTTTTAATGTGAAAAAGTCCTTCAGTTCCTAAGGCAGTGTATTTGTTATGTGTATGATGCTGGAGAAATTGGAGAAGAATAAAAGACTGCCAAATGCAGCGATTTATGATTCCACCACAATGCAACTCATACTGTCTGCCTCAAGCCCCAGGATTGCTTTTCCACATTCTCTTGAATTTTGCAAGAAAGAGCACAATTTAGCTATCCTTCCTTTCTTAGCAAGGCCTGACCTCATAAACCTGCTCAAAATACTCAACTGCAGTAGGTTCTGAAGCCAAGACTTGGTTAATGAGGCTAAAGTCTGTCATGATTAGAAAACAGTTATGTCAAGATTTTAATACCTAAAGTCACAACAGGAGGCCCCCAATTCTGTTTCTGCCTGAAGAATTAGATGACAGCATATTCCCTATATACAGATTTTGAACTTGACCTCGTGGCACCGGAGGTCAATCAGTCCCTTCAATACACACAACTGACCTGTTAAAACTGGAAACATCTACCAAGACCAGTCCCACTGCCTTAATAGTAATGGCAGCCAAAAATTACTGGGTAGGCAGGACATTTACCAGACTAACGTAAGAACTGAGCCAGAACTAGTGAGCACAAAGAAGGGTGCACAGGGGTGGAAAGCTCCCAGAAGTAGAGCATTCTCATGCTTCAAATACTAGGGCAATTTAGCAAAATTCAAAAGAGAAATACGGAGGATTTCCCATCCCCCCCCCCCTCCAACTTTGATGGAATTAGGGCTCCACACAAACCCTTAAGGTAGTTCACCAACAACCTCGTCACCCAGCCCAACAGCGAGGATGGCACTAGGTGTGCCGACCTGTGACTGGAGCACAGCTTCGAACATGTACACAGAGTAACATGTACTCTGACAGAGTGTCACAACCAAAACTATGCACTTGTTTCTCACACTTACATTAGTTTTAAGGGGGAAAGCCCACGGAAGCGGAACCCTGYGCTGTAACACTGGCACTCTGACGTCATTTTGCACTCCTGAGAAACACGGCATTTCCCACGCGCTGCCCCCGCCAGCAGCCGGCCTGGGACCGGCCCCGCGGGCCCCGGGCACTTACCGAGCAGCAGAACTGCAGCGCGATCGCGTTCAGCGTGTCCCCTTCCCGGATGTCCTTCGTCAGCAGGACGATATCATCCAGCCTGTCCCTCGACGCGCTCCGCCGGACCTTCTCCTTGCCCCGCGGCCGCAGTTCCGACACCTCGCCCTCCTCCTCGGGCCCCTCGCTCTCCGCGCTCACGAAGGGGCACAGGTGACCGCCGGCGAGTGGCTGCGCCACGGCGGGCGGCTGCGGGCCGCCGCCGGCGCCTCTGCCGGCCATGCTCCGCGGGTGGCCCTGTGGAACGGACCGCAGGCGTGGCGCCCTCCACGGCGAGCCCCACGCCGGCCCCTCCTCCTCGTCCCCGCCCAGCTCCCTTCCGACGTAGCACCGCCGGCCACGCCGCCCCGGGGAAGTGAGAGCATCACCCTGCCCTACCTTGCCCGGCCGGCCGCGCCGCCCCGCTCCGCCCCGGGCCGCGGCGCTACTTGCCCCGCTCAGCGTGGGACCCGCCGCGATGGCGGCCGCGCCGCCACGTCCGCAGCGCCGCCACGCCCAGGCGCCGGCCGCGCGCACCCCGGGGGCGGGGGTGGTGGGAGGCGGCCGCGGGGCCCGGCCGTGAGGAGCCGGCGGGGCCGGCCCGGCCCGGCGGGAGAGCGAGTCCGGGCACCGACCGGCCCCTGCCGCTCCGGCGCTGCCCCGGTACCGCGCCGCTCTGCGCGGCCCAGAGAGCGGTGCGGCCGAGCCGCTCGGCGTTGGAGGCCGGAGCGCGGGGCCGGCGCTGCCGGGCCAGGAGGCGCCTGACCCCCGCCTTCCCCTCGAGCCGCCCGTGTGCTCCTACAGGTCCTCCTTCTGGAGAAACGGAGTCTGCTCGGATAGACGAAGTTGCCATGTATTTGGATCAGTAAGAGGGTTCTTCTGAGACCCTTAGTCCCGCCTGGCTCTTCTGCACTGTCAGGAGCTGCCAGGCAGTTTCTTGATATCCCTTCACACCGGTCCCCTCAGGACTAGTGCTACACAGGTACAGAATTGTAGCCCGCTCTCAATAGATCTTTCTCACAAGAGAGGTACCACAAATTAAACCCTGTAGATATTTCAATTTTCCTGGCAGAATCATTTTTTGCTCAKCAATTTTTGGGGTGCTGAGGTGATAGGTGGATGTCGTTGTCTAACTGGTAAATTTAATCTATTGTGTCTTTCTTCTGACACAGCCTTAGAGAGAAGTTTTGGATTACAGCAGAAGCAAGAACGGTTTTCCTTAGAAAAAACTGACAGCTCTAAGGTTAGGCTAAATACAATAAAAAAAAATTGTTGAAGATGACTATGTTTGCAGGTCTGGTTCCTAAATAGGTTAAATCTAATCTTAAGGTAATTAATTAAGGTTTTTTTTTCCCTTTTGTTTTAGAGCCTTGTTATACAATGTTTCCAGACTTTCCTAAACAAYCAAAGTGTTAGAAATGTGTTTGATATTAAAAAAAAAGAGGTTTTCTTAAATGGCTTTGCTTTTGAAAACTATATTACTTGAGTCTGAACACATAAAAATAAGAGCTGTCAATTGTGTAGCTCCTAAAGTGTCACATCCATACCCACAGAAGCTTAATTGAAGCCACATTTCCAGATATTCTAACACAAATTGTGAAGGTGCATTGCATTCTTGTATCTCAGACTATTTTATATATATATAAATATATGTATATATATCACACACATACATATATTTATCTGTATCCACCTTAAAATAATACTCTGTTGTGAATGAGGGATGGAT
Source organism: Alauda arvensis (assembly GCA_902810485.1). Taxonomy (NCBI): domain Eukaryota; kingdom Metazoa; phylum Chordata; class Aves; order Passeriformes; family Alaudidae; genus Alauda; species Alauda arvensis. Next base: position 294,484 of record CADDXX010000169.1, on the reverse strand, counting down.
CAATTAAAATAAATGTATTCACAGTACTGTCTAGGTATTCCCTAGCCAAATAGCATCAATAACAACAGCAGTACATTTCCCTCAAGCGCATAGGGGTTTGCCTGAAAGAATAGAAATATTCTCAGGTACAGCACAAAATAACAAGCTGGCCATTTCATGAAGGTCTGATCCCTGCTCTTTGTGGAGAAAGGAATAGTGATTTTGTTCCTGCAGGAAGTTGGGCCTGCTTTGTTGAAACTAATTTCCAGGCTTTCTTATTCAGCATTTGTTAAAATAGCCCAATGGATACCTARTGTAGTTTGAATTTACTCAAACTGAAGTGTCCTACAAGTCCAGACACTTTCTAAACCATTTAGTAGCCTAAATTATTATTATTATTAGGGTATTTTCTTGATGCTTGGACCTACATAACATTTTCCTCGTTGAGTGTTTCAGGTGTAATTAATTGTGAACAGTGTAGTTTCTTCTAGACAGGCTTTCATAGCATCTTCCTAATCAAAGCCTGCTCAGAAATAAGCTTTCTATTTTTATCATGGGTCAGAAGCACAGCTTGTGCTAATTAACACAGCTGCACTGAAGGCTTAGATACAGCCTCACACAGAAGCCACTAACCAGCAAAGACAAGCTTGGACTGTCAGATTACATGAGAAATGTGTGAACATATTTATAGGAGTCTCAAAATTATTTTATGTCTTTCTGGGGATGCTAAATGTGAGCAGAAYGAACCTTCCACAACTGTATTTCTGGAGAGAGCAATGCTGAAGATGACAAAATTGAATTAATTTCCCATAAACCCAAAGTTTTCTTGTGGGATCTCAAATTGAAGAAAATTAATTTTAACTTAGTGATTTAGGATTTTATCTATTAAAAAGTGCCGTGCCATGTCTGGCAAGGAATATTTGCAGCACCAAGCAATTCTAATTTGTTTTTTAAAGGAAGCTTTCAGTAATAGAAGTGAATTAACTGGAGTTATCTGTAGCTGGGAAACTACAGATGACTCAGACCCTATTCATGCATTTGAAAGACTGTTTTATGAGATTCATCAGAGCTGTGGGTGGATCTGTAGAGGAATTTGAAGTCAGACTTCATAGGAAAGGATGCCTGCAGTGGTGTCTAATAATTGTCCTATCACACACCACTAATGGAATATCCTTTTGGAGGTTTTCTTTAATCTTTGGGTGGTGAGGCTACAGCAAAGATCAGGAACAGGGAATTTCACAATTCCTTTTATCTACAGAGGTGTACCATCAGGTCAAAAAAGAACTGCTGAAGCAGCACTCTGCCTTAGGAGGGGAAAGAAAGTGTTGGAGTTTGCTTTGACCCTGCTACACCCCTGTGTGTAACCATTTGTAACTGGTGACATTTTCCCATCAATAACAAAAGGGTATATTCCAAACTTGATGAACAAGACTGGAGCTGCATAGCTCCCATGAATGCTAATAGGAATACAGCCTTTCTCTATTCCCATGTAAGTTACTTTGCATATCCTAATAGTGCATTCTCAATGAGAACAGGGTCAGTGTTAATCACACCATGGCATTCCAGCAGCATCTGCATGGATCTGTACCACGTTCCTTTTGGTCATGTTATTTCTTGTGTGGCCTGATCAGAGCTAGGAAGTTAAGTATACACATAGAAATGTTAGGAAGATCTTAAGAAATTATTAGACAGGAGTTGTTATGAGGATGTAGAAGGGCTGATATAAATTTTTATTAAAATATAATTTTTTATTAAAATCCCAAACATATTCTTTCCATCTGGAAGTTACTCCATGTCATGTGCAATGCCTGTTTTTGTAAGTCATTCTGTGATTTGGTACCACCAGTCTAGATTTACCTTTAGATATCTAAAGTGTCTAGATGCATGTTGAATTGCTTGAATGACATGATAAATTATGACTCATTAAGAGATTCACACAGAAATCCATATACAGCCTTTGTCTGTCTCTGCTTCCCTGCTTGCTAATTGGGAATGTGTAGTAAAACTGTAGAAAATAGCAATGTCAAGGTAGCTCTGCAGCTCCAGTAAAGACCAGAGGAAGTTATTAAAATGTGACTGTAAGATGCAGTAAGAGGAATTTCTTAAGATCTCTATAAAAGTATGCAAGAAGCAAATTATGCTAAATCTACAGACACTGCATAGTCTGTTCTCCAGTGGAAATATTTGCATGTATACATTTAGCTATAATCATAGAATTGTTTAGGATGGAAAAGACCCTTAATATCACTAAGTCCAACCATTGATCCTCAAAACTACCATAAACCCTTTTTAGTTAGCAAGGGTCCAACCAAAAAAAAAAAAAAATTTAAAAATGACCACAGAATTTAATTGTTTAATTTGTTATTGTTATGGTTTAAATGGCCATAAATGAAAAAATATCAGTGGATTGAGACTGTAATTTCCCAGTGTGCTATTTTACATATTTGCTGTTCTCCTTTGGTTACTTGTTAGAAATCAGTAATTTTTAAAATTAGCTGTATTAATTTAATGTGTATTCATAATAGAAATATGCTGTGTGCCTTCCACAATGCAGCCAGTAGGGTGCATTGGTTGTTTGATATTTTATTTTCAAAAGACTGTAAATAACTGCATATTTGCTTCTGATTTGCTGCTTAAGTACCCTCTGAATAAGAAAATCTATCAGGGAGCTCATTCCATTATGGCAAAAAGTATGAAAAARTGCAGTATAGTTTCTTGAAAATTTCTTTCAAATTGTTCACAGATGGATTTTGGTATTAGATTTGGAATTCCTATCTATTGATGAATGACTGTTTTGGTAATGCAATTAATTTTTTTTGTTGTTGTTGTTGTTTGGGGCTTTTTCTTAGGGTTTTTTGCTTGGTTGGTTTATGGCTTTTGTTTGTTTGCTTTAAAGATTATCATAGATTCTTTCCAATTTTTACTGGTTAACTCTGCAATAAATTTCAATCAATTGCTGTTACTATTTCAAATGTTTTCCCTGAGTAAGGTAAGGAAACTTTTCGGTATTTATCTTCTTTTGTTCTGAGGATATTTGCACTATCCTCAAGTATTTATCTCATTTGTTTTTAATTAATTAAGCATTCAGAATTTGTTGACTTCTGTTTTCTGCTTTCTCTAGGTCTTGGTTTTGGGGAATTTGATTTATTTAGATCCTTTGTGGGTTTCAGCATTGTTTTTAAAGTGCAGACACCAGGATTTATGCAATTTCAAATATCCACCCCTTTAGTGCCATGTAGAAAAGTATTTCCACCACCTCAACTACTTGTCAATAATCTGCTGTTGATTTATCTGAGAATGACATGTTTGTTTTCTCTTTCTCAGTCACAGAATCACACTGGACACTTTTGGTATCTGCTTCTCTGCTTGAGTTTCTTCAGATGAAAACGATTCAGAAGACCTCTATTTTAGCTTTGAAGGTATTCAGCAGCGTTAATATGACATTTTAATGGAGCCAGCTTTCCAGGTGATCTCTATTACTGTAGTACTCTCACTCCCGTTCCACTAATATTGATATCACAAACATTCAGTGGTGAGTTCTGTATTTACAGAGAGAGAGTGTTGAGGAGATCTATTTTTAACCCTCCTTGAAGTATATAATGCAAATATTTTCATGTTTTCATAATGAAATTTTGTGACAGTGACAAAAGATACTTGGGTCTCCACATCTTCACCTCTTGCAGTTGCTTTTGATGATCAGTGTGATTTGTCCTAAGAGCCACTCCAGGCAGGAATTACTGGAGGAATGGAAGAGCTCTGATGATTGCAATTGACATTGGTACACATCACGTACAAAAAGGTATAAAATGCTGCTGGATCCTGGGCCAGTGGGGCAAGCCTGAGGCTGCAGGCAGGTTCTCTGTGGATCCCCCACCAGCAGGGACACCTGCAGGGTACATCTAGCCTGAAGGAGGGGAATACTCACTTTTGGATGGGTGAGTAAAAGTGAGTCACATATGGAGATGAAATCCTAAAGTAGCTCCWTAGGTGCTTTGTTGCTTTGTAACTTGCATTCTGTAAGGCCAAAGCCTGTAAACTTGTATGTTTCTGAGCTTGCTGATATTATAAACCTTGAAACCTGCTTATATTATATACCATACTGACAAAGGTTGTGTCTTAATTGATACAGACTTTCCTCACTTACAGATTTCTACAGTGGATGTATTCTGTACTGGTACATTGTTACCTACAGCTACAGCTAAGAAAAGCTTTCTCTGGCAAACTGTCCTTTGATGTCATTCTGCTGAGTGGGAAAGTGCCCTCACACTGGCCTCACTACCTCTGCAATCCTGTCAGCTCTGCAGCTGCCTCTTCCATGCCTCTACTGTTCTTACTATGTGAACAGAGGCCTATAGGCAAGGAAGTGAGTTCTCTGAAATATCCTAGCATTACTTTTATCCTTTGTTTTAGGCTGCTTCTAGCTGGAATAGTGGTCTATGCTGAGCGGCTTCTTATCAAAGGGAGAGAGAATAGTAGAGGGGAGTGGGAGCAGGAGCAGGGAAGTTATCTCATGGTAAAGAGTCTGATTCAAAGTCATGAAAATCTTTGATATAGAAACAGGTGTGAATTGAGCCTGCTATATTGACAAATATTTTAACTCTGTGTTTAATAAGCCTTCAGTTTTCACCTATATAAGGGCATGTGTAAATGAAACTGATGAATTAATCCTCTCTGCTCCTGATATTTGTAATAAGTAATGATACTGTAGTTGTAAACATCTTACTATGCTTGCTTTCAAATTTTCAATATAAAATCTATTACAACAAAAATACATATAGCTATTTGTAATCTCAAATACTTACCAGTATGCAGTTGAAGAAATGGGTGTTTTTCATATGAAACATGTTTGTTTCAATTTTGCCTCTGTTGTTTTTAGAAAAGAATGGTRTATTTTAACAAATAAATCATCCCATTCAACTTAAGATATGATTGCAAATATTCTTGTATTTATGATATAAATACAAGAATGATCTAGTAAAAACAGACTCTTTGAAGGGAGCATTTTCATGAATTTTAAAATAGATTCCTTCCACATTGTTTTCTTCCAACTTTTGTCTTTCTATTTGATTCAGCTTCTATACAGAACAGCAGAACACGTCAGAAACCTTTAAGTTCTTTCAGAGAGTATCAGGCATGTGAATGCAAATGCATTACTAGTAATCTTCATCAGGAGAGACAGTAACATAGATCACATGGCATCAGCAAAGTGTTTACGAGGTATTAATATGCCTACTGTGACAAATTGTGTTTAATGGGAAGCAACAAGGAGTTTGTTTTATTAGTTTTCCTCCTCTCTCAAGTAATAAATCTTAAAAGCTTCAATATTGATTCAATGAAATGAATGGTTGAATCGTTCTGGAGAGGCTCTGACAAGTGGACAAACGCTTCCATGGTTACACTGAGCTATGCAGTATGGTTAYTGAGCTTTGCTAGTTTCCTCCCTCTGCCACAGAAGTAAAATAACAAGCCACAGGGAAGCACCACACATGGTGGGCATAAACTGGAAACAACTTTAAAAGATCGAGTTAGCTGATCTTATGCAGATTTTAAACAATATGGGGTTTATTATTTTATACTTTGTGACCTAAACATGCATTTCAGTAGTTTCTCCTTTGTATATCGCTTTCCCATGTAATTGTTTTACTTTTGTGTTAACAACCTCTCTTTTGATTTGAAATGCCATAAGTTAAAAKACCATGTGAAAGTGTGTTTCATCGTACTGTTACATGAGTTATGTTTTTGTAGGAATATTTATGTATTAAATGGTGTGCCTGCATCAATGCAGGCCTCTGCAATACCTAGATGAGAAATAACAGATCATGTGTAGAACTTTTATATGCAGTTACTTTAGGATGCTTTGCAGTATAAACATAATTAAGTGGTTTTATTTTTGAGCTGCTTGCATTTGAGGTACTCAAATTTTAGGTGTCACAGGGAATAAATTCTTATAAATGCATACCATTTTAATGAAACAATACATAACAATGACATACAGTTATTTTGTTAGAAATAAAATGAAAAATGCAGATCAAGCATTATATTAGTAGAAGCAAATCTTGAACGTCTTAAAACACAAAGTGTACATGAAACTAAAAGCAGATGTATTGACAATAGTTAGATTTTTTTCAGTTGGAGACCAACTCCAAAATAAGCACATTACCCAGTGTATTAGCACTGTTCAGTTGTTTTCTCCTCTATGTGCTTGACAGTCCTCAGAAGCGCCATCTCAGCCTCGGAATGCTAAATTGTTGCAGCGCCTCTCTGTAGAGGCAAGGATGAATGCCAGGATTCCACACAGCCAGGAAAATAAATTCATAAACATGGAAGATAGTTACTTCTGGGACAAAAAATCCTGGTCTTAAAGCTTTCCATTGAAAATTTGTATATGTTGTTGGTACTTAATTTCACAGTTACTCAAGTAATTTGTCTTTGACCTTGAAGGAGGGAAAGGTTATCAATTTGTTGGAAAACATTTCAACGTTTCACTTAAAAAAAAAAAAAGTCAATTCTTAAGTTGAAAAACATAGGGCATTTTGTGTCTCCAAGTAGTTCTTTTCCTCATTTGAAAGRAAGCAAACAGAATGCCTAGTTGTGAGTTGGGAAAGCAAGTTAAGTTTTATGCAGTATCCAGAATCCTCTTGATTTTATCTTTAAATAGTTTTTGAGGACTTTGAAATTAAGAGCAAATTAGATGCAAGAGATTATGGAGAGGTTTTAATATTTCTATTATGTCTTACCTTCAAAAATTGTACTTTTGGGAACCATTCTATTTGAATTTGCAGCCTAGTGCTTGACATGCTCAGAAGTTATGTGTTTTGATGGATATTTTATGAGAAAACTACTTATTTGCTGGATAGAATGTACATTGTCAGTGACTTGCTGCAAATGAAGAGCTGAACACACTTGAAGAAACAAGACTGCAACTTCATTTAGCAACAGTAACTGCATCAGAGGAGCTGCAGGCAGCTCCTGACAAATTCTCATCTTGCTGTTTCTCCCTGTGGCGCACAACTCTGTAAGCATACACTGTGGTTTGAAAATGTTAACATCAGCATGCTTTATCTGCATACAAGTAAGGAGTTGTACCAGAAAAAGGTTAAGCATTATGAAATTGATTATAGGAAACATAAATAAGTTATTGTTTCTGCATTGAAAAAGAGCACAGTGTGCTTGGACATTCTCATTTTCCAATTTCTTAAGTCCTGGAAATTTTTAAAAAATAGAAGATCAAAGTCTGATTTTACCTACATATGTCTGCACATGAACTAGTCTGGCATAAACTACTCAGTCAGAAGCATAATACTCAAATTTTGTCATTCAGTCTTCTCAGTTTATTAGACATTTGCATATGTCTATTTTTTTTATCCTTCCTGCATGTGTTTGTTTATTCATTAGGRACCTATGCAGTAAAATCAAGGTTAWAATATTAAAGCACTCCTGGCCCAAAAAAATGATGTGGTAAAGTTCAGGAAAAAGAGCAGTGCAAGTGCCTGGCATCAGGTGACACTTGGCAGTGGTTGTGCATTTCTCTGGCATGGGGTGGCTGAATAGGAGTGTCCAGAAGGTACTGGCAGAACAACCAAAAACTGATCAGAAATTTCACATTTTGAAGAAGAGACAATCTTCTTCGAGAGACAATGATCCTAAGCTGCTGTGGGATAGCAGGTCAGAAGCCTGCTAGTACAGACTAGTCAGGCTGTGAGAAGAACACACCTCTGGTGTAAGCCTTGGTTAGTTCTGCCCTCTTTTGAAGCCTGACTCAGCAAAGTTCCCTGAAGACTATGATACTAACATCATGTTTTATAGTTCTGGCTGCTGCTTCTTTCAATACTGCCAGTTGGATGTGGTCCTCAGTGTGAACCACACTAAATAATAAGAGAGAAAGGGGAATGCAACCTAGATGTCAGCAAAACAAACAAATATCTGTACAGAATCAAAAGCAAGCTACAGGTGCACATGCACATGGAAGAATATTAGTGCTTGTGGCCATCTCTAGCCTGGTCTGTCATGGACCATCATTTAAAGAAAATCCACTCAAAAAAGCCCCACAACTAACAGCTGGTAGTGAATTTCTTGTAGGAAAATATGTCTTGTGATTGCTCTGTGAAGAAAGGAGCAAGATCAGCTTCAGTATCTGCCTATATCTGGTGAATGTTACATATTTTTGAAGTGCATTGTATTGGAGAGATTAGTTTATAAATAGGAGGTAAAAATAACTTGTCTGCTATACCATACATTAAACATTGATTTTTGAAAGAACTATGCACATGCTTCTTGTTCCTCATTCTGAGTAGCTGAGCCTGCTTCAGCTAAAGTACCAGAAGAAGTGATAGATAGACCTAGATATCTGTGTAGGACCAAAATTTCAATTTTTTTTTAATCTCTTTGTTTGGTACTTGCAGCCAAATAGGTGCTTAGCCCAGAATTTGGAAGCTTGGATGTTGCAGGTCAAAACAAAGACGAATTTTAGTGGCATTAATGAATAGAGATTTTATTATAATATTTATTTTTGGTTTCTGATATTTGTAGATTAAGATTTCAATACCTCTTACTGAAAACCAAAGATAATATAACTGATATAACACAAAAATTTTCCTTAATAGAAACAAAAAAGTAGAGAAAACAGGCATGCATGAAAAGCTTTTGTTAGATGTTTTTTCTTCTTGCTCCTTTAAGTCATGTGTTCACTCTCAGGGATTTGTTTCTTCTTTTAACTCCCTCTTCTGTGGTATTTTCTTTCAGATGATGCCAGTGAAGGGAAAAGGCAAGGTTTCAAAACAAACAAACAAACTGGACTCCATTGTTTCTGGTGCTTTCAGTGTTGGTTTACTTGCAGCAGAGCCATTTTTTTGCTTACAGAGTTTTAATGATTTCAAAACAAAGAGTATCCAAACAAACAAAGCAGTGAGGGGTGTACTTAATACACCTTCTTTGCTGCTTTTATTGAAAAGAGAAGCTAAGGCTGACCTGGAGGCATAGTTCTGTGCAATGCCAGAGCTGTTGTAAGTCCAATACCAGTCCTGATTGTTTGTCTCGGACATTTGTAAGGGTTGGGAGTGCAATGTGGGCTGCATGCTGAGTTGTTAAGAATGTGTGTGGAGTGTCTGATGTCAATCACCATCAGCCTTCCAGCTGYCTGAGGACCATCACTGAAAAAATCCTATGGGAGCTCTCTCTCATCCTCAAGTGTAACAAAAGGAAGCACAGATCCCTGGAGTGATATGATGAAAATGAAAAAAAGTAATCAGGAAATCCTCAGGTTTGAGAGAAAACATGGAGTACCATGCATTGAGTCACAGAACACAGCAAAAAGTACATTTTGGATCTGAATGCAGTTTTGTGGAAAGAGCCCATGAGAATAACCTTGTGAATTACTGAGCCCAAGTCTGAGTTCTCACTGTTCCTTAGTTTTCTAGCTCAGTAATTATCAATGTTTAATGTGCTCAGGCCTCCTGTAATTGAGAACTAATGACTGCTAAGGCGGCCCCTCTGATAGCTAGTGAGAGCTTTGTACAGAACCTGGAAGAAAAGAAGAAAACATAAAGTGTAAGGTGAAACAACATTGTAGAATAAAAGATAAAAATAATCTTATACCTCTAGTAGTCTTTCAGGCAGTTGATCCAAAGATAGAAAGCATATATGGTATCTAGACTTTGAAGCTGAAATAGAATAGCAGTATGGTATTGAAAAACATGTTACTTATCTCTCATGCTCATAGATTAAATTCTCTCTGGTGCCAAATTCTGCACTAGTAGTATTGGACTGTAAAGGAATGCTTATTGCTCTTTATTTTTTTTTCCCTTTTTTTTTTCCAGATAAACTGGTGCTGGTACATGAGGATTATGCATAATAAAGTATTGATCAAAAATATGTTCATATTTAAACCAAGGTGAACTAGTACAAGAGCTGATTAAACATATAAAACATATTATCAAACAGAGTAACCTGAATTCCTCTTACATGCATACATGTCCTATTACAGCTATAATACATGCCCATTTACAGCATAGTTGTTTAGAAGAAAAAAATGCACTTGAATTTTTTTCAAAAAGAGAATTTTTATAGTGTTTGGTGAATCATCCTAATATTTCTTCCACTCCTAAGAACTGGTGTTTGTTCTGAATATTAATGTCTACTTTTCCATATGCATGTTAGATTATCTATGCCTTTATCAGTAATACTGATAAATTTTTATTTGTCAACGTTGATTTACCTATATACAGAGTAAATAGAGAGAGTCCTCTTACCTAACAAAGCTGGATATTGGTCTGAGATTACTATTTGGACTCCCGAGGAGGGAGATAATCACCTCTTAGAAGCAGAGTCTACACTAGGATGAATGGCTTGTTTGGTGGAATGCTTCTACTTTAAAACATAATTTTTTATAAGCAAAATGCTTCTTAGTAAAATGCCTTTTACTAAGTAATTTTTCTAATCTTTCATCATTCTCTAGCCCCCTTTTTGCCTTTCCATGTTTGTTTACATTATTCCCAAATCATCATAATTCAGTACAGATGGTTGTAGTGACCAGGTGAATGACATCAGAAGAAATAGAGTGTTCTAGATTCTGTCTTGGTTTTGCCCAAATACTTCTATCCTTCTATCCTTTACTGGGTAAGAAGAAATTTTAATACCTATTTGCTATTAAGCRGGAGAATTTGTGAGTTTGGGGACCAACACTGACAAGATCTGAGTGTTGCCTTTGTGTCTTTCTTGTGGCTCAGGATTTGCTTGGGATGGTAGTGACCATTAAATGGGAATTTGATTTTAGCTAGAGAAATGTCTGAGTCTGGAATGCTTAATCTAGGACTGGAAATTGTTTCTCTAACAGAGAATTGTTTCTCCATCCAGAGCTGAATAGTTGTGAATTAAGATGAGCTACATGTTCGGGTGCCACTGAACATCTGTCATAATCCAATAATAAAACCTGTCACTTTTGTTGTGCAGAGTAATACAACAGTGCAGTCCAAGCTGAGTGGAAGTCCTGCCAAAGCGCTGGCAGGAGGGGCTGGCTCTACCTCAACCACAGCAGTGCTGCGGCAATTACTGGGCTTTGAAAAAAATTTGTCGTCTTCCATCCCACCCCCTTTTATCTCCACAGCAGTGGGAAGGCAGCAGCAGTCAGGAGAGGGAGGAGAGTGCTGGACGCTGCGCAGAGCAAGAGGGAGGAGTAGGAGACGGGAATGCATAATGCGTGAGTGACAGAGGTTGTGCAGGCGGCTGGCGGAGTCCAGAAGACGCGGATGTTCCTGTCCCAGGGTCCAGGTACGTTTGTTGTCCCTCTCTCTGAGGCAGAAGTTGCTTTGGTAGCATCCTGTATCAGCGGCAGAGATGTTCCGTGTCCAGCCCAGTGTTGTGCAGACAGCACCTGTTGCAGCAGGGACGGGGTTTAGCAGCGGCAGACGCTGCGCCTGCCTCTCATCCATGAGGGGCTGCTGGAGGGTGACCGTCTGCTAAGGTTTCTGTTGTTCCAGCAGCTTCTCTTTCTGCTCTGTACAGCCGGGCAGGTGGAGACAATAGTCTTTCTAATGGAAAATCCTATTCTTAGGGGGTGCTATCAGGACTCAGCTCAGTCTGAAGCTGACAATTTCTGACTCTCAAAAAATAACAAAACAATGTCGGTTTAAATTAGGTGAAAATAGAAGGGGGGAGCTGCCTATGCACTGAGTATTTTAAGGGAGAGTGAGTTGAAAGTAAGAATGAATTTTTCAAATCATTAGTCATTGTTTAATAAGGAATGAGTTTTAAACTAATAATGACAATATGACATGTAAGTTATTACAATTAGAAATACTGCTTTTGCTTCTTGCTTTTGGTGTGTTGATTCTATATAAGACATTGCATAATTCATTCTTGCTAACCCAGATAAAGTTAAGATCAAATGTATAAGGAACTGCTTGCCAAAAATCAGTCATTGCTTTTTAATGAGTCTGTAATTGCTTTATAATGCAGATGAAAAATAACATGTGATTTTAAAAAATCTTATTCATTATATAGAAGCCAGAAGTGTTTTTGGGGTTTTTTTTTTGCTTGGTAGTACTTTATACACATTTTCTAGAATAGTTTTTCAGTTAAGTACTAAGTATTTTGGGACTTTGCCATGAGGGCAGTTTATTAACTGAAAGTAGAATGTGATATATTTAGTTTATCTGTCCCTTAAGCCTAGAACAGGCTTCTCCTACTAAACAGATTCCAGGGTTTCCCAGTGGAAAGACTTAAAAGAACGTGAGGAAATAAACTAATTTGTGGCATAATAGGCTTAGAATTGACCAAATATTTGATAATAATAGYGCTACCACATTTCAAGGGTATACAATTTCCAATTTGTGCTTGTTACTGGTATATATGTTTTTATTGATTTCTAAAGCACAGTTTTGTGCTTTAGCAGTTTTCTGATACAGTTTCACATTTTAATAGCTTTAGATGAAGAAATAAATTATGGTTGCTAAATTTACRTTTGAGTAAATTAATTAACCCTGATAATGGGAGCACATACCTATTAGATTGTATGTGTGGTCTGTATCCTGGACACATGAAAATCAATGGGAAAAAATGGTATCTGTTTTTATGAAGACTTGTGCTGGCCACTTTATTTGTGCTGTCAGCATTTTTAAGGTTGGAAAACAATGCTGGATGTGTTTCAAATTGTTGGTGCTAGTGAATGAGATTGATCCCTGAGAAATTGTTGTGAGCTTTATTTGAAAGAAAATTTCAGAATTGGGTCTAAAAAATAGCCTGTATTAAAATCTATACTGCCTATGGAATTTTGTTATTTAGGCTTATTATTTTTAAGGGTTTTTATTTACTTTGGAGCCCCATTTAAAAAAAAATAGAGTGCTTAAATCTTCAAATGCTTACATGAATATTTTAATTAGCATGTAAATATGATGACTGAAATAAAAGTACTGGAAAAGCTATGAAAGCATATTCCTTTAGTTGTGTAACACTAAAGAAGAATGCCACTACAGAGGTCTGTGAGGATCTCATTCAYTGGGCAGGAATGATTCATARCAATTTGTGAGAAAAATATTGATGACCTACAAATCACTCTTGATATCATCACTTAGCTACCAGAGTAGTTCAGAATTGTGAAATGGTAACAATGAGGGGATTTTTAATAAGCATAGTTTTAAAAGTGGTCTATAAGCTTAATGGAACTTTAGTTTTAGAATGTTTTCTTAAAAAATTAGAAATATGTTTTTGCATCACACTTTGAAGAATGAGAGATTTAAAATTTGTCTCAGCTACATTTAAAGTGTTTAAGTCCAAGGTGTTTTTGAAAGCCTTGGAACAGTAAAATTTATGTATGACTCCTGCATTTATTTGAGATGGAGTGTCTGATGCAATTTAACTAAATTTTATTTCTGAATAATCCCAACCTCTTCCAGGGTGTTCCAGGTATTGAATCAATTTAGTTGTTCACTAAGAAAAACAGAAATGTAGGTAGGCAATAGTAAATAAAAAGAATATGCTGAAATTATTTGTTCATAGACTATTAGGCTTTGACCTTCTAAAAATATGATCACATATATACTTATTTTTACATGTGTAATCCTCTTGATCAGCTATACACATTTGTAGAAATTGTACTTGCATTTCAGCTCTACAAGACTGGCCAATTAAGGGTACAGCATGTTTTATATATACATGTATAACAGTTCTTTTCATCTGTAGAAGTTAGCATACATAGTGTCTAAATGCTTCTCTCAATATGCCTTAAGAGTCAGGTGCTGTATAGTATCTCCATCATCAAACTGAATTTTACAAAGCCACTGCTGTCAGTTGTAAGCATTGTCATAGTTCCACAAATTCAGAAATTATGTCTGTGTAATAGGAGCATCATTACTATTTCTTAAGGGAAAAAAAAAAAAAGAAAGATTGACTGGGGAAAACAATATTACCTGCCACTTGTCTTACTCCAGGTGGACCCACTGTAACATATTTTTATTCATGGAAAAAACCCAACTAAATCACAAATGATTTCACAAATTTCTGCAAAGTATCACTTGCTTAAATCACTTTTTCAGTGAGTTAATCTCATTGGGAAATACTTTGTGTAACTAAACACTTCCAATATTTAGCTTATTCTGTGTATGAGAACTTGAGGCAGTTTGCAGAAAGAATTTTCAAACTGTAAATTCTGAAGTATTTCTCAAATATGAAAAAAAGTTTCATAGGTTGGTTTATGGGTGTTTTCCATAAAATTAAAGTTGTTGTAGTTTCTTGTACTGTAATAATTTGTAAATCCAGACCAAGGTTGCAGTTAAGATAAGTATGCTGGTATTTATTGAAGCAGGCATATTTGACAGACTAAATTTTTCTGGAGAAGTTAAACAGTAGAGAAGATGCTTTGCATGTTTACCACAACTTTTGTATTTGTGGATTTTTTTAATCAGGACAGAAGTTTCTCTGGAATATAACAGCAGTATATGTTTTTCTATAACATTATATTCTTGTTTATCTAATCTTGTATCTTGTATTAACTCAATCATTAGAATACAGCTATGACTTTCATTTTCTGATGGCAAAGGAAACTTCTCAGTCATTTATCCTGGACTGGTCCAACATGTTACTGCTCTGAATTGTTTCAAGCTTTGCTTCATTAAGGATTTAACATGGCCTTAATTCAGCCATCTGTTATGGTTTGGCAGTCCAACAGATCTGAGGTATTGGTAGGAGCTTTAGAAATTTCCCACATTTTTAAAGGTTAGAAAAAGAGCTACCTTTATGAATAGATTTCGAATAATTCTCAGCAAGACAATGGTGCAGAAGTGGGGTAAAAAATGCTTGTCATTCTCTGAAGCTCAGGGTCCCCTGTCTGCCTTTAGCTTTGCTGAAAGGCAATTAGCATTTCAACCAGCCAATTTGGTTACATGCAATGAAGTACTTGGGTTTGTAATTTGCTGCTTTTGGCTTGGTGCTTTTGAGAACTAGCTTTGTGTAATCCTCTCAAAGCACCTTTCTTTCCAGCATAGTTATTGTTGCTGGTCTTAAATAACTAATCAACAAAGAGGTTTCCTTGTCTTGGACTGCAGGGTGCCTTAGAAGAACGAAAAGAAATACCCAGTTAATAAGGGAATGATTATAATTATTAAATAGTGATTATTAAATTGTGACATGGGTTAAAAGGCAAAGCAGAATACATGATAAAGGTAGTATTAGAAGGCTTTGCATCCAAACATATTTTGCTTAAGGAGTTCTCTTCTCTGAGAAATAATACCTCATTGTGTATTTTATCTAAAAACAGATTGCCCAGATTTAAGAGATTAGTCCACAGTATAGATTAGAGTGAGGGCTCCATGCTAATCATCTTTACAAATTACACAAATGTATTTTAACTTCTACAGAAAGACATCTTTGGGGGCCTTTGTAACACACAGATTCTTTAATTAAATCAACATAATTTGTTGCAATCTAATTAAAAATTAAAACATTTTACTGTGGAAAAGAACCTTGTTTTATACATGCCTTAAATTCTTGTATTTAATAATATCCTTTTTTGAACTCAAAAAAATCTCACTGATTCAATTATTGTAATAATTTGGCAGCACCTTAAAAATTSTGTTTGGCTCATATATGTGTATTAAATTGTAAGAATCCATTGTGGATAGCTAAAGTTCTGTCAGTGTATCTGAAACAATGCCATCGAATCTTGCCATGAGGCTCAATTTTGCTGTTCTGTACCCTAAAGTTYTGAGTTTTTTCTTGCAATAAAATTACGTATGAAGCACTACTTCTATTTTTAGTTTTAAATATGAGAAAAATAACCACTGTACTGCAGAAAGCCATGTTTTCTTTTTCTGACACATATATTCGTTCAGGCCATGGAACTTCATTCGCAGCAGATACTAGGTGTGCGAAACTGTGATAGTTTTGTCGTCAGCTGCCAACATATGTTCTCAACATTTGTTAAGTAAGAGTGTTGAGGACATGCAAGAAACCTCCAAAGCTGAGATACAAATGGGAATTATTGAGAGAGTTAAGATCTCTACTGTAGTATAATAAGTGGTTGGTTTGCAGTGAAGCCTGCTGACCTTCATCAGCTGGATTTCTGGATCCATGTGTGCATGGATCCTGTGGCATGTTCAATCATGCAGTTACTTCTACAAGTCTGAGTTGGGAGGCATCTTAGTTGGGGGGAGGGGGGGCGGGCTGGTTGGGGGGAGAGCCTCTTGGTTTTGATTTAGTTTGGTTTTTGATTTGTTGGGTTATTTTAATCCCCTTGCTTTTTTGGTGCAGAAGAAAGTTTGAGAGAGGGTTTAAGTGCTTACAGTGTCTGAAGTTACAGTTACTTGTTGCAAAATGCCTAGATAAAAAGCTAGCCCTGGTTCTGGAATACATGGGAAATTAATTTTTGTCAGTGAAAGATGTGTACTGTATTCATTAGAATTACATGGGTGGAAAATGATTTCCAGTGTGGAGCTGAAAAGTATATATGTACCTTTTATTTAAACTTATACTGTAACTAGAAATGGTCAAAAATAATGTCTTGCTTTTCACAGTATGTAGTTAGACCTATATATGGATAGATTCTTGTCAACTGTATGAAGTAAATTGAAAGTTATGCAGATTAAGTCAGATTTGCACTTTAACATTAGGCAAACTCACATCTCTACTGGCGTATTTCTTAACATTTTTAATTAGTAGATTTCAGCCAAAATTTATTTACATCAGACTCTGATCTCTGTTCTAAATTTAAAGTAACCTTAATAGCTCCAAATTGTTGTATTGCAAGTACTGTGAGTAAAAATAATCCAGATTTTACAGCTAGTCAAAATTATTTCCTGGTTCTCTGTTTGACATGAAAATTACAAGGTAACTGCAAATTTTTGAAGAAGGTTTGTGTTTTCTCTGCTTGCTGCTAGAAATACTGGATTCTTCAGTGCATGAGGGTTTTGCCCTTTATTCCCTGCTCAGAATTAGAGCAAGCGGTTACCTCAGAAAATCTCAGACAATACCATATTTGGTTCTTCAGTGATGAATATATGTTTTTGGAACATAAAAATTAATAATGCAGTTTAGATCCACTCAAATTCTTCTGAGAAAATGAAAAGAAATTGCCAGAAAACTTGSAAGGAGTACTCTGGAATTCTTACACATTTTAACTCTGAATAACCTCTAATAACAGGGTGAGATGATTTGGATTCCTCCATACTCCTCTGTCTTGGCCTCACCTTTACTGTGTTATGTTTTGGTTCCTTGCTGTGATGATAGATATACCTTTCTGGCTAGTAAATATATATATATAGTGGCAGGCAAGTTGAACATAATTTCTTCCATAGGATGTCTATTTTGAAGGGTGCATGCCTTTTCAAGAGAGAGTAATTGAATGAGCAAGAATTATCATATGAAGATGTTCAGGTTGCATTGAATTCTCCGTTCCCAATAATAGGTATAGATAACAAGATTTTTTTTTTTTAATATTGCAACTATTACAAAGGCAGTGGTCAGGGGAAAATTGACTGATGTCAGTGTCGTTAATTTCAAATGCAGATAAATGTTTTTAGCACCTGATGTGCAAGGATACTGTTCTGTCAAGGCMGCAGTAGTGACTAGGGAAGTAGGCAACTGAGATCAAAAACTTCAGGATAATGAAAGTTGATCAAGCTATTTTTAGCACCTAGTAGTCTGGATTTGTGCTTTGGGTTAGCAGTTTTCAATGTTAGTAATAAGAAGAGGAATGTCAGGTATCTGATACACCTTTGTAGTAAAGACAGGAAAGCATGTAGAAGAATAGAAAGCAAAGGCATTCAGTAACACTGAAGAATGCTCATGGAAACTCTGGGACAGACTCTAAAACTGTTAGCATGGTCCAGGGATGCACACAAAGTCAGTATTATTCTCATTTTTATTCACCTTGAAGCAGGTTGAAGGCAAAAAGGGGATATAGGTGGATATTATTTTGAAATAGCACCTTTGGAAAGCTCTCTTTTCCAAGCTGTATTAGAGTGAGAGACTTACTTACTCCACAACTTAACAAGAAACCCAAACCAAAGAAGGAAGAACAACCAGCAGAGCAGGCTTGGGTAATGTCTGCTATCCATATGCTGGGTTTTGTTGTATCCTGTTTTTTCTGTGTGTGAACTGTGGGAACTTTGAGGCAAGGAAGAAACAAGTCTGAAATAAAATATTTCTCCTTTAATTTGCAACCTTGATAACAYAGAAAGGAGAATGTTAGTAAATCAAAGCTTATATAATCCCTGCTGTTTTCCCAGGTTGTTCTCCAATACTGTTGTAAATATTGAGAGGTTCTGAGAATRCCTAAAATAAAAATGCTGAAAATATGCAGAGTTTTAATACGTTTCTTCAACAGGTGCAGCAATGGCAATGGCCTTGTGAAACTTCTTGTTCTATGCTGTTCCTGTATTACAGAGAATCACCACTTTATGTAAGAAAGAGCACATGTATCTCTCTCCCATTGTATTCAGCCAAAGATGCTGCTGGGTACTGACATCTCTGCTGTGAATAGACTTCTCTCTGGCAACCACTGATAGCTGTACTCAATGCAAGTCATGCCTGGTTTTTAATGTTCAACTTGGCTGCATGTTGGTAATTGTGGGGGAGTAGACAAGCACAGGCAGTGAAGAGTGGACTCACTCTTTCTCCTCTGTGTCTGTGGACTTTAGAAATAAGCAGTGAGTTGTGTGATGATGGGCAAGTGGTAAATCAGGTTGTAGCTGCTGGGTGGGAATGATGCTTCTTCAGCTCCTWGTTTCTCCTGTAAACAGCAGTGACAGCTCTGAGGTAGAGAATGCTTAATCCCATGTTCCATCTGCKACTTTGTTCATGATCTCTCTTTTGCCACTTCCCATCTCCTGTCTTGCATTTTATGCTTATTTAATTTCAGATTTTTAATCTGGACCAGCCCTTTCATTTCCCTTCCTGATCTCTCCATGAATCACAGGTTCCCTCATACTTCAAAGTAAACAGCCAGGAGATCTTTTCATTCCTAAGGGTTTGATTTATTAAGCAGAGAAGCTGGTGTAAAAACTGCAGAAAGAATCATTAATTCTTTATAAACCTTAAAGCCTTCATCTGAAATTTGTTCCAGAAACTGGGAACAGSAAGCCAATTCTGGTGATTCACCAGTTTCATAAGCCTACCTTGGCTCCAACTGGACAACAGATTGAAATGCTATTTCTTGTATAAATTGTGACTGTATTGTGGAAATTACTGGGTGGAATCAGCATATGATTTGCTCAATTCTACACTCGTATTCTGTATTTTAGTGGAAAATACAAATGTGCTTCAAAAAGTGCCTTAAAATGCATATTAAAAGAAAATGTTAGTTGGGAATCATGACTCAGAATTCTGAGTTAGATTTCTTTTTTTTTWAAAAAACTATATGGTTGAAGAATARGATGTTTTAAATTTTAAAATGCTTTAACACCGTTAAAATGTCTAGATTATTATTTGAAAGGTGTGGATTGGTTTTGATGCCAGAAATTTTTATTATAAATCACTTACAAACATCATCTAGGCCTCAGTACATAGCATTGTTTTAAACTACAACTGATACTACAAATGATTACTTGAAACRGCTTAAGTCAGAACATGACAGCAAAATAGTTACTCCATTGTACATATTCTAAAGGTGTGTGATGCGTTATTGCTTGTAGTTGTTATAACAACATTACAATTATTTTGGCTCATTAAACTAATTTAGCAAGAATATCTTAATATCCTGGATGGAGAGAAATGAACTCAGTAATATTCAGCTGAAACAGAAGGGAGTACTTGATCACCAAATGCATGGTTTACCAAAAGGTAACAGAACAAGGAYTAGAGTTTCAGCCTAATTTAAAAAAGAAGTTACAAATTACAGTCACCAATGGTTTAATGAGGTGAGGTAAGTAAGGGAGGGTCCCCTTGTAATTTCTGATCTTGCAAAGGCCTCTGCTGAACTTTATGCAATATACTCAGTAAAGAACAAATTCTGTTCCCATATAAATTTATATAGGAATTTAGTGTACAAAGTGAGTTCATTTGTAATAAAGTACTTTATACTGTGTTTTCAGCTAATTGAATAAATTTGTTCTGCATTTTCATATCAATGAAAAGAAAATCCACTATGTTAAAGTTTAGTTCATATAAACAGTAAAAACTACTTCTGGCAGGCGGTGCAAAGTAAATCTTAGTACAAATAACRTAACAAGGAAGAATACGCACCAGCTGAATAATTGATGGTATGATTGTGAAACTTCTCTTGTTCCGCAGGAGTAATCCTATAGTTTTAGAATGCTCTCTAGTAGAAGTAATAGAATTCAAGTAATTCTAAACTTCGTAATCTTTCCCTCAAGGATCATGTTTTCAGTATTATTTACTAGAAGCATGTACCGTGGGAAGGTATTGGTGAAGTCTGTGACAAGGTAACAGCTGAAGCTAAAAGGTCAACAAATTCCTCAGTTTTGTATGGATGATGCCTGCATCTGCAGACAGTGTAATTGTCTGAGAGTTTACAAAAGTTAGACAACTCTTCTCTTTCCAGCCTGAAGTTTTTTTGTTTTTTTTTTTTTTTTTCCCCAGGAGAGTTCCACATAAAACTAGAAAAAAATACCTTAGAAGTGCTGATAATTTTAAATCCCAGGAGGCTTATGTATATATATTTTATCTTTGCTTCTCACTGTACATTTTAGCTGCCCTAGAATTACTGAATGGATAGATATGTGAGAATCAAGCATTGTTTCTGCCAATCTGTTACACACTGAATTCCCAGTAAAAGCCGTGGATATCTTCACTGTATTCCTGGTAATAAAAGTTTAGAGTAGTATGAAGCTATGCAGCAAAATCCTTATTGTACGACATTTTTTTCAGAAATAATCAGACACTGTTCAAGTGGGTGGTGAAAAGAATAGCTGTTTTCATAGAGAAAACAGTTAATCCTGATTTTTTGCAGTTACTTTTTTTTGTTCAGCTGTTCCCTCTGTAATGTTCAACAGATCTAGATGAATTTATTGTTACATGTAATTAAAGTCAACTAACTTTGCCAACCCACCAGTCTTTGCTTGAAAGCACTCTGAGAAACATTGATAGTTTTCTTGACTGTATTTCCAATTTCTGTGTAATTAATAAGCCATGGCTGTGGATCTTTTTGTTCTTTAGCTTGCCTAAAAGCAGTTTATTTCAAGTCCTCACAACATAAAATTTATCCTTTGCCCAGACAGAATTTGTTTGAAGATGAATCAAAGACTTGAAGTCTTTCTGAAGCTGTATTAGTTTTAGTGGTCTGAAGGCTATCTTATTCTCTGTTCAGTCCAAGATTAAAACTGTATGACTGAAAACATAAAACATTCAGAGGATGAGGTGGACCTCAGTTCTGATTCAAATTTGACACACATTTTACAAAAATGTGTTTTAATGCATTGAAGACATTTGCTGTTTTAGTGATAATTTATGACTAAATATTCATAACTGCCACACTTAAATAATGAGAGCAAACTGCTTTACAAACATGTCTGATCTTAACTGTTATTAATATGCAAATAGTAATATAATACATTCTGCACAGTTTATGCAACGGTGATTGATCAGATTTGTCTGGTAATTGCAACACTTGGAAGGATAATTTTARGCAAAGTGTCATCTTATTTATATATTTAATTGCACAAATACTGCTTGTACCTTTTGTACAGAAGTTCTAAAAAGTAATATGGTAAAACAGTGATTACAGATTAAAAGAAGCTTGGTGAGGGAACTAAGTCAAATAAAGTTTGATATTGTAATGCATTTTGGTGTTTAGAGCATAACTTTATTCTCTTGTTTTTTTCCAAAACTTCTAAGATTCTTATGACAGCAATCTACCCTACCCAGCAWCCATGTTCTCAGTTCTGGTCAGCACTGTACAATGTAAGCCTCTGCAGAACAATCCAACCATTTGAAATTTGTTGTGCCAGACTYTTTTAAAAGTTTATGTTTCACAGTATCAAAACCTGATGACTTCATAGGGAATGAAAATTGTATTTTGCATCACAAAACTGGACTCTGATGTAAGACAACTGGAGAGTGTAACAGAAAACCTTGGTTTTAAGTTTTCATGTCTTTACAGAAAATACAAGATGTTGTGCAAAAACAAATAAAAATCAAAATTTGGCTGTATAAAGATTGTAATGGCAAAGTATCACAGTTGTCTTCTGGGACAGAAACACCTGAAAGGATCATGGGATAAAACTCAAATACATATGCAAATATGTAARGACAGTGAATAAAATGTCAAAAAATGATATGTGAAATGATATGCAAGTATCCAACCCATCACTTTCCTGTAATTTTTTGTGTGTTTTTAAAAACAATCTAGAGAGCAAAGAAAGTGGAAATTGAACTGTCAACCTTGAAGCTAGTTATTGTTGATTGAAAATGAGAACAGCTGTGGTAATGTAATTGTTTTTTTTCTTTAAAAGATGCTCCTTTTCCTCCACTTGAAGAAGTTGATAAATACTGTCTAGAAAATCACTAAATGAAATTTATGAAAATAGAATTAGATACACAGGATAATTACATTGTATGACTTGGAGACCTCTG
>CADDXX010000169.1:115588-267003 GCA_902810485.1 Alauda arvensis | reverse complement strand
ACAGGATAATTACATTGTATGACTTGGAGACCTCTGCGTGTTTTAATCTCATTTTGAAACTCAAAAGATGATAATGGTRTGTGAAGAATTGAGAGGGGTCAACTGGATTGGTAAGGTCAACCACAAAAGCTTTGTGTATTTTTGATTCACTATTTATTTTTTAATATCTTTTTTCTATAGGGATGCCCTCTGCTTCTTCATTAGTTTACTTGCTTTTAGCAGTACTCATTCATTTCACATCTGGAGAAACAGAAGTGAAGTTCAGTGGACAAACAGAATTTGTAGTCAATGAAACAAGCACAACTGTTATACGTCTTGTAATTGAAAGGACAGGGAAGCCTGCTAACATCACAGCAATTGTGTCGGTAAGAAACCATGGCAGTTGTGTTCTCAGCAACTTGATAACTTTTTAAAGGGCTTTCTGGGACTCAGATACATGGAGAGTTGCAAGTGTGACTGGTAAGAGAGACAAGTGAAACCACAAAAATCCCTTTGCTTCCTCTTCTCTGAACTTATAATTTCACTGCTCTGAAAGTAAGAAGTCTTTTTCACAATGATTCTTTCAAGCGTTTGGCTTCTAAGAAGGATGATTCAGGTGTGGCAGCTATGGTGGTTCAGTGGCTTCTCTCCATTTAGTCTCAGTGCCCAACTGTAAGCTTAGTCTAGACCTTTTGCTGTTTTTACATGACTGAGTTTGTAATCTCTCCTCTAATCGTCTCACTTATAGTAGAATCARGGTAATTTTCTTCTGTTGACTGAGGCAAAAGGAGCCTTCTTTTTTTAGAAGACTTAATCTTGCCAATTTTTGTGATTAAATTGTTAGTCTAGGTTGAATGTCTAGGCTCCTTCCACTGCTTAGAATGGAAGATGGAAGGCAGTTACATCCTAAGGTAAGTTTAATTCATGTAGGATGTTATGAGATGTACAGATCTGTACTTCCTGTCCAGGCATAGCTTTTTCAGTAAAAAAACTTTTCATATGGTACATTATGCAGAAGATATCCAATTGCAGGGAAGTAAGTTATAAATTGTTCTGAAGAAAATGTTCCATTTCTTTTATTGGGTTTTTTTTTCGCCTGTTTACTCAACATGAATAAAATGGGTTATTATCCATGTACCTTCTGCCCAGAAATTACCTGTATGACGTGACAGCAGGGGAAATTGTGGGAAGAATTATGTGCAGCAAAGAGGGTATGAAGTCTGTTTGAATGAGTCTAGAATGGGTATATACAGTGTATTGAAGGAAGAAGGAGCTGGCATTTGGTTGTGTGTTAATTGCAGATTGATGGAGAAAACACAGGAGACTTCTTTGACACATACGCAGCTGCATTTATACCCGATACAGAAACAAACCGAACAGTGTATATCTCTGTCTGTGATGATGATCTTCCAGAAGCTGATGAGACATTCACATTTCACTTGACACTACTGGTTAGTCTCAATTTTTCAATGTATCTATTCCACAGGAAACAGTGGTTAATCTCATACAGATGAATGGTATTTCATAGATTAKATTTCAGTGTAGTCTTACTGCTTGTGAACAGTAAAAGGTGARAACTAAAATCTGGAGTCCAAGCAGGATGATGCTTTTTGCCCTTCAGGACGTTTGCATTTCTATGAATGTCTTTTTGTTCTGTTGCTGTGCCTGACACTGGAGCAGGCATTGCATTCATCTGTGGGCATTAGAAGGTGTACTAGAGCCATAATAGTTAGATTGTGAAGACTCAGCCTTTCCTGTTTTCCTGCCTAGAATGTGCATGGAGGAGAGGGTGGAAGGAGCAGAAAAAGAGSATGACTTCCAATCCTCCAGAAGCAGAGGTTAAATGTGACTGATCAAAACCCAAATAATTTTGTAAATATTTACCAATAAATTTCTTCATAYTGTTCTGTCTCACAGGAGTTATGCTACAAGAGGAAGGTTCACATTAATATAATTTTAGCTAACAGTTCCTAACTAAGTAAGGTGTCCATTCAGAAAAATAAATGTTCTATTTCATTACCAATAATACATGTCTATGGGGATGTTTGCAGTGAATATAAAAATGCATATCTTCCTTTTTTCTTAGATTTTAAAATGTAGCTCATTTTTGCAATGCTATAAAGACTTGCTTCTTATAGCTGCAATCCCAGCGTATCCTTTAGCTGGTACCCCGCTGTAATAGCTTCAAAGTATCAGTTTTATACAAATGTTAGGGAAAAAAGAACAATTGGAATTACTGGCAGTGTTAGATGCTTCATGTATGGTTTTCTATTGATTTGCTCTTAATAATTGTTGAACATTTGCAGTGTATTTCAAGCACTTTATTCTTGACTGTTTACAGTGTATTTCCACRGCAATTAGGAATTATCTTAGTGCATTCTATTGCTTTAAACAATTTTCATTGTGATTAATYATAAGAAGGCATACATTTTTGTAAGCTAATACTAACTATTAAGAGACAGTAAAATCAAATTGCCTTTTTTTTTCCGTCACCATACTTAATATTTTATTTTGGTTTTAATTTTAGAAACCATCTCCAAGGATAAAGCTTGGATCACCCAAATCTGTCACTGTAACAATCTTATCAAATGACAATGCCTTTGGAATAATTTCTTTTAACATGGTATGRCTTTTTATATGGTATATTTTAAAACATTTTAGAAAATGTAAAGGTGAAATTGTCAAAGGTGTTGGTTAGTTATTCACCCAAATCCCTTGAAAASATATTCTGAGTTACATATCTGAAAACATCTCTAGAGATAATTCATACATATGTATGTAATTCATACATATATACAGCTTTAATATTTCTATATGCTTTTAGGTGTTGAGATGTGTCCTGAGGTCCTCAAATTTAGGTGGATATCTATGTTGCTCATCTTAATATAAAACTTATAAATTTTTCAGTCCCACTGCCTCTCAATATACTGTGGAAGAAATGAGTAGTAATACCACAGGAAAGTTAAAGAAGTGGCTTGGAAATTTTAAGAATATATACCTTTTTTTTCATCTTAAGTGAGCAATTGTATATTTAACTGTCAAGCTGTAAAAGCAGCATCATTATATATGCATAATAAGAGTACCTGCTGGGGTTAAGAATGGTAAGACTGTCATRGTATGGAGGATATTTGCAATAATACAAAGTTTGTGTTAGCAGKAAAAGAAACAATGCTTTATTGCTGGCATTGTGGCAATGTGCTTTTTAGAAGACTTCCCTGAAAAAAATCCAATATGAAAAATTTTTCATAGTATTAAACCATGGTGCCCCCTGAGGTGCTGYAAGTCTTTGAAATCTCTCAGCTGTAACAGTTTACCGACAGAATCCATTGTCTAGTTACCTAACAAATGAGTTTTTAATGGAGAAAAACTATTTTTAATAGGGTTAGGAACTCCTGTAAATATGACCAGTGCTCATATGCCAGTTCTTAGTGTATCAAAACTATGCTCATTTACAANNNNAAAAACAAACCAATAAACAAGAAAAGCCACTCTACATACATTATGATAATTTTTGAATCTCAAACCTTTCAAGCTTTTTATCAGCTGAACTAATTGGTTGCTAGGAAATATAAGCCATCAGCAGACTGGTTTGCAGATTGGATTAACTTGTCTGTGGGAGTTTGGTATTTCTATGGTAACAATTTCTTCCTTCTGCTGTGATATTTGATCTGTGCCTGATTGCCTGTCCCTTTTTTTTTCCTCATTAGTCTGCCTTAATCACAGTGAATGAGCCTAGGGGCAGAAATGAATTTGTGCCTCTCACTCTAATTAGGGAGAGAGGAACCTATGGGACRGTCGTTGTAACTTTTGAGGTGAGTTTATCAAAAAGGCTTCATAACCTTTGTCTATTAGATGAAGCTGTGAGACCATAATCATAACTTATCAAAGTGTTTATTGAAGTGAAAGGACTAAATACTTATGTCTACATTTGTTAATTCTGTTTCATAAAATGGAAAGATACTACCTTTGAAATGGAAAATATTGCAATTATCTAATTGCCTAWTTTAGGAAAAATAAAGATGTATTAAAAATGAATATTCTCTGTCATTTAGGAAGATATTTGAAGCAGCCTTTGTTGATATTATTAGCAAACAATGCCTATTGAGTGTGGAAGAAATTTGTTCTGTATTTTTTCAAAATTTATAAGCTCTTTTGAGGGTGCTTGTGCCACCTTCAAAAATGTAAATGTAGAACTCAATATTTAGTGAAATCCAGTATCTATAAGACTGCAGTTTGAATTCTCAGACATTCCAACTTTTCAAAATCATTACTTGAATATTTAAGTCATTATTCCCATACTTCATGTGAATGGTGTRTATACTTATTGCCTTTATTGTGAGAAGGGGGATTATTTTTTTCCCCCATCTTGTTCTGATTCTATTGCATTCTTTAAAATTACAAGTAATTATTTTTAAGATCAAAATTTCTTTATCAGTTGTCATCAAGCATTTAATCTAGATATGTCAAAATTGYAAAAGATTTGTACTGGATGTCATTGCATGCTAAATACAGCATGTATAGATAATGTTCAGAGGTTCTTTATGTTATTTATTGCATATATGTTTGTTCTAAAATCCAGTAAATTTTGCTATCTGCACAATTTTTCAGGTTAATCTCAAAATCTAGTTTACATAAGTTTGCTGAAAAAAAATTTACAAGATTTTCTAGAACAGAACCCTAACTTATTGCCTCTATGGGTCCTATTTTTTTTTAGGTTTTGGTAAAAACTGTAATTCCCTTAGTATCACAAGTCAATATAGAAAGGTCACAAAATGAGTAATTGCTAYTATCTTGCCTTGAAACTGATTACAAAGTGTTAGCTAAATTAAAAGAGGACTCTCCTTTCTGTTATTTAAAAGAGTCAGTTATGTATCAGTAGATACCAAAGAATTCTTAAAGGCCTCTATAGAAGTAGTTTTCTTACTCATTCTCTGGCAATACATAATTTCTTCAGAGTGCCTACTCTGATTTGCTCCATCTGCCAAAAAAAGAGTAGATTTTCACAACTGAATGTGTGTRTGTGTGATCAGGAGGTGACTGAATAAACAGCACTTTCTTATGCATTTCACACACTCTATATTGACTGTTGTACTAATTTTTATGCATGCTCTATATATTTCTTATAACAAAAGTCAATTATTTGCAGATAGAAGAGGGACCAAACTCAGCTGAAGAAGACCTAAGTCCAGCCAGAGGAAATATTACATTTACCCCTGGGAGATCAGTGTTGATTTATAATTTAACAGTGCTTGACGATCAGGTAAAAACAGGCTGACATTTTTGGTTTGGATGTAGAGATTGACTGCTATTCTGGAGGGATTTAGGATATTATGTTATAATAATGCTTGGTTTAAAAGAGCTAGAAGTCCTCCTGCTTCTTAAAGTGATGTCCAGTTTTTTCTCTGTGGGCTATCATTTTATCTTTTTAGTGTTGCCTTTGTATTTCTAATCAATTCATATTTTTAGTTTCTGAACTTACCCTGACTGCTCYGACTAGATCTGTTAGGTGCTGTGCAGTAAAAGTATAAATAATGAAGAAAGCATTATATTTTAATTTAGATGGAATAGTGAGGTTCTTGTATTGTCAAGGATGATGTTCTTTAACTAGATAGAGGTTCRTCTATTAGGCTGACCTTTCTATATTTAACTTTTCTGTGTGAACATGATACTRAACAGCTTGATAAGGAAATTCACTAAAAAAATCACAAAGGGAAAAAATGTGTTTGTGTCAAAAGTGGGAAACTTTAAAGCAATTTTTTTGCATATTTCTGTTAATTTTTGAAAATAGTCTCCCAAGTCTATACTGATACTAGTATTAAGAGACTGTGCCAAACTGCTGTGTAGAAATATCTTTCAGATTAGATGTATTATTTCTGTAATTTATATATGAAAAGAATTCATCAGGTTTCTGRGGAGGATGTGGTTTATTTTTCCTCTGAGATGTACTCTTAATGCTTTTTCACACAAAGTTTGATCTGTATAGCTGTAGTGGTCCACTCACTGGAAGTCTTCTACAGCTGTACACAAGAGGTTAATTTTGCGTRAAAATCCTTTACTGATGATGGAACACAAGCATTCAGTGTTACTCTCAGAACTTAATTTGAACTGTTAAGATCTGAAGTTAAGAAAAACCGTACAACAGCTATTGTTCTGAATTGCAAAGCCTTTTTCCTACAAAASTGAGGCAACTGCAGCTCTGATCTCTACAGTTGTTGATTTATAGTAATTTTATTGTGTACATTTCCTTTTTTAGTGAGGAATAATGGAAACTTTTTAACAGAAAATGAAARAGGCAAATCAGTACTGAAAATCTCTTATATTGTTGTCTTTGAWGTCTGACTGGATTTTCCAYTGGCCAGTAATGATGCCRTTAAGAATTCCAAAATGTCCYGTTTATGTGAGATGTTAAGATGYAAACTACAACTGAAGTTGTGGATACATTTTGACTCTCTTAAATGTATATTATTAAATGATGCCAGATGGACTATTAGTTAGTCAAGTAAATGAACAATAAGTTAGCATTATTTTTAATGAGGTAGATCAGCCGTGTTGTACTGCAGTGTAGGGGGCTGGTGGCTGAGATCTTCCAGATCCCACACTGACAGCAAACTCTGGTATCAGTCAACAAAGTTATTATGCATGTTTAAGTGCCACAAGCCAAAGGCACTGAATTTGCATGAGCTATCATGCCCACTCTTCTAGCCCTTGAAAAGCATCTGAGCATGTCCAACAAACAAATGAACRTGAAAGAGAAAGAAATATTGGACAGCAAAATATCATAATTTTGTCCTGGAATTCCTCTCAGAAGCAAATACTTCTGATTTCCAGTAGTCCACAGTAAGGATGAGGTGCAAAGATCACAAATAATGTTTAAAGATTTACTTTTTATCTATATGTATTAATAAAATAACAATATTTTTTCAGTTCCAYAGGTGTAGCTAATCAATATTTGGGGAATAAAATATAGAATATTAGAATCATGTAAAATGCTGAGCTGAAAGGAACCCAATAGGATCATCAAGTCCAACTCCTGGCTCTGCACAGGATAGCCAGGAATCACATCACACAATTTTTAATTTTTTATATCTATATATAGATATATAGATATATATATGAAGCAGAAATCCCAGCCTTAATTCCTTAATTCAGTAATTTGCAGTTTATAAGCCATTCTTTATTRAATGTCTCTTGCATCAGATAAGAAATAGCTAGAACTAAAATGTRGTTTTAAACATTGTTTTGTAGAAATACCAAAGTCTAAATTATTGCTAAGAACAAGAAAACATTGTCTCAGATCTGTGCTGAAAATTTTGTTTGTGTTTGTGGGTGTGTCTGAACAAAGGATTCCAGCTGTATAGAGATGAATGGGCCAACTTCTGTACAGAAGTTGTTGTATTGTCTCAGGCACATATAGAGGTAGAGCAAAATCAACACCAGAAAAAAGAAAATTTAAATCTAACTGATGCAGAGGAACACTTATTTCCAAGCAGAGGTGCCTTTCAAAAATTGCAGTTGGTTTCCTCATGCTCTCAGGCTGTAGAGTTGAAGATTTTTCTGATTCTTGACTAATTTTTATTTGTGTTTTGTTTGACCTTCTAAGGTCTTTCAGAAGTATATTTTGGGAAATATAGACRTTAAATTTTGAAAAGGGATTTTTAAAAAAAGTTAAAAGCAAGACTATTCTCCTGTTTGTTTTAATATGAAATGAACTTCCATATTGGTATCATTTCACTCTTTGGCAAAATACATCAACCATACTTCTCAGTATAAGTGTTCTGCATGTATTTGAAATATGACTTACACAMAATTGCTGATACTATTTTTCCAGGTACCTGAAAATGATGAAATCTTCGTTGTTTGTTTGAAGAGTGTAGAGGGAGGGGCTGAAATCAACAACACAAAAAATTCYGTTTGGATTAATATTAGGAAAAATGACAGTCCCGTGCGTTTTGTTCAGAATTCTTATATGGTGCCTGAGGAAGATGAAGTGTTAACAATCCAAGTGGTTCGTGGTAAGGATATCAGTGGAAAATTAATTGGACCTGATGAAGACGAAGTCTCCGTCAGTTACGCCATCATTACTGGGGATTCAACTGCACATGCACAACTTAACGTAGACTTCCTAGATCTACAGCCAAATACAACTCTTGTTTTCCCACCTCTAGTTCACGAAACATATTTGAAATTTAAGATCCTTGATGATGCCATACCAGAAATTGCTGAGACCTTTCAGATTATGCTTCTTAAAGAYACTTTGAAGGGAGATGCTGTTTTGATTTATCCATCTGTTGTTCATGTCACTATCCAGCCGAATGATAAACCCTATGGAGTGCTGTCAATCCAGAGTGTTCTGTTAGCTCACACTGTTATCTTTGATGAAGACCAAATTTCAAGGTATTACAGATCTTAAAATCTAGTATCTAGTACATTTAAGAGATTTGAGTAATTGTTAAGAATCCTTAGGATATTATTACAGTAATTATAAAATCACTACTAAAATATAATGTAGTAATCRCTTTGTGTGTTGTTATTATCAGCTATATCTACAAAGATGTCAAGGAAGTGGGAATGTCTAATTACATAGAAAATATTTTAGTACCTATAAACTGCATGTAAATAAGCCATCATGATTCAATCACATTATCAGAATAGTGAAAACTCTTTAATCTAAAGGTAGGCTCAGTGAAGTTGTGATACTGCTACACACAGTTTCAGTGGGAAATAGATTTCTGTCTTCCAACCTTGGTGTAAATTTGTATTTACTATYTATGAAACCAGTCTCTGATTAAAGGAAAAACCAGTGCTTCCCRTGAAATAGTTACCTTAAATTTAAATATTTACAGAGAGATTAAAATCAAAGCTCTGWACAAATTTTATATGCAGACTGATGCACAGTATAGATAATCTCAATAAAAATGCTCCTTGCTGATTAYTGGTAGTTCATCCCCAAAGAAGCAAGTAATGCCTCAAACTGTTATACTAGGAGAAATTTTGAAAAAATATTTTCTGGTGTGTAGGCCCCAGCATTGTGTAGTCATTTTTCTTTTTTATATACAGTAAAGAAATAAACCCTGCTTTCTAAATGTTKGTAAATCATGATTTCCAGACTTTTTGTTGTAGTCATGCACTTGTCAGATGCAGGCATTGCATGACATTTTCAGCATCATAAGTAATAGTAACTGAATATGTTTTTAGTACAGAGGCAAACAGTTCATTCAAGATTATTATTTCAGTGCTCATGCCTCATAAATGTGCATGATAGGCAAAAAGTTTTCTGAAATTTGATTTGTATTTCTCAAGACAAATGTAAAACATGTAAGACTCCACTCASTTCTCAGTGAGTCATTCTACAACACATCTTTTGTGCTGTAAACAAGGTGAGCTCTAATATGAATCTTCAGAAATTTTACAGAGAACTCATGAATAAATGCTCAAGTCTTACATTTGTGTTATGATTTCACAAGCTGTAAGTCTTGAATAAAATGTCARATGCAAGC
Organism: Alauda arvensis; assembly: GCA_902810485.1. NCBI lineage: Eukaryota > Metazoa > Chordata > Aves > Passeriformes > Alaudidae > Alauda > Alauda arvensis. The sequence goes on along the minus strand of CADDXX010000169.1, from coordinate 257,527 downwards.
AGCTAGCATTTATACCACTTAGGCCAGTGTAAATATTTTAGGGAATTGGTAACCATGCATGTCAATAGTAATTATGGTTTGTGGGATTTTCTTTTCATTTGAAACYATAGGTTTGAAGGGATCACAATTGTAAGAAATGGTGGAACACATGGAAATGTTTCTGTTTCCTGGGTTGTAATCCGAAATAGCAGTGATCCTTCACCTGTGACTGCAGACCTATTTCCAGAAGCAGGGGAGATAAGTTTTGATCAAGGACAGATGCTTGTGACACTTGATCTGAACATTATTGATGATGATATACCAGAGGAGGCAGAGCCTTATCTTCTGAAACTCCTAGCTCAYACAATACAGGGAGGTGCAGAAGTCAGTGAGCCATCTGAGGTAAGTTTACTTTCATAATTCTTTTGGAGAAGGTACTAATGAGTAGTAAAGACTTTACCAGTTTTAATAATGATTGATGGATTTAATAATAATTGATGGATCGGCTTATGTTTGATGTTTGGTGAAAACAGGGTTTGGTCTTGGATAAAAATCAAGCAAACTAATCCTTAATATAATCCTAGTGTATAGAGCCATACCTAAATTATTTGGCTGAGTATAAGTGTACAATGTCAGACCTTTTTACTGTGCAKTTAGTTCAGATTATTCCCAGTGTGCAAAAATAGCATTGAGTAAGTGCTGTATCGAATGAGTGCTTTCTAACAAAAGACGGGAAAATTATTTTTTTCACTTGCTCATTTGCTGTTTTAATAATTACTGAAATATTTTACAGRGTAACAGCTTCAAGGGGAAGGTTTGGTGATTAAGRCTGTAGCCTCTGAACTATTAAGTGAAGGGTGGCTAGAATTGGTGGTAGTTCTGTGACTTGAATCCCTGCTTTGTCTTTCTCAAAAATGGTTGGAATGAGCTTGGTGAATAAAATGAAATTCTTTACAATCTGAAACATTTTTAAATTATTCACTTTGGCTGCTGAACAAAAAAATCAGTTATTCAGAGCTCATTCTGGCACATGTGACAATGCATAGTGGGAAAGTTGCCACTGTCAGTGTGATGCTTCTTGTGTATAAAGAATGCTTTGGAGCTGTCAATCTGATTTCTTTCCTGATGCCAGTTCACTAAGGAGAAAAATGTGTAGTGACAGTAAGGAGATGCTTTTGTGAAGGCATGAAACTCTGGTATAGAATAATACAGCATGCTGTTTTCTGCTTTGCAGCTTCTGTTTTACATTCAGGACAGTGATGATGTTTATGGCCTAATAGAATTCCATCCTTTGGAGAATCAAAAGATTGAAAGTAATCCAATGGGACGCTTTTTATCCTTGAGTTTTGCAAGGAAAAGAGGAACAATTGGAGATGTGCAGTTGGTTTATACTGCACTGTATATTCCTGCTGGAGCTCTGGATCCTGAGAGAGCAAAAGGTGGCATTCTAAATATGTCTAGAAGAAGTACTCTCATCTTTCCAGAAGGAAAAGCACAAGCTGCTATAAATATACCAATACGAAATGATGCATTTCTTCAAAATGGAGCTCATTTTGTCATACAGGTATCTCATCTGTATTTTGGGGTGGTTTTTTAGCCCATGTAAGATAAAGGATATAAWATAGTAGTGGCCCCTTCTCTTTTAATTTAATAAAATGATTCTGCCGGATAAAAAAAAAATAGTAGTTCTGTAGCCAAAAAAACCTCTTTTATTTAGATACAGCTTCCACAAATACACTRTAAAGAGCTTTATTCCTAATAATTATTTACTAATTACACAATTTTAAGAAAATTTACTGTTGTAATAGGATTCAGTTTTTAATCATGAAGCGTAAYAAAATGCTCTCAGTGTTGCTGAGGTTAGTTACCTTTTCAGGTATGCTATTCTGCCTACCCCTTGGCTTTTGATTTAATCAAATTAAGGCTCCTAAATTACAGAAGTATGACAGATTTTAGAAATTAAAAGCAGGGAAATATAAATCAAAAATCGTCGTACATATGTTTAATTTATGTGCAACTTTGTCCTGGGAATTGAAAGGTTCTTAYGGTTTTCTCTGTATTTGCCTTTTGGTTTTTATCATCCTCTATTTTTTTGTTTTATTTTCTCTATCTGMGTTTGTAAGAAGGCAGATTGTGTCATTGCTCATAAGACTGGCTGTGAAAATTCATTAAAATTAGGCTTTTGAAAGAAAATTAGTTTTCCACAAAAATATTAAAAGAATGATTTTTTTTTTCTTCATTTTTCACAGGGGAAAACCAGATTTGATACATGTTAGCAAGTTATTATTCAGATATCGTGCTGTGGGAGATTCTGGGCATTGTAATCAGTAATTTTTATACTAATTTTCTCATCTGCAATTAAGACTACCACATAATCTCTACTTCTTCTGATTAACTATTGCCACTGTCTGGGATCATGAGTCCAGAGACCATCCTGATAAATAGACAAAGGGGTGACTTGGTGAAACCAAGCAGAAATCTCCAAGTCATTTCTTAGGTTTTTTTCAGTCTTTTCATTTTAAGTCAGGTGTCTTCAAAATTTTCAAATGGTGGTGTTGATGTGAAATCATAAATATAAAATTTGGTCTTTTTTTCTTTAATTTATAGTATACCAAAGGTGTTTGAATTACTTGAAAAAATTTCTTCTCTCTACCACCTTCCCCCTACATTCTTAAAAAAAAAAAAAAAAGAGAAAAATATTGCCAGAATCATATTATTGTTTTAGTTGCACACACTCTTTCTATGTTCACAGCTAGATAAGGAATATAATTCTGAAATATTGTAATAGCTTAGTGTGTTCTACCATCTTCATGTGATCAACRGAAGAATTGAAATATCTAACTCCAAGCTCCTTTCAGGTGATAGATTRCAAGTAACATTGCAGTGTGGACTGTGGACAGAGTGTGTGACAAGTACTTCAATATGCAGACCTGCATATTGGCTTTTCAAACAGTTGATTCTAGGGAGATGGGGTGTATGTTCTGTACTTGCTCCATGAACTATAAAAATCTTTTAATCTGAGTACACAAAATCAGAGGCAATTTCTAGTACAAATAATTTCTTTAGAAAAAGGAAGAAAAATACCCCTATTTATTACTATGACAATCCTTCTACATTGTGAATAAACAAGAGTCTCAGCAAACATGCTTAGCATGAGATTAGACAGTTTTTACTAGGCCCAGTAAAGGATAAACTCAGGAAGAACTGGGGAAGAAGGGGTGGAGGAAGAAATTAAGCTTATACTTTGGAATTTACAAATKAAGAGAACAGATAGAGGAACTGGAAATGTGAAATTAATATTCTTCAGTGATGTAGTCAATTACATAATCTATTGTTTGATGTGCAGACTATTTTTGGTATGGACAGGAAGTTTAACTAATTCATTAAACTGCTTGGCATTATTCAGTTCACATTCTTTTTTTCCTGCTGAACTGATTTGCTTTAAGAGGAAACAATGAATTAAAAAAACCCCAATAGTATTTTATTAATTGTTACTTTTATCTCAAAGTTACTATCCAGATAGTAACAAAGGTAATTCTTTCAGTTCTGTAGTATTTCCGAATTTTTTCTGAGCTAGTAACYACAAAAGCAGTCCACCTGCATGGTGTTAATTTAGCACATACTCTAAAAGAAATCTTAGAAAACAAGTAAACAAATAGAACCACTCTCTGTTCCTCAGAATCCTAATAACTCACTTGTATGGTTGAGAATCAGTTTCTAATTCTAGTATTTATWAAAAAATGCCATCTTATCATCAAATAAAAGATGCATGAATACTTTTGAATATTACTTGAATAACAGTACAACAAAATATTATACCGTCCAAGTATTTTATATAAATTGGTTTTAAGAATCAAAGAGAGTTAAAACTAATCAGTTGAAAGGATKAGTCATAGTAACTATATGGATTTCAATAAGGTCTTTTTGCCCTTCTCCATTAAAACCTATATGGCACTATCTAATAACTCCAAGCAAAAGCATCCTAATGGGAGTTAAAAGGTGATTGTCRTTGGTGGTTCATGCGACAGTGAAATGTTCATAGAAGTATATACAAGTCATGGAAACATCTGTTATTATGATCCAYGTAGACAGAATCTCATAGTGTTATAAATTGTATTTGGAAGGAATATTAAAAGAAGTAAACCAAGGAAAGTCCTTCTTTCCTTGTCATGTCAGTGGTACTGATGAGATAAGTGAATGGYACTTTGTATTCAAAGATAGCATAAACACTTCTGTGTTTCCTCTTAGTACAAATAGAAACCATCCAAAAAAATAATATAAGAGGAGACTACAGTTTTGAAATCTTTTACTGATTTTCAATTCTGAATGTAATTCTAACATATTAGTTATTGTAAGTAGAGGAATCTTTACTTTTTTTCAGAATAGGAAAGAAGACTGAATCACTCTTTGGCTTCATGAGAGGGTCTAAATTATTATGTTTCCAGTGACTTCTGCAGATTTTTATCAATGCATAGCAAATAACTGAAGAGAGAACAGCATGTGGTGTGCTTGGCAGATCTAACAATGAATTGCCCAGTTTAGAAAGTTAATTCTCCTTCTACATAGATTTAGTTGTGTGCATGATTTGTCTGAGATATACCATCTGCTCAATACCATTCACTTTATTTCTTACACAGCTACTTACACATTTTTGTAATGGAAATGTTGCTGGTAGGAGAAATTTGTTCTGGAACTGTTTTGCTCCTTGCACTTATTCCAAGACGTCAGCATACTTCTTGCCTGGTACTCAGGCTTCTTATTTTTCAAGTTTTTCTTACTTTTTCTCACAGCTGGAAAAAGTTGAGCTGCTGAATAGAATTCCTCTTGTACCACCCAAGAGTCCTAGATTAGGTGAGGTTCGAAATATTTCTTTGAGGATTACTCCAGATATTGCAAATGGAGAAATAGGCTTTATTAGCAATCTTCCAATTATTCTTTCTGAGCCAGAAGAATTACCTGCTACAGTGGTAAGTAAACATTTTTGTATTATCCCTTAGTATGGAAAACTTATTTGGAGAAAGCAAAGTTTGCTATATCAGCTGTAAAATTTGAAAATTAATGTGAGAAAAATCCATCCTCCAGTTTTAACTTATCCCAAATATTCTTCTGCTTTAAAAAAAAAACAAAACAAAAAGGCAAAAAATTGCTAGCAAGATTAATGTGTTTGTTGTCTGCAGAATGAGGTGAACTTTTCTTTCTCTGTAAGAAGCTAGAAGTGGTTAGGTCTTGACGTTYACATGGAGCAAAAGATGCTGCAGACAATTTCTTTCACCAGCTGCAAAGACACTCTTGTAGGGTAGGACTGATTTTACTCCAAAATTTCATGGAAGTGTCTSTGTATTTTATAGTTGACTTACATGAGAATATGTAGTTTGGCTTACTAGGTCTGTTTTCTAATAAAGATGCTTTTTTTGTTTCTCAAGTAACCAAAGCATTTTCAAAAGTATTGTCATCCATCTGAGTGCTGTAATCCCAGCCACAGAAACCCTTTATAAAATATCTTTTCTTACATTTTGCCTTTCCCCCCCAACTTAACTGAGTCTTAACTGAGATCTTCCCTCAGATCCTGAATCAGAGGACTTGCTTTTCATCCTCAGAATAAAATTGCTGATTTCCTTAAGCAGAGTACAGACTGGTGTACTCTGCTTAACAGCCAGAGTAAATTATGGTGGTTACATTTAAAACCCAGGTTGTCTTGATGAGGTGGGCAATGGTTTAATCAGTCATAGAAGAGTTTTTGTGATTTGCCATATTAACAGTCTGTCACTTCCACTAAGTGTACATAAAAATATATGCCCAAGTAAATAATGGATACATGACTAAAAAGAAATGATTCAGCATTTTTTTCATTGATACACCATCTTTGATTTCAGATTTTATACATTTTATACATTTTAGCAGTAAAAAACCCAAGGTGAATATTTTGAGGGTCATATTCAGGCAGTAATTTGCAAAGGGTTAATTGTTTTTGCATCTAGTTTTGCAAGTCACAGTAGACACACGTGCTTTACAGGTTTCCATTGCATTGCATCGAGATGGGACTGATGGTCAAGCAACAGTATTTTGGAGTTTGAGACCCTCTGGTCCTAATCACAAGGCAGTAACAGAGGATGATATAAGTCCTTTTAATGGCTCCGTTGTTTTCTTATCTGGACAAAGTGATACTACAATCAACATTACTGTTAAAGCTGATGATATACCTGAAATGAATGAAACCGTGTTACTAACTTTGGACAGGTATTGTACCCTAATCTTTAYTCATATGTACCACTTGCTATACTCAATCTATATATAAAAAATGGGCACAGTAKTAATTATAAGATGCTGCCTCCATAGTGTTGATAAATGCATGGAGGAATATTGGGCACTTGATTCAGACTTTGGATGAAATCCTCTTTGACTCATGATCACTGTAGGAAACCATATTGTGGTTATTATCTAATGACTTAGTTTTGTTTATATTTTGATTAAAATAATATATGTTACTAAAAAAGTTCACTTAGCTTTGATCTTTAGTTATAATCTCTTGATTATAACACTTTTATTTTCAGAAAAATAATGTTTGGTGAGATAATGRGGGAAGCTATAATGAATAGTAACAAAATTAATACATAACTGTGTTTTTCTCAGAAGAGGTTTATAGTCAGGRTGTTGCAGAATTAGATATTTCCATCACAACTGCTGGCTTCCAAAATAGGCCAGTGTAACTATTACCGTGTGCCTCAACTACAAAGGGAACAGTGGTATTTCTGAAGCACAGTGTTGTGCTCTCCCTTCAGTGAGACCTCAGGATTGCAGGGTAATTAAGGCTGTAAGAGGCCTCAGGAGATGCTATTATCTGCATGTGAACACTACTCAGATTATTTGAATTATTTCATATCCAGGAGCCTTTCTGTTTTATTAGCAGGACAATCTTGGCTATTTCTTCGGTCCTGCTTCCAAAAATTMAACTATATATAGTTGAGAAATATATCACTTCTTCTAATACCTTCTAATAATCTAAGGTATATTTTTGCCATTTATTTTTCTGGAAACATTCTAAAAGAGGTCTGTCAGCTGCAGTGTCTGCATTGAACATCTATGACTTATACAATCCTTACCTTTTGAAGAAGTATTCTTGTATACAGGAAGAGCAGACTAGCTCATGGGAAGTTTTAACACTAGATATTCATGTAGATTACATACTAGCAAACCAGAAAGCAACTCCTCAAGCTGCTGCTGCTCCTGTTTTTTGAGCATTGTTCTATCACGTAGGAGAGATGCTGTTCCAGTGCAGGATTGGTCTGCTTCTGTAGAAGCTGGTTGGTGGATGCATCTAGTGCACAATGAATTATTTCATTCTGTCTTGGATACTCACTGTATTGGAAAGATGGCCCTGTTCAAGACAAAAAAACAGAGTCTATTGCAAGCAGTTCTGTTTTTCTTCCTATAGMTGAAACTGGTTTGTCTTAAAATTTATTAGAGTCTGTGGCATAAACAAAGAAACTAAGATCAGAAATAATGATTGAAGTCATGAAGAAGTTGTGTAAAGTGGCAAAAAAAAAAAAAAGTGGAAGGATAGGAGATAAATAAGTACAAAGAGGAAATGGGCAGTGTAAAAGATKAACTKTTTAAAATTGGACAGCTCTGCAGTATGTATAACTACAGCTTTCTACCACTTACTCTGASTAGTAATCCCATGCCTTGAAAATTATGTSTAAAAGGTAATTGAATTGGCAGCTGAACAAATACAACCACTGTTCTGCTTTTGCTATGTATGGTGCTAGTAGCAGGTTCTCTTKATCATGAAGTGGCTGGTAAAAATTTTGCCAGCAGTAAGCAGCTTTCCCACACTTGGCAAGGTCAGAGAGTGAAGTAAGGAATGTGTAGTCTGGCCAGGAAAAAGAAGTAAATAAGGAGCAGATAAAATCTGAACTTTTCTCTAGACCTGGATAGTGTTCCTCAAGGCTATGAGTGAAATTTGGCAACTTTAATRTGAGCATAAGCCAAGAATGAAATATCCACAAAGATCGTCCTTTCAATACTGGAGATGACTCCTCAAAGCAGGGGTGAATGGAACTGGCACTGGGTGATGCATGTAAGCTTTTGGTRTTGCCTCCTGCATAGTTTGTGTTTCCTAGATGAACAGATTTCAATTTCCAAGACTGGCAGCCAGCACSTCACAGCAGTAGTGAATTACCATGAAAACAAAGATGCACTGTGCTGTGGATGTGCTCGSACTGTTCGATAAACTGTAGCATAAGTCCATAGGAAAATAGAGCATTAATTAAAATATAGACATAGACATAAGTTCATAAGCATTGCAAGCATTGCATTTATTGCAATTAGTAATAGCATGGGCAAAATAATAACATAATTTGTTCTAACAAGGATATGTTATTTACAACTCAGTGATGTTATTAAGTCAGTTTATTTTTTAAATGAATTTTGATTGTACCCATAATTAAAAAAGAAACCYTCCAAGCCATTAAAAATAGTATTTTCCCTCATTGCTTATGGCCACCATCTTTAGGTCCTGGATAATAAAAATAAATATGGATGCTGTCCACAAAATGGAGGCCAATGTATATAATGAAGAATATGCTTACTTAGAAGACAGATGAGTGTAAAGAAGCAAGATAATTCTGTACCTGCTGAAGTTTCTTCATATTTTCTTTCTTTAGGACCAGCTTCAGTTTGGATTCCTGCCCATATCTTATATAGGCCTGAACTGAACCTAAACATAAATAAAGCCAGARGTCTGTAGTGAAATCTGATTGCTGTTTTTCACTTTTGCACCAGATATTCTGCTATAGGCAGTTGTCATGCTCCCAGTGCAGATACAMAGCTATAAATTTGGCAATTGGCACAGCTGAAGGGCCAGGGCCCTTATGGCACATGGATTGTGTTTTTTTTCTCAAATGAATGGAGTTGAGAGTGAAAACCTCTGGACTTTAGGTTCTGGGAACAGCAGTACAGAAATGAATTTGTTTTTATTGTGGGAAAATTAAAATCCAGGAACACTTGAGCATTTAAATAGTTTATGCTCAGAATCTTTTGGTCATGACTCCCATAAAATTAAGATGCCAGAACAGATCCATGCACACATGTGTGCATCTAATTTATTTATATTGCATATGTTCCATGAAGCAAAACTGATGCAATGTAATGTGGAAAATTTCATAGTTCTGGTGATTTCTGTGATGTGATATAGGCTGAGGTACTTAACACCTCCTTTGCCTCAATCTTCAGCCTCAGTAAGACCAATTATTCTCAGGGCAGCTGGTCCCCTGAGCTGGAAGACAAGGTCGAAGAGCAGAACAGACCTCCTGAAATCCAGGAGGARCTAGTTAGTGATTGGCAGAGCTATTTAGGTGGTCACAAATCTATGAGACTGGATAGGATCCATCCTAAGGTGAGAGGCAATTGTTGTAAGAGCTTTCTAGGCTACTCTCTGTCATTTATCATCAGTCATGGGTAACTGAGGGGGTTCACAGACAATTGGAGGTTGGCCAGTGTAGTGCTTGTTCACAAAAAGGGCTGGAAGGAGGATCTGGGGAACTACAGGCCAGTCAGCCTGACCTTGATGCCTGTCAAGGTTATGGAACAGATCATCTTGACATATAGGTCATATGACACCTACAGGATGGCTGGGTCATCAGACCCAGTCAGCATGGGCTTAGGAGGAGCAGGTCCTGCCTGATCAACCTGATCTTTTKTGATCCAGTGACATGGTTGAGGGATTTGGGGGAAGGCTGTGGATGCTGTCCATCTGGAATTCAGCAAAGTGTCCCCACAGCACACTYCTGGAAAAGCTGGCAACCCAAAGCTTGGATAGGAGCACTCTTTGCTGGGTTAAGAACTGRCTGGATGGCTGGGCCCARAGAGTGGTAGTGGACAGTGCTGCATCCAGCTGGCAGCCAGACACTGGTGGGGTCCCACAGGGATTGGTGTTGGGCCCAGAAATGTTTAGTATCTTTATTGATGATCTGAATGAGGGGGTTTACCCTTAGTAAATTTGTGAATGACACCAAGTTGTGCGGGAGTATTGATCTCCTGGAGGGTAGGAGGGCTCTGGACAGGCTGGGTTGATTGGCTGACACCAACAGCTTGAGATTCAAGGTTGTGGTGGTGGGGCAGGTTAAGCCAGGAACACATGTCGAGTTTGGGTTATGGTCACTGGTGTCAGGCACAGCTCAATGATTGTCAGGCAAGTACACAGAAAGAAGAAAAATCCAAGGTCAAGCCAGGAAGTCTCTTGACAGATCCTGATCCAGGATTGATACGAAAATTTGTGTGGGTGTACCTCAGAATGTAAACGTGAGGGATTGTGTTAATTAGTCGTGAAATGGCAGATCCAAGTTAGAAGCCTGTGCCTCATGGCTTCTATTCTGCTTTGCAGAACAGAATAGGCTGTTTTGTTATTAAATCACAGAACAAGCAAAATTGGAAGGAACCCATCAGGATCATCAAATTCAACTCCTGGGCCTGCATAGGATGCCCCAAGAAATATATTGTGGGCCCAAGGACATTGCCCAAAAACTTCTTGAATTCTATCAGGCTTGGTGTTGTGACCTCTACTCTGGGGAGCCTGTTCCAGTGCTCAGACRCTGTCTGCTGTTTTTGAATATTAACCCACATTCAATACGTCAGAGCATTGGCAGCAACCTGGCCAGTCATGCAGGGAAAACATGGTTGCATCCATCAATCAGCCAGTCRGTCAAGTGACCCCCATTTTGAGAACTTGACTAGCAAAAAATCCAAGAAAACGGTGGTTTTAGCAGTGGATGGGCTGAATCTGACTAGTTGCTTTCTAACCTTCAAGTTCTTGATATTCTGGTCTGATTTACACTGTGACTGTTAAAAGGTARTAAGTATTACCAGTCTTCTCAGTCCTTTCAAAGAGATGCTCAAAGTACCGCCTCATGGTACCTTGGGACTGTTTAATTTCTCCCACCCCCTGGATTTTGTTAGAGTTGCCATCATGCATTACAACATGATACTAGATTCTAGCACTACTCCTCAGTTAACAGGCTCTTTTTTGTCAGAGCTCTGTTTGGACTCATGCAGTCTGATTTCGTGAACATGAAGGAGATGCTGTATCTGGCATGCCCTTTCATTTTTTGATGACTGTGTCTTAACCTGTTAGGCTTGTACTTACATACCAAAAAGCCACTTGATATAATGGTTCATTTGTATTCTCTGYTTTGAAATATATTACCAACAGCTCAGTGATATAATTAAATTTTAGCATTAAAAGAGATATAATGAAAATTTRGCATCAATTTTAGCTCTGGAATTTTCACCTTTTTAAATGCTGTTAATGCTTGATGATTTTGAAAAACTTGCATACATTTCTGAAGGAAATGAGAATATCTTTATATATAGTATTTAATATGTAGCCTCATTTGAAATAACTAAAAATTTATAATAAATTAGATCTCTAATTTGAAAGACTAGAGCTGCAAATGTATTTGCTTTATTACTTCGAACTTCTGAGTGAACTCTTATGTCTGTTGAATTCTGAATCTGAATAATTTTTGAAATCAAAATTTCACTTTATAAATGCTTCGTTTATCTGTTTATACAATTTTAATGGTAGATCCAGAATTTCTATTAAATATATTTATTTTAGATTTAAAAAATAATCTATACATACTTTATTGAGATGACATACTTGTTATTGCAGAATAATGTCCTTCCATCTGACTTAATGTGATATTTTTGTCATATGTGTTTATTTTCCTATTTCCATTTTTCCATTTCTATTTTATTTGTGGGCGTGGTGRTTTTCTTCTTTGTTGGTATTTTACTCTGGTAATCTGGTTAATTGAAAAATTGTCAAAAATAAATTTTGATGTGATTTTAGGCTAAAATAGTTTTTGATATGTATGTGTTATAACTCCCAGTGTACTTACCTGTTTTTATCATTACTGTGTCAGATTGATGAAATAACACATARTGGAGGCACATTGGTTGTATTTAGGTTTTGTGTTAAGCTATTAATATGGGATGCTGGTGCAGTTGTAAGCAGACAGAGAGAGGTTGGCAGTGACAGAACTCCTGGAGGAGGGCTGGGTAGGGTACACCATGAATGGGCCGTGACATTCTGAATTGGTCATGGGGTCATTTCTCACCAGCAGAGACTGCTCACTTGCTAGTATTTGCCAACAGGAAAATGCAAAGGAAGGATGTTCYCCTAAAAAGGAACTTGATGTGTTTGGAAAGGGAAAATAATACTTCGTGGTAGACTTGTTATTATTGTCTATGACTGGTATGATTGAAATTTCCGGAAGTGGCACTTTCATTCCCTCCCCCATCCCTTTTCTTTTCCTCTATTCTTCTTTCTTTTCCTTTTCTTCTTTCTTTCTCTGTTAACAGGGTAGAGACAGAAAGGTTTGTCGTGTACTTCGGGTAAGTGCAGTGAACTGTGGTTTGTCTTCAGTGAATCAATGCTTTGTTTTACGAGTGATTMGTTTGAACAGAATCTGTCAGTAACTTCATTTTCTCTCAGGAATCATGTCTTCTGCATCTCTTCAGGCAATGCTTGCTTGCCCTTTGGTTTTTAATTTGCTGGCATGAGTTTCTGGCTTGAAAGTTTATTTAGGATTTGTGAATGATGAAMGTTATTAATGCATGACTCAGTGTTTGATACCTGCACTTGATTGCAATAATGGAGCCATTGTCTGAAACTACTGGAAATGCAATTTTTCCCACCTAAATGCCTGAGTGGACTGGAATTGCTGAGAAGTCTTCTGTGGTCAAGATGAGCAGTTACCATTTTTTTGAATGACGTATGTTTAGTTTATGTTAACACAAGTTATGGTGTCTGCTAGCATATTTTTTTTAATATGCAATAAAAATGACATATTACCCTTTAAAATGGATGGATGATTGTTCRTTGAAATTTTCTTCCAGAAAACGTGGAAGATGGATCTGAATTAATAAACCAACATTTAATAAGCCATATGAAAATCATCAGTCTGAAGGTGCATTCTTTATGCATCTTTCAGTAGTAGTTTTTCTTGCATTATTAGCGGAATAAACTTAATGTAATTGAACATTTGCATCTGAGGAAATGAATGCAAGAAATACTAGTTTTCTTTGTTTAAATTATTTAGGATAATTTCTTATGTTTTGATTCAAATAAAAAGTAATACAAAATGTGATTTTARATTTTTAGTATACAATTCTATTTCCTTTTCTTTGTGTTGTGTGCATGTGTGACTAAAAAGCCCCAGAACTATAATCTGTAAAAAATAATCAGAAAACAAAGGTACTTCAGGAGCAAGGGTTGGATTTTATTGCAAAATGAAGGAATACTCTGACGTATCTTTCCTAATTTATTATAATTCTTTGTAGGTAATTGTTTTCATAATTTATTGATAAAATTAATCAGGATTCTGATGTCCTTCACGTAGATGAGTATTTATTTACTAAAAGAACCATCACTCAAACAACCTTTTTTTTCCTTTCCCAGGGTCAGTGTGGAAAATCAAATACTGAAATACGGGTTTACTACTTGTGAGATTACTATTTTGGAAAATGATGATCCTGGAGGAGTGTTTGAATTTTCTCCCTCTTCCAGAGGTCCCTACAGTATCAAGGTAGCTATCTGAATAACTTTTCTTAATCATTATGGAAAAGTAAATCTTAGGAATGTGCTAGTAAAATGCTGGATTTTCCTTTTTTTGCAGGAAGGGGATTCTGTGGAACTGCAGATTGTGCGCAATAGAGGGAGCCTTCTCAGGCAGTTCCTGCGATACACTGTAGAACCAAGAGACAACAATGAGTTTTATGGAAGCACAGGAATTCTGGAGTTTAAGCCTGGGGAAAGAGAGATCATAATTACTCTCTTGACAAGGATGGATGGGATTCCAGAGGTAGAAATGAAAATTTTCCTTTCTTCAAATTGTGTTCATAGCATTGTCACTTATTTGTCACTTAYTAAAATACAGGAAAATATATGGGAGCAGAACCAGTATGCAATGCTTTTCTACAGAATGTATTTCCAGTCTCCAAACCAGGGATGCCTCGATAACTAGAAGGTATCTTTGGCTTCAATAGGCCTCAATGGATTTTTATTTTTTGTAAATTGAAACTTAACTTCTCATCCATCTGAGCTTTTGCATCCATGACTTTCTGTACCATAGAATGCCACTGTTTAATTGAATGCTGTACTAACAATCACTTTCTTTTTGTTCCTTTTTTGGTAAATACCTGCTAATTGAACTSAGTGCTCCCCAGTCTACACTAATATTTGCTGTATAAGTATTGCTGAGACACAATACTTACTTTAGTGTTCCATGATTAGTCTCCTGTGAGTGTTTTTTGCAGAAATATATGAAGTACAATGTCACAATAGGTTAACAATGCAAGCTGAAAAATTCTTTTAAAATTAGTTTTATGTCAGTGGTTTTAAAATCTTTCCTTCCAACTGTTACATATAACAAAGATGTACAAAACCATTGTGCGTGTAGAAAATGTGTGTAATTTTCTTTTGTTGAAATTGTCCTCTCTTTCTGCTAAAGAAGTCTCTTTATTCTGACTGAGTTTTCCTCTTCCAGCTGGATGAGGCATATGCTGTTGTACTCAGTGGCTACAGTGAAATGTCAGGCAAGCTGGGGAATGCCACAASGGTCAATATAACCATTTTGAAGAATGATGATCCACATGGTGTCATTCAGTTTCTGCCTGATGAACTATCAGTAACAATAAAGGAAAGTAAAGGAGAAATCATCTATGCTGGTAATTCTTTTTGTTAGAGTTACTGCTTTCTATTCTGTCTGCTCCTGCAAGGCTTTTTTTCCCTASTCCACCTTCATAGGACAACGCCTGACTCAGGAATTTCCAGGGTGGTACAGAATGATGAGCAGTGGAGATTAGTGTGGAAGAGGATGGGCCTTGAAAGCCAKAGGGATCAAACCAGTTAAAATATACCTAGAGAATGTACAGGCAGGAGGGACAGAGCATTGATTTACGTGCAAGGTACYGCCTGGTGGTAGTAGTTCTGCCTGGTGAGCTTGAGGCACTGGGTACTTTGTGAGAGAAGAATGAGCTAAATTTTCATATGTGTGTCTTCAACTTATTTATCTCTATTGTATCAATAGAGTTAATACAAATCTTAACTGCCCTAATGGTCTAATCTTGTGCACCCTTTTGTGTAGGGCACTCACATACTAGTTTTGAAAGAAGTGGGTTTACTTACTGTTTACTTTCCTTTTTCTTTCCTGTTTCAGCTTTACTGACCTTTTTCATTTTGACTTATGTATTTCTGGAGACACTGACATGATTGACTGTACATGTTTTCATTTTGTAGCCTCTTACAGACTTGTAAGAAACCAAGGAAGCTATGGCAATGTTAGTGTGTCCTGGATTGTTGACCCAGCATGTACCAATGACATCTATCCAGAACAAGGGACCATTTTCTTTGATAACCTGGAGTTTTCAAAAAATATCACAATTTACTCTCTACCCGATGAGGTAATAATTTTTACTGTGTTTTTGTGTAAATATATGGAACAAAGAGGAAGTGCTAMAACATTGCAATTTAAGAAGAAGCTCAGTTTTTTAAGAAACTGGTGTTTTCTTGTGATTTCTTGGGTAAAAGTGAGTYTACTTAAGCAAATCATAAAAGAATTTGAAACATTGTGCATAAGCAAGAAACTTAGAATCTGTCAGTGGTCAAGGTTGGTTAAATTATATTAATAAGTAAACCACTTGTTTTAATAGCAAGAATTAGGATTTTTTWAAAAAATTTTTTAAAGCTGATGTATTTGAAGTAAGATAAGAAAGAATGAAAATAATTAGTAATAAAGGAATAAATAAATAAATAAATACAGGTGTAAAAATAAGTTACTTCAACATCAGGGAACTGCAAGATAACTTTTGAMTCATCTGTAAAATACCAACRATGAGGGGATTTATTTACAAATATTTTTGACTGATGATTATTTTGTGTAAGTTTATGAACTGTCATTTGTCATTCCTTTTGACATACTTATGAATCAATAAAGAAACAACAATGTGCAGAAACCCTGTTTTGTTAACCTCCTCAGCTTTTAATTTTAATTTCTTCGTTGTTTTGTATGCAAGAAATTAATTACTTAATATTTTGTCATTCAGGTACCTGAAGAGATGGAGGTATTCATAATCAGATTATTCAATGCCACTGGTGGAGCCAGACTGGGCAATATAACCAGTGCATTTTTACAGATTACAAGGAATGATGATCCCATTTATTTTGCAGGTTAGATATAACTGGTTTTAAATTTTGAATTCATATTCTACCACAAACAGATTTTATTGACAGAGCAGGTTATTGAAAAAAATCTTAATCYTGATGGAGCTAGAGTTAAAAAATGTACTTTTTTTGGTTTTGTTGTACTGAATTAGCTTTTTTTTTTTTTTTTAAACTTAAGAATTTTCTCTCATTTTATGTCACTGTTCTTGTTGATGGCTCTGGGATTGGTTAGGTGGCTAAGGACAACAATACTCTTTTCTATCTGAAAGTATTTGCCTTCTTTAAGTAGATGTGCCTTCTTTTTCCCTGAGGTGAAGGATCCTCTTGTGGGGGATGAGGTGAATAGGCCACATGCCGGAAGCTCAGACTTGRACTTGAAATTACTTCTTGTGTGTTTTCAGAACCTCTGACAGTGAGCATTACAGAAGGGAGTGTTGCGAACTTTACAGTCCTAAGGAATGGATCTGCCGATGCTGTTGTTGCTGTGCAGTATATTACTGTGAATGGAGATGCAACAGCTGAAGAGGGAGACTTTGTTCCCAGTGGAAAGGACAGTTTCATTCTGTTTGATATTGGAGAAAGAGAGCAGACCTTATCTGTGTATATTAATGATGATGATATCCCTGAAACTGATGAAGCATTTTATATCTTCCTTTTGAATTCAACAGGTAAAACCAATGACTTATTGTATATTTAGTAATTYTCTTTTTCTTTTTTCTCTATTTTTACCAGCTTGTTCTTATCATAAAGTAATGTATAAATGATAGGCATTATATGAAATAGYTTTGAATCAACATTTCTATAAAATTTCTGTACAGTGTATTTGGATTTTGATCTTGAATTGTTTAATTGGAAACAAAAATGAAATTATAAAGCTGAAACTGTCCTGCAAAAATGACTTGATTTAAAATATCTTTYCAAATGCTCTAAATTAGATGGGGTTTTTACTCATCAATAAGAAAATATAAGTTMAATATAAAAAATAGGTAATTTCTCTTAATTATCTGAGTATAAGGTAGTTCATGTGTTTCCTGAGGCCAGCTAGAATTCACTGATACCTAGCTCTCTTACAGAACCAGCTTCATGGAAATTATTGGACAAAGCTACACTTCTCCCTTCTTAAATTTTCTGTTCAGTKATCTCTTTCCACGTTACTAACTTTGTTCAGGATCTGCTGGTATTTTCTTTTCTCGTTCTTGGATGGCCTTCCTCCTGGCACACATTCCTGCCAAAATGGTCAAAATACAGAATATTTCTAGATAATTCTTGAAAGAAAAAGAAAAAAAAATTCTTTTTATGATCTGTTGCATATATTGGCCTTGATTTTTACATGCCTTTTGAAAATTATGGTGGAGTCTTGTACCTCTGAGAAAATACAAATAGAGGTATATGGAGTTAAAACTATAAACAAATTGTTCACTTTGGAATAAAAACAAGTCTAGTGCTTTTGAAAATRATGAAAACTAGGATTTGGATGGAAACATAATGTACCTTTGTGGACATAAAGAGGTGTTGAARTGTCCCTACTGTGCTAATGTGCACACAGAAATCCTTCTCACTTCCACCTTACTTCACAGGTATCTTGATGTTTTTTTGTTTTATTTTTCCTTTCAGATAGGCTGGGATATGGGTATGACTAATCTCTTAGAGATTGTTGTTGCCTGGATTTAGTTAAAATGCAATATTTCTGTTGTAGGTCTAAAGGAGAGGTGAGATCTCTGAATATGTCTTTGATAAAACATGAAGTACTACCTCTCATACAATCCTTTCCTCTCAGGATTACATTTTCTCTGGTCATGTCACATTTTTTTCTGCAAATCTGCATTCTTGATCTCTGCCTTAGATGCTACTTACATATTTTTACTTTGATTTGGCTGTTACTGAATATCTCAAATGTTTGTTTTCACTGATTGTTTTATCACTTCTAGTTTCTTTCTTTGCATGAAAGCTTTTGACATGAGAAGAAAATGCATTCCATTTTGGAGTTACCTGCATTTCTGATTCCAGTTTTGGTAAAATTAATCTTCCTCTTTTTAGGGGATACTGTTATCTTTAATGCTGGAGTGGCTACAGTTATTATTGAAGCAAATGATGATCCCAATGGWATTTTCTCCTTAGAACCCCTGGAGAAGCCAGTGGAAGAAGGAAAAAGTAATTTTTTTTTGTAAGTGACTTTTAAATAATATTGTTGTCCCTTTTTTGAATACATGTATATATGTGTTGATGTGTGCATTATTTTATGGATAGTGCTTTGATTTAATCTTATTTTTTCCATTGCTAAAATTTATAAAAAAAAATCTTCACCAAATCTTGGATTAAATGATTTGCAAACATACTGAGGATCARCACAGCATCAAACATCAACTCTTACCTTACCAAGTAGACTGTGCATATTAAAATATTTACAGAATTCCTGTTAAAATATAAACAAGTAAGATTACAGCATAGGACATTTTTTATGTTTTCATTACAGTATAGGGGTTTTTGTTATATTTTCACAAGAATGTAGATACAGAGGAATCAAGATGAAYGAGCAGGATATAGCCTGGACCAATAGAAAAGTAAAAAATATTTTCAAAATACAGTTAAATGCAACTRTGTGGCTGTTCATTTCTGTTTGCACCCTACTTTGAAATCTTACCCTACWAACAACCTGTATTACTGTATTCTTTCTGTTAGTTTGTTTTTCTTCTRTCTGTAAATTACAGCTAGGAGCCTATAGTCAAAGTCCAGATGTGCTTTTCTTCTAGGCTGTATATATTTTTCCCTAGTCTCATCTGTAGCTGCTGGAATGTATTCAGGAGGGGAAAGAGTTAGGAAAATAATTTTCATGTCATCTGACCTTTTTATTTTCCTAAAGTCTGAAAGTGGGTATAAACTGATAAAAGTGATTTGACTGATTTTCAATAAGAAAATTCTAGACAGGGTATAAAGAAAGATATATTCACTAAATCTGACAGTGTGAACAGTGAGAGAAGAGGCTTTTTTGCAGTTGTTTAATTATCTTTTATCTATTTTGATTTGATTTGATTTGATTGTTTTAGGGCCTTGAAATAGATGCCTATGACTGCAAGTTAGATCTTTATCCTTGTGTTGCACATGTAAAAAATTAAAATCCTTGTTAAAAGAGTATATTAAATATATAATTAATATATTCTGTGGTTGGTTTTATTATGCTGCTCTTTGGGGTTCTTTTGGTCCCTAACAATGGGGTTTTTTCCCTTTTTTTTTTTTTTGCATCAATGGTGTGAAGAGTGATGATTTGAACTAAACACACATGTATACAAGAGCTTTGTGGAAGCACTTGGCACCAAGGTCACCAGCATCTGCCCTTGCTTAGTCCTTATTGATAAAATGTATTTATTAGGAAACTGTCTCTTCCWTACCCTCAGGAGGATTTTATTTTTGTTTGGTATATAAGAAAAAGGTCATAGTAGTTTGTAATCTAGAGAACCCCTAAGAGAGTAACTGGAGTTACTGCAACAGTGCTGCACTGCTGGAGTAGAACAYCCTGCTTAATAACAGCAAAAGGAAATCTTTGGAAGCAGTGAAAACATAATGTTCTGTTCCCAGACTGCTTTGCTCGATTAATTTTTCACATTTGTATAATAGTGCTTTTAACAGCTTTTTTGCTTTTTACCACAGAAACAGAAATGCTCTTCTTGTATATAAACATATTTTGTTTATAAAGGAACTTCTTATGTTCTGTTCAGTTCTTCAGTTTYCATTTGTAATATCTTTTGGAAATTGGTGAAATTATGTTACCAGATAACTATGAAAACAAATACAAGCTTTTTTTAATTTAATAAATTCTTCATATGGAATAGTCAGATTTGTGAAGGACTTTGTATATAACYCAAATTAAATACCAATGCAAAAAAGGTTGAGGTGCATTGATGGTTAAAGGAAAAAAATATTTGTAGTTAAATRCCTTCTCTTTCTTCTCTAAGAGTTGCCAGTTAACTCAATTTTTAATGTTAATTTGCTGAACTATACATTCATTTTTATTATTAAAAAATGGAAGTGCACAACAAACTCATGTTTATCTAAACGGTACTATTTTGCATGTACCTTCATTGATTACTTTCTCTGTAAGGTATTTGTGGTATACCTTGGTATAAAATTATGTTGTGAAATTGCAAGCCACCTAAGAAGATTGCATTATTGTTTGTGGTTCTATTTGTTATTTGTGGTTATCTAGAACAATGCATATTATTTCCCACAGTAAGGATGATTAGTCCATGTTTTCCATTGTTARTGGAGAATGCTGATGCATACCAGCCAGGACTTTCACTCTTTCTGTATCTCTGAACAGGATTTTGAGACATAGAGGACACTTTGGGAATGTCTCATTAACCTGGCAGCTGTTTCATAATGACTCTGCACTGAAGCCAGGAGAAGAGTTCTATGAAACTTGTGGGACTGTGTACTTCATGGATGGTGAAGGATCAAAGCCGATAGTGCTCCATGCTGTTCCAGATAAAATTCCTGAATTCAATGAATTCTACACTTTAAAGTTGGTGAACATTTCAGGTATTGTCTTCYATACAGCCATTCCCTTCCTATGAGGTAAAAAATAATTATATTTAATCAATCAAAAAGAAAACAGTCCTTGAAAGAGCTTTGCCTTGATGCCTATGTCATCCTGTACTTTTCTGGTGAGATTTCAGGTTTTGTTTTTCATTTATTCTTTAATTTAGGTATATTCCACAGTTTTGGAATCTGGCCTTTAAAAAAGATGTCTTTTGGTGATTTCAGAGATGTAGAGCTTTGTGTAGAGCTGACAAAATGAAGGTATTAAAGGTTATGAGTATCTACCAYAATGGAGATTGGCTGGTTTGTTTGCTTTTTTCTAGAAATTTCTGTAAAATACAAATAGTTACCACTTTGTATCACTTAAATTACAACTGCTACAGGCCTGCTACTGAGTAGAGTTCCAAATCTGCTGGACTCCTTCCACCTCAGTACTATTTATGGTCTTCTGTGCCGAGATACAACTGAAAATGTGTTGACATTTCCGTAAGTGAAATCCCTATGCATGTACAGAAGATTTCCTACTTAGTGGTGCATGGAGGCTCTACAGTCACACCATGATCTTCTTACTGTGGAGAAGTGAGGTGACTAATGGCAGGACTTAGGAGTAGTTTTAAGACAGAACTGGTTACTGATTTTGCAGGGTAATCTCTGCTTGTTTGGAGGCAATGAATCAAATGTAGCCATTTCATATTTGTTTAAATCTTGGAGTGCAATGAGAAATKAATTTGACCACTAAATTTGAATTTGAATTTTTTTTTCAAATGAAACAAAAGCAACCTATCTCATTACTAATTCAGGAAATCTGAGCTAATCTTGTTTTATCTGAAAGACAGTTATATTCTGCAATTGAAAAATGACATGGCTTGTTTTCTATGAAAATGTTCTCTACAGTGTTTTAAAACCAATACAGGTAATTTATGTTAATCTTAAATTCGAGAAATTTTTAAGAGTTCAGAGRCTCTTTAAAGATCTAGGCCTATTTAAAAACGTACTTTGTTTAAACATTTTAAAATACTTAGTAACTTTTTCAGACCASTAACTTTTACTCTTAACTTCCATTATATAGGTGGGTCTCCTGGTCCTGGTGGGCAGTTGTCTGAAACAAACCTTGCTGTAACTGTGATGATCCCTTTCAATGATGACCCCTTTGGAGTCTTCGTTATAGATCCAGAGAGTCAGGACAGAGAGATAGYAGAAGATGTCCTTTCTGAAGATGATCTTTCCTATATTACAGACTTCACCATCTGCAGACAGCAAGGCACTTTTGGTGTTGTCCGTTTAGGTTGGGAAATACTCTCCAGTACGTTTCAAGCTGGATTGCCATCAATGGTAGACTTCTTACTGCTGGGATCATTTCCAAGTTCAGTACAGTCCCAGCCGCACATGAGACGCCATCACAGTGGAACAGATGCTTTGTATTTCAGTGGAAAAGAGGATGCATTTGGAATTATTGGTCTGGAATACCCATACGATGGAAATACTGCAGTAACTAACTTTACATTTTCAGCATGGTTAATTCCTAATGTCAATACTGATGGTTATATAGTTGAAAAAGATGATGGGAATGCGACCTTATATTAYGGTGTGAAAATCCAAACAAATGATTCTCATGTTTCTTTAGTGCTTCATTATACAGCATTAGGATCCAATATGACATACATAGCCAAAGCAGCAGTCCTGAAATATCTGGATGAAAGTACTTGGGTTCACGTTCTGATTACTCTGGATGAAAGTATAATTGAATTTTACATGGATGGAATTCCAGTTCTAGGAGGAATTAAGAGCCTTAAAGGAGAAGCAATTGCTGATGGTAAGCCAATAGGTTGTATTCTTTTTCTTCAAATGGGAAGTTCTACAAAATATGGAAGAAGCTGCTTGAAAGACGTATGCAAGATTCTGAAATTATTATATTTGATTGATTAATTTAAAACATTTCCTAGAAAACTCTAGGGATTTTCAAAATGGAAGTAAATGGAAATAAGAGCTGGGAAATTTTCAAAAAGCATCAGAACTTTAAGAGAGATTGGATTGTAATAATTTGAAAATAATATTTAATAATTCTATTTCTATATGGATGCTTATATGCTGTCATGTATACATATAGTTATATATATATTAATAATTAATCATTTTCATTAGATTTACAGTACTGTTGCTAAGAAATTATTTTTCCTCTTGATTTCTGAAACAAAATACAATAATGTTTTTGATTCTAGTTGTGTATTATATTACAGCTAAACCAATATTTTGTAAGCAATGGAATTTTTCCTATATGTTTAATGATGTTCCAAATAATACTAGCATGTGTACTTCAGTTCCTCTAACTCCATATTCCCAGCTGTGACTTTGTCATATGTAACATTATGTAATTTTACACTCAGTTAGCATACCAGTGAGCATCACAATAATTCCTTTATAAAGTCAGGTATTGTATGGTGGGAATACATTCACACTTACTCTTTCTTTTGCAGTTCCTCACTCTTGCATGTTTTGTGGGTTTTTTTTTTTTTCAAAGCAGTCCATCCTTTTCCTTTCTTTCTCTTCCCATCAGTTTCACAGTTTCTTTTTCATGGGATGGGCAGTGAATGATTATCAAATTCTTGAATACAATCTCCTCTGTAATCAAAGAAGGAAAATTAAAMAAACATGCAGTGATGTTAAATGCATAGGCATGTACATGCATATATGTGCACRAACATAAAGCAAGAATGAAGAGGAGATGTCATTAATTCTCAAGTATAGGATTTTATTTCTGCCYTTAATTTCCTGATAGTTGAAGTCTAAGAAATTTAGCCTKTGTAAAAAAGTAGTGCCCCTGCCATTAATAACTGCCACCAGGCATGAAGTACTGTAGCTTAGAGAGGACTTYTTCCCCTCAGTTTCTAAAAAAAGATGTGTGAAATGCAGTAAGGCTTTTGTTACTAGAAGGATATGTCTGAGTCACTGTAGATTTTCCATATTAGTGGAGATGATGTGTACTCTGGAGATGCTGSAAGTATAGGCTAAGAATTTAATCTCTCACCATTTAATGACTGGATCCAATTAATAGTTGATTTACTACAGTGAGCACTCTAGCCTGGCTTTTCTCACCATCCTCTTGGGACCATTAGCAGTTGTTGTGCTTGCTTGTTTCTAGAAGTGATACTCATAGGCACATTTCCTTCCAAAATCGGAAAACAGCTGAAGAGATATGTTAAAGCAGTTGTAAAAAGTGTTTGGAAGTTGGTATATGTTTCTTAAGCCCCTCTTCCAGTGCAGTAGGGTACAAGCATGTCCAGTGGCTAATACTCTGATCAGAATGGATTCACTGTCCTAGCAGAGGATACATGAAATATACAAAGATACAGAATGGGTAAAGTGTTTGGAAAAAACAAAAAGTGAGACACCTGCAGCTGGGCTCTGAAAATTTTTAGTGGAAAGAGAGAAGTTTCCAAGATTCATTAAGATAAGGGATGATGACAATGTGCAGATAGAATTAGTAGGATGAAAAACATGAACGGTCTGGGAAGGAGTTATTTGACCTGTAATGATCTACCTGCAACACTGAGATGAGRCTTCAGGAGCCTCACAGTCTACATTTCAAGATCAATATGATTACTAAGGGACAGTAARCATAGCTTTTAAAATAATTACATATATTAGCTATTTTGAAAAAAAGACCCCAATAACATAAGAAAAATGCTAATTTTTTTCTCAGGTCCAGGAATAGTGAGAATTGGTGCAGGAATCAATGGCAACAGCAGGTACACGGGTTTAATGCAGGATGTAAGGCTKTATGAGAGAAAATTGACACAAGCAGAGATCTATGAACTCCATGCAACTCCTGCTAAGAGTGACCTATACCCTGTCTCTGGGTATTTGGAGTATCAGCAAGGAGAAACCAATAAATCATTCATTGTGTCTGCAAAGGATGACAAAGAGGAAGAAGGAGAGGAGTTATTCATCSTAAAGCTTATTTCTGTGTGTGGTGGAGCTCGTATTTCACAAGAAAACACAACAGCAAGATTAAGAATACAGAAAAGTGATAATGCTAATGGTTTATTTGGCTTYACTGGATCATGTATTCCTGAGGTAAGATGCTTATAAGGATAACTACAGGAGGAATTTTAGACACGATCAAACTACTGGCAAGGTTAAGTAACCTTTGATAGGGCTTTGATTCCACATCTTTAGTTCTTGTAGTTAAACAAAGTTTTCTAGAATTTGGAATTGTGTACGTTCTGTTTATACAGCTTCAGTCACATTGGCATTTGCAATATCACTTTTTTTTTTAACCCTCTCAAATTATTTTTATTAAGAAAATTTATTTTATTACATAAACTGCAGATTAAGGCTTAAAATTTCCTAGAACAGTTTTTTCCCTGTACTTCTGTAACTTCTGAGACTGTAACCAGATGGCATCTTAGAGAGAGTTAATTCTCTTCTTAGTATCTGGTACAGTGCTGTTTTTTGGATTCAGGATGAGAATAATGTTGATATCACAAGGATGGTTTTGCTGTTGCAAAGTAGGCCTTCACCTGAGTCAAAGACTTTWCTGTGTCKCATGCTCTGCTAGTGAGGAGCTACACAAAAAGCTGGGAAGTAGCATGTTCAGGACAKCTGACCTGAACTGACCAAAGAGCATTCCATACCACAGAATAACATGTCCAGTGTATAAACTGGGGGAGTTACCTGGAAGGCAGTTGTCATTGTTTGGAAATGGGCTGGGTGTTGGTCAGCAAGTGGTAAGAGATTGTGATGTACAGCACTTGTTTYTCCTGGGTTCTGTTCTGGTCTCTCCCTCCCTTATAAGTCATCATCATTATCATCATCATATTTTATATGAATTCACTTGATGGAAGTTGCTGTTTTTAAACATTACATTTTTTATGGTGGTGACCACCATACATTCAGTATATAAACTTGAATYTTTTTTTGAGGGAATTGAAATAAACATGATTAATTGTTAGTTTTTTAATAATTATGAGGGGGAAAGGCATGATACACATTTCTATTATTATTAGATTATTTTTTAAAAAAAATTCATAATGTTTTCCAGTTTGGGAACTCCTATGACCTCTTAAGTACATTCTTTCTAACTGAAGTACTTCAGTTTGAAGGCAACCATCTTGCCTGACTGATGCTAGTTTTCAGTTTGGTTCAGTTTGCTTTCCAGGTGCCTGCCATCTGCTACCATAATAGATCTCTTCAGTTTCAAATGCCACTGATAATTCTGTGATGCCACAGATCAGCAGCCAACCATGAAGTAAAATTAAAAATTTATGTGGCATGTTAATTGTTTTGCCTTTATCTCATAGCATTGTTTTATCAATAGTTTAATTTCATTATGTCTGTCTGTCTATTATGCAGCTGAAGGTGCCTTCAGTATCTGCACAGTGTTATGCACAGCTGCAGTGTTATACAGCAGCACTGAAATTAATCTAATGCTTAAGAGAGCTTTAGTCATTCTGATAACTTTCAAATAAAATAATTTTCTACTTTAGCTAGATGGTCATAATTTTTTAGTTTTACTTGGCCAGTATCAACACCTGATTTGTTCCAAATGTATGAAATTGTTGCTATTGAAGGCATGTTCTTTGGGAAAACAGAATTGCAAAGAGTACTGTATGTAGCACAAAAGGTTTTGCAGTTTTTCCTGAATGATAATAGTATAGTTTAATTAAAATATATCTGTTTTGTTTTCCATAGTGTTTTTAGTCAGGGAAAGCAGGAATCCAAATCTTTATTTAAGTTAAAATAATTTACCATAATTTAAAATGGTATAGTCTTTTGCTTTTGGTATACACATTTCAAACATATTTATTCTGGTTTTGTGTCCAAAAGAAACAACAGGGTACAGTTTCTGGCTTACCTCAGGGAGATGCTAGAAGCTATTGCAATTTCCATTAAGATTGTTCTGACCACCATCAAGATCAGTTTCAGCTTCCTGTCACTCCAAAAGAGCTCAAAGTAACATGACAGCAATAAAAAATTGCTGAAGATTTGTATAGCATTAGAGAATTCAACCTTTTACATTTATTCCTTTGATTTACTTTGATCATAACAAATATGTCAATTTGTTGCTTTCTTCCAGGCTGCTGATGAGGGTTCCACTATATCCTGTGTTGTGGAGCGTACRAGGGGAGCCCTAGACTATGTGTATATAAATTACATTATCTCACAGGTTGATTCCAGGGGCATTAATTACTCTGTTAGCGATTTTTCTAACAGCACTGGCACTATCACATTCCTTCCTTGGCAGAGATCAGAGGTAAACCCTACCTTCCTATTAACTATTCATCCTGTCCTTTGCAAACCTGCTGGAAAACACCTTTTGAGGATGCTTGACTGGTTTTCATACTAAAGAGTCTCCTTCACAAGGCTTTTATTACACTTTGCAGGGGTTTTTTTGTCTTTGACATCTAACAAGTGTTACRATAGACACCTATATCTATACGTATACTTCAAATATAGGTAGTCCTGGGCTTGAATAGTGGATCCAGTGACTTTTGAAATTGGAATRTGATCAGGTTTTGATCTGAGTTTTGGAGATCAGTTTTATCTCCACAACAATTAAGTAGACAGCAGGCAACTTCACTGCTGTAATAAATTGTCTTGCAACTGTTAGCCRCATTCTGTCTCTTTTGATTTATCTGTTTCTATGAATTTGACCCCAACCCACAGCATGGGAATTTCACATTTAATTGAAAAAGAGGTGTGGGACCACAATACTGTAGGAAGTTCATATGTGTTTTCTATTACTATTTGTTAAATAGGAAAGGTGGATTGATAGTAMCAAATATTGTCTTTAATTTCACTTYTGTCATTCTGCTGAAGTYAGYGGAGACTGAGTGAAACCTACTGACATAAAGATCCCAGTGACTCACTTAGAACTGTGGATCTGGTCCCAGTTAAACAATGTAACAGATTACAGCTTAGCAAAAACTTGTGATTTTGGAAAATAGTGTGCTCTTGGTGGTTTATTCAGCTTTCATTCTCTACTGAAATGTATTACTGCATTACAATACAGTCATTTAAAGTTAAATTTGCCAAGCTTTTCCAGTCTGGCAGCATGGATGAGGCCTGTCTTATTTTATAAATTGTCAGAAAAGGCCTGGTGAACCCTCTTGCTCCATTGCTATGTGGTCCAATATACAGTCTACTTACAGGGGGCCTAATGGTCATGGCCCTAAGAAACAGACTGGGAGCAGTTGCTCATCAGGTGAAAAATCTTAAGAGAATTTCCATTGACATTTTTAAACTGTTCATTCCCCTGGTTTTAAATATGAAAATATTTAATAAACATTTTCTCCTATATTTTTGTCAAATCTTATCACAATATATGGAAAGTTGGAATTGTCTGAGATTAATATATTAGCCTGTGCAGAGCAGATTATGTTACGTGATAGTATGATCTTAATCTCAAGTATCAGRTGGCATTAAAAGCTCACTTCACTTGCTCTCTAAATTAGATTAATCACTGTAATGTGTCTGACAGCTTGGTAAAGATATTTTTTGGAATTGGTATTCTAAACTTATTATCATAAAGTACATGGAGGGCAAAAATGTTCTCTACTTCCTGAACTCACAGTAGATAGACCTGATTGACTAAAAATTTTAAAAGGTCATAAAACTCTTAAGGGATGTATGTTGCATAGTTTGATTTCTCCATGATTTGGTCCTTCTCTAGGTCTTAAATTTGCATGTTATTGATGATGACATTCCGGAGCTAAATGAATATTTCCGTGTGACATTAGTCTCTGCAGTGTCTGGAGATGGAAAACTAGGTTCAACTCCTACCAGTGGAGCAAGTATAGATCCAGAAAAGGAAACTACTGATATCAGCATTAAAGCCAGTGACCACCCATATGGTAACAATGTTGAAGATCATACAGTCTTATTGCAGATTTATGTATACTTCTAGCTCAAGAGGTAAAAATTTGCCTAGCCTAGTTAGATGAGGAAGGAATGTCAAGTATTACACTTTATCTAATGTGAGATTAATTAGTAATTTTTATACAAGAATGAAAGTCTAATTACTTACTCTTGAGAATACTACAAAAAAGGCACAAAKCTGCCTGGACCAAACAGATGATCATCCCCTTTTGCAAGAAAACCAAATCRCATGTTGATTTTATGCCAGTTTTTGTGAAATGAGAATTTTTAACAGAGAGGGAGATTTAAGCATGCCTATTATTATACCAATAAGTACCCAATATGACATTTGGGTTCTCTTGGGTTCATTCTTGCGATACAGGTTTTTTAAGACTAACATGAATATCAGTGAGAGAAAGAATGGTACAYAGCATATTCCTGTAAATAGCATGATTGAGTCCTAAAGGCATATAATTTTTTTTTAAATTTCCTAAATATTAAATGTAGATATTGCAAATATTTTAGTTGATTTTTTATTATTATAATTTGAATTTGGTATGAGAAGCCATGTAGATAACATTTTTTGTCTTTCAGGTCTACTGCAGTTCTCGGTGGGGCCACCTCCTCAGCCCAATGATGAAATGATTCTGCCAGCCTCTGCTGTGCCCCATATCACTGTTAAAGAAGAAGTTGGACATGTCAGATTATTRGTAGTTCGTGCACAAGGACTTCTTGGAACAGTTCTTATGGAATACAGGACAGTGCCACTTACAGCTTTCAGTCCTAAAGATTATCAGGTATGGCCATTGCCAAGKTGTGAAATTGTTCTGGAATTTAATTAGATCTATTTGTCCTGCAAGTAGCCATCAGTTTGAATACTTTAGCTCAGCTGTGATTCTTTTCACAGGAACAGTTTGTTTTATGATGGTGTTGTGATAGATGCATAGTASTCACTATAAAAATATAAATCACTATTTGCTTTTTGCCCCCTTTCTGTGCAGCGYGTTGTGTTTCCTCTGGGTTTGATTTTGATATCCTTGAGAAATTTATCAGTGCTACAAGAATGAATATTTCCTATTGTTTCTAAGTATATCAGACTTTATATGACCATACAGATGCATATGCAGCTGAAGATTATATTTGTACATACTAGGATTTGTGCATATTCAACAAGATAGCTTATAAGTATCTGTTTGATTTTCTGCTGTTAGTGCAGAAAAATGTAGATAAATGAAGGTGCTTATAATTCAGTGAATTTAGATTGCTATTTCTTATAGCCAAGACTCAGCAGATTTTTRAAGTTAAATTAAAGTAGATGTTTTGATAAAAACAAGAAGAATTGAGGTTGTATTTCTTTTTTCATTTGGATGAAAACACTAAACTTGAACAAAACTGTGAAGACCTGTCATATTTCAGGCTGTTTGGGGCTCAATGGAATTTCAGCCTGGAGAAAGATACAAGTACATTACTGTTAACATCACTGACAATTCTATTCCTGAACTAGAAAAAACTTTTAAAGTGGAGCTGTTGAACCCAGAGGGAGGAGGTAAGGCACTTACATTAATCCACTGGTTGTATTTTCCTGATTTTTATTTATCCCTTAAAATCTAACCTTGTTAASTGTTTCCATGTAATTTCTAAAGACACACCCTCCAGACAGCAATTCTTTTTAGGAAAAAACTGTCTTTAGATGTTTTGTTAATCACTGCTGTAAATGACCAGACCTCTAAGAAAGTATATAACTACCATGCATTTTAAGGCAATTGTTGCTTTTTAAATGACATAATTCCATGTGAGACATTAGTCTCACAGCTGTTGGCAAGCATCAGTGCTCCTGCCAAGAAAATCACTTTTGCTTTGGAGAATTTATTTCCATTGCAAAAGGTTTTAAAGGGAGATTCCTACTGGTTGCAGGAAAACAAGCAATTCAAAATATTAAGAGCCATAAAGTGCCTTTCTAACTGATACTATTTTTCTAAGCATCCAGAATTTCAAGTATGATACCTTCTGCAAAGTTAGAGCATATTAACTTGGATGTCTGTGCTGTAATGTGGCACTATAGTGCTATGCCAGGATTCTTCTGATAAAAGTTTCAGAGCTTTCATGCATGTGGAATTTTTGGTCAAGTAGTTTCAGTTAAATAAACTTTTCTCTTTGACTTTTTTCTGGTTAGAAAATTTACAGCTAATTTTGGTAATTTACTAGAGGCAGATACCTTCTGAGCATAATCTTTTTGAGCTTTCCAACACTATTCTATGCACAAAACTTAGGATAAAGGCTCCATCAGTTARGCTGTCAATTTTTTTCAACTTTCTGACACAAGTTTTTTATTTGGGAGAAAATATTAGAATAAGAGGGTCTAGCTAATGCTTCCCTCTCCTCCCTGCCCCATTTCTAACTTCTCCATTAGGACTGAGAAAGAGGGAACACAGAAGGAAAGAGAAAAAAAGAAAGATTAAAAAAAGTTGCATGTGTTTTCTTTCCTTCTGATTTCCTTTCGCTGTTTCCAATGMAAAAAATTAAACAAGGRGTAACACATGCAGTATTTTGTCTGGCTTTTAGGAGAAATTCTGTACAACTCTATTTTGAAAATTGACACTTTCCTAGAATATGTYTCTGTCTTTTTGTGTTGTCCAGAAATGTTTAAATTACTTTCTGCTTTCCCTTTATTTATAAATGTATATATGTGTATATATCTGTATGTCTGTCATCTTAAAGTTGCTGAGCTCTTTAGAAATGATGGAAGTGGTAGTGGTGATGGAAACATGGATTTCTTCCTTTCAACTGTCCCTCAACATGGTAAGCTTTTATGATTAAKCCTATATTTTATTTATAGTTGTAATAGCTGTCATAAATTACTATGCTTGATACAATGCAGTTTTACATGCAGTTAGGGATTATTAATTTAGATTTAACATAAAGTTTTATCAAAAAAATTCTTTTCCATTTTAATTGAGGTGTTATTTCACTAGGAGCCAGCGTTGAATGTAAAGCAGAGAAAAACAGGTTCTTATATAATCAAAACTGCATTGTTGTAAAACACAATATAGTAATTGCAGAATTAAAGTTTAAMAAATTATCGTTATCTGAACATTGTCAAATTTTCCTGGGAGAAAAAAGTAAAGGCACTTTTAAAATTGAAGGCAATTTTAAWACTACCTAGTTGTATGCCTTGATAYATTCTATGTATAATTTTGATCCCTTCATGGCAAAAGTGCTCTTATAGAAAAGTTGTGTTAGATTTTTCAATGATGTTATTTGATTCTTTCATTCTTCCGCTTTCATTTCTTCGTGTTTCTCTTTATGTCATGATATGCAGAAAACATGATAATTTAATACTGAAAAAAATACCAAATGAAGAAATAACATAGAATATATGGGAAAAACGCTATGCATACAGGACTTCAAATTAAAACTTGCAGATGCACAAATGTTATATGCCAATAGAGAAATATTTTTTCTTTTTAATTTTTTTTCCTTTTTTGTTTTCTTTTTTTATTTTGTTTTTCTTTTTTCTTTTTTCTTTTTTTTTCTTTTTTGTTGTTTACTTTGACATTCTGCCTCCTTTTTACTTTTTGCCAGAAATGATCTCCTTAAGTGCCAGGCTCTTTTTCTCTCTGAGCAGCAAGTTATATCTTCAGAAGTAGGATTTACTTGACTTGCTGGGGTTTTTTGGTTATTTTTTTTGTCTTTCATTCCCCTTTTCTTATGATAAGACCTGTGTTCATCTTGTCTTTACGYTTATACTGTGGTTTATCATATAACTCCTCACTGTCCTGAATGCTGCTCATTTTCATTCATTAAACCTGTAATTTTATTTTGATGCCTCCCTTAAAATAATTTTTTTTTGTTACGTAGTTCCATGGAAGGAGTGAGAGGACTGCCTTACTGCAAGTCAGTTTCTTTTCCATACACAGGGAATTACCATGCATTTAAAAGAGAAGGAAACCAAGACAAACACAAATACTCTCTTTTGTATTTTGTAGCATATTTCTTTGGTTTTTTTTCCCGTAAGAGAACATGAGAGATAAAAATAACCCTTTTTGGAATTTGCATTTAACAGCTAGCTTGGGAATTGCATCCCACATCCTTGTGACTATTGAGGCTTCTGATGATGCTCATGGTGTGTTTGAGTTCAGTGCTGAGTCCCTTTCGGTGAATGGAACTGAGCCTGAAGATGGAGATAGCAATGTTGTGCTGCAGGTTTGAGTCTCATATTGCTGCACTGTTCTCTTCTGTTTTTACTGGTGATCTCTGATCATTTTGTCATTAGTCTAAGGGGTTTATGACAACTTATTTTTCCAGTCATGCAGTGTTTGCTAATGTATATTATTCAGCTTGAAAGTAAAATAATAATAATATATACAAAAGCTTAAAATATTCAGCTTATTTAGAATAAAGGGACTACTGTCCTAAAATGTGTTGATAAGTTCTGCAGAGCTAAGATAATAAAAATTACATGTTTTTAAAACACAGACATATCTTCAGTTCATCATGTTATTGTTTTTGCTTAATTGAATTTCACACTTCTATGTTTTTTTTTTTTCTTAGAACCAAAATATGAACATCTTTGTATGTTTTTCTTAGGTTGTGAGAAATCACGGGGCCTTATCTCAGGTGACATTGCATTGGATCATAATCTGTGATCTTACCAACGATCTGATCTCTACAGATGGGAATGTGACATTTGATGTTGGCCAAGTGAGAGCAAATATTACATTACAGATCTCTCCTGATGATGTTCCTGAACTGGATAAGATGTTTTCAGTATTGATCATCAATGTCTCCCTTGGTCGTCTTGGATATCATACTAATGCAACATTGACTATTTTAGCAAATGATGATCCATATGGAGTCTTCATCTTTTCTGAGCAAAACAGACCAATAAAAGTTGAGGAAGAAACAAAAAATATCTCTCTGACAATTRTGAGATGTGGTGGTCTCCTTGGTACAGTAATGGTGAAATACAGAACTATTGGTGATGAAGAAAARTCACCCTTTCTTCCACCTGATGTCGTCAGAGCAATAGAGGGAAAAGATTATATACCCATTGCAGGTTATGTGATCTTCGCAACCAATGAAAGTGAGGCCACAATATCCTTGCCTGTTTTGGATGATGATGATCCTGAGAGGTCAGAATCTGTTTTTGTGGAGCTAAGCAGTGTTGTTCTGATCAAGAAAGTTCAGGATCGGCCAAGTAAGTGTCTTACATAAAACCTACAATTTAAAGATAAAGRTTAGTATTTGTATGTAACAGAAGAAAATGCAGCAAGATAAATGAAGAACTCTTTACCTCTGCCAAACTTTGTACAGTTAGGGTATCTCTCAGTTCCCTGTTGACATTAATTTTCTTTGGCACAATATTTTATTGGAAAAGAATATTTCTTTATCCATTTTGCATTGTCTTATCAAAGGTCTTTCAGGCCAAATATGTTACAGTATTTGTTTGTGCACTAATATGTGCTCATTTAGCATTGTTTCTGGAAGTTCAGTAGCAGGAAATAACTAAGCTAGTTTTTCTTACTAAAATACAAAAAAGTCTTATTAAAAAAAAGTGATGTAGAATTAATGTCATGCTGCTTGCTTAGCACTGACAATTTTTACTTAATTTCTCATTCAGATAAATTCAGACCGTTACAGCCTGATCTGTGCTTCAAAGGTTCTTGGTGYGTTTGTTGCTGCCCTTGCCCACAGCATGAGGGGTTACTTCAAATATAATTCTACTTGGAGTTGAAATCTTACTTATATCAAGAGTAAAACTGAAATTACTCTGAACTGCATTGATCTTGCTATTAGTCTTATGGATAAATAAATAAATAAATTCACAGTTCCTCATGTTTTCAAAAAACTTATGGCTTGTGTGCTCCACAGCATAATAGAATAATGTTCAGATTTTCTGCCAGAACTCAATTTAAACACATGTATTTTGATGTGGTTTGTAGTTGTGCTTTGTCCATTTGTCAAAAAGATAATTTTCATGAAAACTAGAGACAGCTAAACTCACAGGTATGCCTACAAATTCTATAGCCATTAATAGTAAGCATTCCAGGTGCCCTTCACTATGTCTTCTTTATGTTTCAGTTATAAATTCTCCTCGACTTGGCTTAGTGAGTGAGACAGTAGCTCATGTGATTATCAATGCCAATGATGATGCTTTTGGAACACTCCAGCTCTCAGCCTCAGCTGTGCGAGTTGCTGAAAACTACGTTGGACCAATCATTAACGTGACCAGAACTGGGGGAATATTTTCAGATGTTTCTGTGAAATTCAAAGCTATGCCAATAACTGCAACAGCTGGTAAGAAAGCAGAATAGCAGAATTATGCAGCCTGTGTTAAAGTTGAAACAAACAAGTGTAATGCTCTGTTATGTAGCAAGTGTGAAATAAAAAGTAGTAAGGCATTGACTGTGCTTAGCAAATATGAATCTAAGACCTAGGGGAAAGTTTATGCATTRTCACTGGAGAATCTAAAAGTGAAATAAGGGAAGGAATTGGGGTGTTTGTTTACTTAGTATCACACCACCACTTAAATGTCCCTTTGGCCTCCACCCCC
Organism: Alauda arvensis; assembly: GCA_902810485.1. Lineage (NCBI taxonomy): Eukaryota > Metazoa > Chordata > Aves > Passeriformes > Alaudidae > Alauda > Alauda arvensis. The sequence continues at coordinate 222,383 of CADDXX010000169.1, read as the reverse complement.
CAAAATACTATAGTAGTATATGTAAAACAGTTTAGTCCCATGAACATATTTAAACCCATAGTTTATTGCTTAGTTGAGCTATTGGAGGGAAAGGGAAATCTGGGAACTCAGCTGTAAAACAAATACRGAAAAATCTGTGAAAACCCATGGAGACTTGTACTTGTGCAAATGGAAYATAAGCTTCTCCAGTTGGTCCCTGCTGTGGAGAAGGTACATAAAGAAAGGAGAAAAGTTACGAAGTCTCCGGGATCACTTAGCTATAAACTGAGTGCACTGTATTTCAGCCATGTCCAAATTGAATAGGTGGGTGGTATGTGCTCTGAGAAATTTTAATTTCACTTTTATGTAACAGAATTTTACAAAATAAATGTGTAGCCAGATTTACATCAGAGTATGATTTAAATTAGTTTCTGAAGCAGAGCTGTGATCTAGTGTATCACAGATGTTCCTCTAGATGGTTGAGACATGTTTGCCTGAAGTTGACACGTAAAAAGTGCCCTTTACTGAAATCTACTTTGACAAGGTGCTTCTGTTTTCACTTTTCTCTCTTGGAAAGCTGGACAGCAATTATAACTCAAAGATAGAAAAATCTTGGTAGTGTGACCTTGTAAGCAGCAGACAATACTGGACCTTTTATAATAACCTCTTGGTCTTACAGTACAAGTTTTCTTTTGCTCAAACAAAATTTTATTTTGATCCATCCAGACATCTAAAAGGCAATAGGAAGTAAAAAAAAAAACCCCGAAACTTTTGGGGTATAAAGATAAAGGGAAAGACCCCATAAAAACACAGAGAAATGCATTTATAAGCAAAGAGAAGATGGGTATTACTGATAATGTTCACTACACTGAACCATAAAGTATTGATATTATCTGTGTTATATTGTTTTGGTTTTTTTCATCTACAAATCTAGGTGAGGACTACAGTGTAGCTTCATCAGATGTTGTCTTACTAGAAGGGGAAACAAGTAAAGCTGTGCCAATTTATATAATCAATGATATAAATCCTGAACTTGAGGAGTCRTTTTATGTTCAGCTGCTGAACCAAACAACAGGAGGAGCCTTGCTGGGATCTTTGACAAGAGCGGTCATAACTATTGAGGCTTCTGATGAYCCATTTGGATCCTTTGGTAAAGGAGTACATATTTTCTTTCTTCTGTTAATGTTTTTTCTGGGGGTTTGTGGGGTAGCTGCTACTTGGCAACTGAATAAAAACATTCAGAAGTCGAAGTGTGGGTGTAAAGAGTAAAGGAAAAATAAGATGCATAAAATTAAAATATGTAATAAAGGAGTAAATATAACAAAAGGATTGAGCCTCTTGGAGGCCCTGACTGGTGGCATCAAGCAGTAGAACAGGAGGCAACAGGCAGAAACTGATGCCCAGGAAGTTCACCTGAACATGAAGAAGACCTTCTTTACTGTGCAGGTGATGGTGCACTGGAACAGCTTGCCCAGAGAAGTTGTGGAGTCTCCTTCAGTGGAAACATCCAAGAACTGTCTGGACACAGTCCTGTGCCATGTGCTCTGGGATGACCCTGCTTGAGCAGGGAGCTTGAATCAGATTATCTACAGTGGTGCTTTCCAACCTCACCGATTCTTTGATTTCTACTTAACATATTCCATGTAAAGAGTTTTAATTWATTTCTTCAATAAGTGACATGAAATCTGGTAAAGAGTTTCTTTGCTGTGAATAATTATGAAATTATTTCCTAAGACCTTTGATCAGTTCATGTTTAGCCTCAAACAGTAGGTGTATTAGAACAGACTTTTTGGATCAGGGCTTGAATTTCATGCTAATTTTCTCTGCAGATGAAAATATGAGTATTGAAAATTTGCTTTTAGGTTTAAACATGATTAAAAGGGATTTACTTGTGCAGGTAAATGCAAGCAAGTAAAATAAAACTGTACTTCAGGAAGGTATATATTTATTTTCAATTTTATTGTTAATGCACTGCATCTCCCTGTGGTGTGTGTCAGTTTTTCAGAAYACTGAATTCACTGTGGAGGAGCCTGAATTTGGATCAGTAACCATAAACCTGCCAATAATMCGCAATGCTGGGACACTGGGTAATGTGACTGTTCAGTGGGTTGCTACCATTAATGGACATCCTGCTGAYGATGACTTGCAAGTTGCCATGGGTAATATTTCTTTTGCCCCTGGGGAAGCCATTCAGATGTTGCGGTTGGAAATCCTGGCTGATGATGTTCCAGAAATGGAAGAAGTAAGTAGAGCAGTTATGTCTCTCTTGAACAGTATTAGGGTTTTAATTTTGTTAGAAATGTGTGCAGATCAAAACAAGAAATGTTATGGGAGGAAGCTGCAACAACTTCAGATTTTTTTTTGCTTGTGATTATTTTTAGAAATGGCAAAAATTATTTGTCTGCATTATTTGATTTTTCTTTTTTTTCTTTTTAAGATTGTCCAAATAGAATTAACTCAGGCCTCCAACGGTGGTGCTATTGGGTTAGATGGCACAGCAAATATTGTTATACCTGCCAATGATAATCCTTATGGCACAGTTTTCTTTCATCAATCCTCATATCGAGTTCAGGAGCCACTAGAAAGAAATTTGCTTGCAAATTTCTCAGTCAGGAGAAGGTCTGTATGATATTGTCTGATTTTGAATCTCTTTTTGTGGTTGTTGTTGTTTTGGTTTGTTTTTTGCTGGGTATTTTATTGGCAGTAATTTCAAATGTCATGCCCTTGTATAGGTATTTACATCAATTTCTTGCTCTGCAAGCTCTTTTTTTTCATGTACATTGATTTTGAACCAGATGTCTGCTTGTTAGAAATGTACATAAAGTAGAAATGTATTACATGCTTGTAGCATAAACRCAGTGTACACAGTGTACTTGAAGTTTTAACTTGCCTGTTAAATCGTCAAGCCATTTAAAGCTGTAAACCAGCCTGTTCCTGTGATGTGAACTGGAGGACAAGGTGTGTCACAGGTTGTGTGATGGAAGACAAAATAAAAATCAGAACAGGTTTTGCCCATGAAATATGGTATCCTGAGGACACCTTGGAGGAATGATCACAATACTAGACAGCAAAGGCTTTTTCTTCCTTGACAGTACTAGGAAGACTGAGTTAACTCTTAGAAACAAATGTTTGCAAMCATGCATGCTTAACAGACTGCTACCCAAGCTATAAGAATCAAGCTTGCTCTCCAAAAAACCCAACTACTCAGTTATTTTGGTACTACATTCAAGGAAAGTCATAATTAAAGATTAGCTATTTGTAACTTTTCAGCAACTTGGGAGGTGTTAATTAATTTTGTTCRTTTTTATTCTTAACCCGCTAACTAACAGGACGTTAGACATGCTTCACCGGCTAACACAACTTTTTTATTTTAATGTCTTTTAGTGGGGGAAGGTTTGGTCAGCTGCAAATATTTTACAGCACTTCTGAGATTGACGTTGTAGCTCTTGCCATTGAGCAAGGTGAGGATATACTGGCCTATTACGAGTCTCCTGTACAGGGAATTCCTGACCAGCCATCCAAGACCAGAGTGAATGTGTCAGCAGCAAGTGACCCACTGTATGCCTGTGCAACTCAGTGCCTAAAAGAACAAGTATGTTCAGCCTTTACATTTTCCAGTGCCTCTGAGATTCCTCTCTGCGTCTGGCTGACAACAGAGACCTGGCCATTAAYCAATGTGTCAGGATTATGGACCTACAAGAAAAACATCAGCAGTGCATCYATTCTGTTCAGCACACAAGCCATTGCTGGCAGTGATTATGAATCTGTCACAAGACAGTGGGCCATCATGCAGGAAGGGGAGGARTTTGCAAATCTCACAGTTACCATACTCCCTGACAGCCTACCAGAGCTGGATGAAAAATTCACTATATGCCTGTTAAAAGTTGAACTTTTGAACATCTCAGCCAGCTTAAAAAATCAACCAACTATTGGACAGCCAAATACTTCCACAGTTACCATAATGATGAATGGGGATGCCTTTGGAGTATTTAAGATGTACGGTATAAGTCCCAATGCAACAGAGAAGTATATTGAAGTAGAAGAACGTCCTCAAGCCAATGTGCAGCTAATGATACACAGGACAGAAGGCAGCCTGGGACAGGTGGCAGTGGAATGGCGTGTTGTTGGTGGAACTGCTATCCCAGACTTGGATTTTGTGGGTGTTGGTGACATTCTGGTGTTTGCTGAAGGTGAGACAAGGTTTACCACTAACTTCTCATGTCTAAAATTAAAGAAAGCACCAAACTAACACACACACAAAGACAACAGAGACTGAAAAAAAAAATCTAAAAAAGGATGAAGAGTATAAATATTTAAATATTTTAAAAGAAATATTGTAGTATGCGTTATAAATACTACATTTTGACTAAGTAAATAAGGAATAATAATTGCTGAAATAGTTGTTGAATYAAAGATAATGAAAATTAGAAACAAGCCTAAGTGGTCTTTTGTTAATCTTCAGTACAGTTCTAATTTTTAATGATATATCTTCTTAGATTCTGAGATTGTATTGTTTTTGTAACTTAAAGTTACGAAACCTATAGTTTTAACCTATAGTTAAAAAATTATAAAAAAGAAAAGTCTATGGCTGGCATTATTTAAGCACTGTGCAAYATGATGGATGTGTTTTATATTTTCAAAGTCTGAGATGATTGAGCAGTTATTKTGAAAACCATTACTGGGAGTGTAGTAAAGATTCTAGTGTTCATTTAGCTTGCTAAATCATCTYAACTCAAATSAAAGGTTGCCAGGAGTGATTTGGAAACTGACATGTAATTGTATTAGTGTTTATAATGTTTAGTGTTTACTAAATCTATTTTCAAAATACTTCAAAAGGCAATATAACAAAAAATATATGTATATGGTAAACTGATATAATTATTAGTACAGGTTAAGCACATCCAGTGACCAATAGGATTGTGTTGCAATATGTAATTTATTATAGAGACTGGTAATTGATTGTGTTTGCTGCTTACAYTGTCATTCTTTGATATTCCAGAAGACAGGTAACTAATACAATGACAGCCCACTTTAATGCATTTCCTGGTCCAGTGAATATATAGCCAAATTTTGTGTACATATGTCTGTATGTGGTTCATCAGAAAATGTATTCACTTGGTAATTGTTTTTATGGGAATTACATTCCCCTTTCCTAATTAAAATTTGAAAACCTGAGAAGTTACAAAGCAAATAAGAATCTAGGCATTCAGAAATTATGCCAACATTATTAATTTCTACAGTGTATTTAATAATTTGTTAATTATATTTCCTGATAGAAATTTTCATTAGTAATTGAATAATGACATTCAATAACTTCTAGACAGGTAAATAAGTAAAGATTCTTCATGTCCTTTTTTATATTAGTTAAGTMTTTACTGCTAGAGTAGATAATTCCATCTTTTTAAAAAGTGATTTTCATGTAAACATGTATCTGTTCTACTTCTAGGTGAAACAAAAAAGATGGTCACACTGACCATTTTAGATGATCCAGAGCCAGAGGATAATGAAAGCATCATAATCAGCCTGGTGCATACTGAAGGAGGGAGTAGGATTCTGCCCAGTTTCGACACTGTCACAGTGGTTATCCTGGCWAGTGACAATGTGGCAGGAATAATTGGCTTCCAGACAGCTGGAAGGTCTGTTATTGGTCGTGAAGGTGGGTTCTGTGTTTTGACCATACTCAGTTTGTTGTTCTGTTGATAACCATTCAGTGATTTGTATGAATGGTTATCTCTGGTCAGAGAATGCCAGCAAACAGAGAATAGCCACATACTTAGCAYGCATTTCTTTGGAATTTTAACTCTTGCAAACATAGCACTTAAATGAAATCTATGGAAAAGATGAATAGACCATTTCCAAAGCCATATTTCACCATTTGTTCTTTCCCTTCCTTTACCTGAAGGTTATACCTTGCTTCTATTGGCATGGCATTTCTAAGCTCTTTTTAGCATCTCATTTATTTATACCAAATTCCAGAACTCATCATACAGACCAATTGCTAATCTTAAGCAAGTATTATCTATTACTGACTTAAATTATTTTAATTAAATATTTTAAAATTATCTAGAAAATATTCCCATAGGAAAAAAAAATGGAAAAAACCTTCATCTTTCTAAAGTTTCTCCTTACAATTTTTATGGCAGCTCATTTTAGGAATTTGACAATCTTGATGTCATCCCTCAGTCATGACTTTTGAGACTAATAATACTTTGATCAGTGTCTAGACACTAGTGTCTACTATTGTTTTAAGAGARCATGTTTCATGTCTTACCTAAGGTTTGGTACAGTTCTGCATAGGACMGTARCAATACAAATGGTGACTGCTCTTGWGAGCCTTTGCTGGAATCTCAGTGTACTACAGTCTTGAATTTTTCTGATRTGTAAACTGATGGGTAGAGAAAGCYAACAGCAATTTGCTGTTGAGGAACATGTGCRCTGAATTTTTTGTTAGAAGAAAAAGCCTATCTCAAAAGAACATGGTCTGCTTTCTTTCCTATAATGAAAGGGCACCATAAGCTTTTGGGTTTTGTTTAGATACAGTTTGTGTTAATTCTATTGTGCCCAGTTTCTGTCCTTTGTTACTCCACATCAACAGTTCTGATCTGCCTGACAGCCAGCTGCAGTCTGGCAGACTAAGAACATCTGTTAATGAGTGTAAGGAATTAATACAAACCATCTCATTTCCCAAGTGTGTATATATATATATATATATATATATATATATAAATTTCATTTATATACTTTCCATTGGTTAAACATCAGTCATCGCATACTGAAGTTGAAAACTTTTATCTGGAGCTGAAATACTCTGCTATACATGGTATTTATATAGTGCTATGACTGATTCCAGTTCCTTCAGCTTGTGAAAAATAGTGCATTGCATTAGAGCAAGAAAAAACAGCCAGACTAGTTCATCTTGACAAAAAAAAACAGGGAATGAGCTAAGGACTTYATATGATTTCAGTGGTTTTACTTCATTTTCATAATCAAGCTTTTTCTTATGAAGACAAACATTATCAAATGTAAATCCAAACAGTGCTAYCTTTTCTATTTATTATATTATTGAACAATTTCTGTTAAGCAACTGAGTATTTTTTTCAAGCTGTCCATATTATTTATCTCTGTGGGGAGACACAATTTGAAAAATTGAAGATTGATGAGGAAAGAGAAAAATAARTTAGTTTTAGACTTGATTTCACTTGAAGACCAACCCTGCAGATGGGAGATGTTAGAAAACACTCAAAGTGAGAAARTTCAGGTATTTGTTTTTGCTCTGGATTGTTGGTTGTCAACAGAAAAGAAATGGATTTTTCTCACAGAATATAGCAGGAWGTTGTTAAAGACTTAAAAGCCTTTCTCATAGACGTGGACCTCTTTGTAAGGGGGAAGGGAGTTTAGGAGGGTTGCTGAAACACAGCCTGGTGAAGGATTTTTTGCCTGGTGTAGGCTTTTTGATATGTAACACTGTGCTCAGGCCTGGGCACTTTTTGCCCTGCTAATATGGAATAAGTTTAGCTGTGAATGTGTCACTGTTTTGAAAGTTACATAATAGAATAAATMTTTTCTTCACAGTTCAGCTGTGGATCATGGCAATCTTGGTGTTGCCTGCCTGTATTCAGTTCACACAGTTTCCATATTGAGGGCAAGGGCAGCATTTAAGTGCAGACAGAACATGCAACAGCTGTATGGCGTAACTGAATTAGATGAAAACACACTGCAATAGCTAGAAATAAGGAACAAGAGGAGAATGGATTAGATACCCTTCTTCTTGATAAAGGCAGAAATCTAAAGAAAGATTTTAAATGGTAAAATATAAAAAAAACAAACAGAAGACAAAATAGTGAAATTAACCTAATAATACTTTAAATATTCAGAAATCGATTTGTGTTAGTATTTCTTACTGGATAGGAATAACAAAGATTTTGGTAAAGCTGGCTGAGCTTTACATGGGTCAGTAGCTGACTACTGGAGGGTCTTTAATTGTGATGAATTGTACTCCAGTTTCTTCTTGATGCTTGGATTACAGCATATSAGGGTTCTGTATCTTGAAGTATTTTACAGTCTTCAGTGAAAATTTGTTCTATTACATAATGTTGCATTGAAATAACCTTTGTCTATATTGTGTGTTCTGTGATGATACTAAAGTAATTATTTTTCTGTCAAATATTTATTTGTTTGTGGTGGATGTGCAAATTCCTCCAAAGGGATAAACAGATTTAAGGGCAGTGTTAAGCAATAAGAAAAACTTGCTTTAGAGGAACCTTTTCAGTCTGTCCTCAGATATCTAACTGTAGACTCAGAATTCTTGTGATGTCAATACATTTTTAATTCCTTTGTTCTCTTAGAGCTACTGCGGGGCAACTTAAAACAAGCCTTAAATTAAGTTTGAAATTATGAGACTGATAACATACTAATACTATGTATTGGAAAATTGATGTATACAGTTTTTGTATTACTTCACAATTTTTCAGTTTAGTATATTAAGATCTTTTGAAGTTTGTTGTTCAAACAACAACATATATCTCATTCGTAGCCAATATATTGGCATCTCTCAAGTRTTTCCTAACCAGAGAACATATCCAGAAAGTGATCAACTTTCTTCTGCCAGTTCTAGATATACAAACTAGATATACCATACAATATAATAACGTACCAGAATAACCAGGAAAGCATCCTTATTTGGTGCTCATTGAGTTACACAGTCAGTGAGAGGAGCTGTGCTGCTCAATTCTGTATTCCATGGACTAAGAACATCACCTAACACCACATCTGCTCTTTCCCTTTCACACATGTATCTCAGAGTTCCTCAATAAGGTAGCTTTTAAGTATGTACATAACACAAACTAAAAGATGGAATTATTCCCAGTTTTGCAACAGTAAAAAAAAATCAAGTTAATTTATAGGAATACCAAGAAAGTAATTTTCAGTCAATTGAGGATGGACCTAAGTTTACATTATTATTTCCAAGCACCTCAGTATTATAAATTTTTGTGTATTTCATATCCTTGAAAATTAATTCCACACTTATATACTGGCAAACTTCCATTCTGTGAACTGGAAAAATGCTGTTGACATACAGATGCAATACAGTTATGTATTATAAATAAACATCTCTTCTGTAATGTGAATGCATTGCATAATTTTACTAATGTTACCTTCTGATCTATTTCATAATAATATAACATATAATTTTACATGCCCTTATTTAAATTATTTAATTTTATATAAAATATTTATTTTTTAGGTGTATGTAGATATTTCATACTTTATAATTATATAAATTTTCTTAATTTTTCAAAAAGTTCTATAGAGTTTACTCTAAGTGACCATTAAGTTAAATACTATAAATGTGGAAAAAATACTATAATTGCTTCTTATAAATKCATATTTTCATTTGATACTTATTACCCCTGAAATGATAATAAATTATTAAAATTAATTTTAAATCATAAGCCACTAAATGTTTTGCATCTAAGTACTGTTTGTTTAAAATTTTGAATTGTTWTTTTTTTTTCTGGATTCTTTCTAACATCCAGAAACTGATAACATTTGTAAATTCAAACTCATCAAAATGGAACTGGCAGGTAACTACAAGCCTTTTTCCACATGCACTATGTAAAGTCAGAAGGCACTGCAGATTTTAGGAACATGTCTGTATTCCTTGCCAGTTAGCTGCTGTAGAAAACTGTCAAAGCTGTGTGTAGAGCATTTATTCTGTGTGTAGTTCACAACAGATACTGCTCTCAGTGTGGTGCATATTTTGATAGCAGTTATGCATATGTACCAGCTTCCTTGATATTTAGATAGCTCTTTCCAAGAATGAACTAAATTAATAAAAACCCATGAGAAAACAGCTTAGATTTGTGGGGGTTTTGTTTCAATATTGAAAAAAAAAAGAAAAAAAGTTATAACTACTGGGAAGCTCACTATTAAAAATATTAAGGTTTTACATAAAAATACTTTAACTGTGATTTGTATTTTTTCATCTTCATTTTAATAGTTGAATAGTAGAAGAGGAAACCCCGAAATACTGCATTTTTTCTTTTGTTCCTAGGAGAACAACTGCAATTCCATGTTGTGAGAACTGCCCCAGGACTGGGAAATGTTACTGTTGAGTGGAAGATAGTTGGACATAACGTACAACAAAATTTTGAATACTCTTCTGGAATTCTCTTTTTTCCTGAGGTGAGTCCATAAGCAAATCTAGTGGCTACAAGAGAATAGTGTTATTTGAAGTGGGCTGATAAAACAAGTATGCTTTTACAGCAGTCTTCTTTGTCTTGGTATGATTAAACTGCAGGGAGTTTATAGTTTTCAGAATTTTAACTTGACATTTCTTAAAGGTATTGCTCAGAATACATATGACAGAGTAGTATTACTTGTACTCTGTACACTACTAATTAATCATTTTATCAATAACATTTATAGGGTATATTGAATGCAACATTAAATGTCCACTTGCTAGATGACCATATTCCAGAAGAAAAAGAAGAATACCGGATCATCCTATACAACATCAAAACAGAAGGTAATGCAGAACTACAGACTGCTGTATCTAATATTTAGTTGTGTGATAGTTTTGTGTGTATTAAACCATGTTGGAAGTGTAGGRCTAAAAATATTGAAAATGTTGTGAACTTTGCAAAATTTGTTCACGTTTTATTGAAACAGGCTTCACACTTCTGTGTATTTGTATATATATATGATACAGGCGTCAAGAAATAAATGGATATTTTTATCTTTTTAAACAATCTTGTTTATCAAGCTGTCTTTCTGATCAGTCTCTGAATTACAGAAGGTTCAGAATATTTTACTCTTTCAATGAAATTATAATGAGAAAAGAAGCATGAAACCGCATCCCTTCTGAAATACCCTTTGTTAAACTGGATTTGGTGTCTGAACACCAAACTAACTYGACATGGGTGGTTTGCTGATAGTTGCCATACCAACTTCCCTTAATAATTTGTTTACTCTGGTAATTCSTCAGGATAAGTATAAATTAATACAKTTATTCATCAAGGAAACATTTTTAGTAATGTCTTAATTGAATGATTGAGAAGTTGAATATAATTTTAACTTTTATAATTAATTCCTCAAAAAATTTTCTCTTTCCTTTTGCAATAAAAATAGTTTAGGAAATTTCATTTTAGCACCCTTCACATCTCATTTCATAACACAGTCTTGAACTCTTTACTTTTTATGTGTACAATTTTTGTTGTGATTGAATATTCCTGTGGTTGCTATAGAATGCAATTATATATTCATTTCACACCATCTGGAAAATTCAATGAGCATATATTGTGTTTGGTTTGATTTCATTTGCAGTATTACTGGCTGTCATTTGTACATAAAAATAGCAGTAATGTAAGACAAAACTTTATCTACCTAACACTATTAACTGTAGTTCATTGATTCTTTTGCAGGTGTTCCTCCTTCTGGTGCTGCTGTTTTGGATAGTCAAGGATATGAAGCTGTTCTGACAGTAGAAGCTAGTGATGAACCACATGGAGTACTGAATTTTGCTTCTCCATCCAGAGTAGTTTTACTTCCAGAGGAAAACAAAACTGTTCAGCTTTTTGTTAACAGAGAATTTGGATCTCTAGGTCTGTATAACATCTCCAAGAGAAAWTAAATTTTGTTTTCAAAATCATTAGACAAATGAAAGCCAAGACAGGGAGGCTAGAAATTCTGGAAAATCTTGGATGCAGTTGATGTTTCAGAACTTCCAGGCTCCTTACTGCAGGGTTAGAAACTAAGTTTTAGTTAAAACTGAAGCCATAGTCTTTAATTCCACAGCAAAGGATCTAGAAGCYATGAAATAGCTAGTTGGCTGTTAGGTTTCTACTTCTATGTCCAGAAAATCTGTCTTGAATTGTTAGTCTGTCCAGAACTAATAAAAATAATGAGAAAAGGAGCCTGTATGGAATTATCATTCCCAAAGCATCCCCTCTATAATCTTCCAGAATCTGACAATTTAGGAATATCCCATGGAGAAAGTTGCATTGATGCCTCTGAATTCAGTTTATGCCTCTCCTAAGAATTCTGTATTTCTTTTWAATTCAATTTTTCTTTTAAAGTCAAATTAAGTGGTAATAATTTCATTAAGGTGCTGTGTGTCAAAATATTTTTGTGTTTGTTTCCTGAGTATTTTGACTTCCATTGAGAGATAATATACCTAATAATTTCCTTTTACATTTTTAGACTATATTTAGACCTCAAATCTAAATCTGACATCTCTTTTAATCTGTTTTGAGGTGAAGTGATCAGTTGAAACAAAAATTCAAGATCTGGACACACTACAGATTTGTAGAGGAATTTAAATGTCACTTCTTTGTTTTCCCATTTCTTTTTTAATGTCAATCAGTATCTAAATTATCTTTCAAACACTAGTTTAGAAATTATTAATTTATTCTAAGTATCCATTGTAAATGTTATATCTCTCAATTGAACTACAGCTTTATTTATTAAAASTAAGATTCTTTTATACCTTATGTTTTATTTCATACAGATAAACTCTGAGTTTAATTTGTCATTTTATCTCCAGGATCACTCTCTTTRAATTTACAATTTGACTTACTCTGGCACATTAGTGAAGTGTGGCTTTATTATTAARAAAATAGTATAGCTTTTTCTTTAGTAAAATTTATCAGTGTGTCCTCTAATTTTTATTCTCTATTAACATCTAAGTCAGTCATTCTGGGRAGGAAACTAAATTTAGAACTCTCCTTAGAGCCTTTCTTAGACATCTGTTGTTCCTGAAACACTCTGCTTCCTTTGACACCAAACCTGGTATTAATAATACATTAGATGTCCCAGGTATGTAATGTCATACTTGCAGTTCACAGCACCTCAAATATATAAAAAGATTGGGTCCTAATGCTTTCTGAGTCCTTGATCTWGGACAAATCATTAAAGGCTAGACAGAAGGAAGCAAGTCCCATTGGTTTCAGAGTAGTGTTTTGAGCCTCTGGTTTGTTGTTAGGCTTTTCATTTTTTCAATGAGCATTTAATCTCTTTTCTTTGTCTATTCTAGTGAGCATTACATAAGAATTGAAAAAAGTGGGTTTTTTTGGTCACATTTTAAACAGGTGCTATCAATGTTACATATGCCACAATTCCAGGATTAGTCTCCTTAAGTAATCAGACAGAGGGGACCTTGGCTGAACCAGGAGTTGATTAYGTAGCTGTTTCTGACTCAGTGATTTTGGAAGAAGGAGAAACATCAGCTGCCATAAATGTTACTATTCTAGAGGTAAATTCTGTATCCTTTCACTCAATATTTATTTGTATGACAACTGAAATGGAATATTGTGGAACCTGAATCTTGAAAGCTGCATTATTTTAAGCTATCAATTTTACTGTAATTTAGACTGCTATGGTCTTTAATGGTAAAAACACAGAAGGACAATCAATAACAGAAAACAGTGTTACTTATAGTAAAATGAAATTTAACTCTCTCTTTAAGACTTTATTTTCTGATATTCAGACCAGTATAATTCAGTGCTTGCTACAGGCTCTTACTTTATCAGTGGTTGCTATTTGTGCCTTCTACACTGAGTAGAAATTTATTCACATCTAGTTGTGTCACTGCAGTCTTTTCCATTAAATGTAATGCCTTACTTCATAATTAATATTTTATGTAAAAATGTTCCAGGAAAATTGAAATATAAATTAATTCTAGTGTTGCTATACAGTTAAAGACTTCTAGTGTGTTGCTTTTTGGCAAATTCTGTAATTGTTTCTCAAAGAAAATGAAAAGAGGATATATTTGATTTGTGTTTTGTAGGATGATGTACCAGAAGTGCAAGAATTCTTCTTGGTTAATTTAACTTCAGTGGAACTTCTTATGAACCATTCAACTTCCTCACCACCTAGGCTGGGTAAAACAACTTACAAGCAATTATGCTTAATTTTATTTTTATATCAATTGAATGTACATTATGTTACTTTGGCATATTGTTATTCTACTTGCCACTTCCCAAATAAGCCAAAATGAGACAGGGTATTCTGCAAGAAACATTGTAGAACATCAAACATAGTCATTATTACACTGGCTTCTTTGCTTTTAATGCCCTGTAAAAATTTCAAGATAATTTTCATAGAGGAGATTTTTAGTAATTAGCAGTTGGAGAACACCGTTATCTCAAAAGTTGCATTGGCAAAGTGTTAATGTGATTTTAATTTCCAAGTAAATGATGGAAGCAAGTATGTACAAAGAATTYCTTCAAGTAGTTCCTTTGCTCACTCCTTAAAAATTATCTTTCCATTACTCTTTATCAGATTTACTTTTAAGAGTCATGATCTACTGTATTTCTTTTCTTCCACAGAACTTCATTTATTGTTTGTTTATTTAGGTCCTCATTCTGCTGCTGAACTCAGCTGTCATTTGCTTTACAGACACTTGGGTTATCCTGTAGCACCAGTGACTAATTATGCTGATTCTTTCTAACATCTTCTATGATTCTTTTTCCCTTTCTTTGCATGCGTATTGAAGTGACAGAGTTAATTCGTTACAGACTGAAAGGTAACTTGCAAGACTGATTGCTGATGGGAAGGCATTGAGCTGTCAATAGTTGAGTCTAAAATTTAAAACATAAAAAGAGTAACATTAAAGTATGAAGGATTTCCTGATTTAAATTGTTCTGAGTGTGRTGTAATCTTACCTTCTGCCACAAGTGGTTAGCAGTCTGGGTCATGACCCTTTGACTCTAATGTACATAGGATGATGAGATAAGAGTTTCAATCCATGAGGCAAAAGTTACTCCTCATTATAAAATGTTAAAATTAATTCTGTTATCAGACTGTTTTCTAGTCTTATTTTCCCTTTTTGTGTCTTTTCTTTGTTATGATTGAGAATTCAAATCCTTGTTGGTACAGTGCATTTGTTTAGGATTTAGCAATCCTTTACCCCACAGAAAATCTCTAATATAGTTCTAGGTGTCTGATATCAAAAGTGATTGTGTTCTGCACGTGATACTGACATTCATAAATACAGGTGTACCCATCTGGAATRTATCATAAATGCTGTTCCTGTCTTAGCCATGTGCCTGCAAAATGTGGTGTAGGCCTGGGATATCTGCGACATACAGTAAACACACGGAACTTAAGTGACCTTTATTTCTCATCTGAGACTTCATGGATATGGAGCAGAAACAGCAAAYGTGAGGACAGTTCTGTTTTCCTCATGCTGCATTTGTTCCATCCCATCGTCTGGAAAAGGTGGAAGGCCCAACTGTAATACAAAAGTGCAAGGAATTAAGARCAGGGGAAAGATGCCAGATATGAAATGAGGTCTGATACTGAAAGTGAAGTATTACAGATCTTGAGTGATCTATGACATGACAAGAGAAGACACCAGTTAGGAAGCTGAAGGTTCTTTTTGCACTSCAATCCCTGTGGATTTCTAAACCTTTCTGCTGTCTGTGTAGATGTGTTGCAGCCGCTGRTCATGTGTCAGGTTTGGATTCATGGCAGTGATCTTTTACTTTTATTCAGTTTTACCTGATTTAATATAAATCTCTCTGATGGGTCTAAAAAGAGTATATTTACTACMTGTTCAGTTGAGTCAGTTTGTTTTGTAGAAATTGTCAGTCTTTGTTTCTTCATKAATTTTTATTAAAAATAAGTTGRCATAAATTGAGATAGTCATGTGATGCTATTTAAACAAAATAGGATATTATTTTCTCAGAGGAATCAAGTTCTGACTGTCAAGTTCTGGTCCSCCTGAAATTAGTGGAAATTGCTGGCATTAATCTATTATTCAGTATTTTCCCAATGCAATACATTCAATAATCTTACAGAGTTATTGTGAAGATARATGTGTTTTTATGTAGTAATAGAATGTTACGGTACATAAACTAACTAAAAGGAAATTAATAATCCTTTTTTAATAGCAGAATCTGTGGTGTGTGCCATTAAGAGTTATTATCAGGCACTGAAAYGTGAATACGAGATGATATACTGGATCATTTATTATTGTTTTCCACTCATTTTCCTTCCCATATTCAGAATGCTACAGTCTGCCAAATATAATCCTGATAAAAATACACAATGAATTAAGTCTTGATGAATTAAGACTTAATGAAAAAACCTTGCTTTTGTAATTTTCTACTTTTTCTGTGCCATGGGTTTTTMTCCACTTTTTTTTTGTTAATGCATTTAATGTAATCAAGGCACTTGAATGCCTTGTCACAGTTTTAATACTAAGCTAGTAAGGACAGATTTTCTCCAAGCCGTTCCAAGTATCCTGTCCACTTCATTTTCTCCTCCACATTTAGGAAATGGGAAATTATGATTTCTTCTACAAAATTAGTAGAARTGTTTCTGTTAGTCTTGAAAATAATGAAAATTAACTCTATTGTTCTTACATACTTATCCTTCTGTTTTTCTTTTTAGATGTGGAAGGTCTAGCTTCTCAAATAATTATTGATGCTAATGATGGAGTAAGCGGAGTCGTTGAATGGGAAGCTACCAAGTAAGTCTTGTCTGCTTGAAGAACTCCCTGTGGGAGTTAATGTTTARTGTTGCCARACTACTTTTATCTTCAGTAAACAATAAAACTCCTATTAATAMAAGGATCAGGTTTTCGAGATGACAACRCATTACTCAATTCAGTGGAACTAGAAAAATAATTGCYATGCTAGAAACCAACATTTACAGTAGGTTTACTCAGACATCTCATGCTACCATGTACTCACTTTCACTTTTGTCCTTTGGTATTGTGAACTTCTGTCACTCCCTCAAGCCTCCATCCAGGGTCCCAGCCTCTGCATCTATGTTAGCATGCACATTGGCATCTCCCAGATCTTTTTCTCTGCTTTCCAGGAGCTAGGAAGAAGGCATCCATGCTCATAGACAGGTTTAATCTGCCACTAATAAGTATGGGGAAAGGATCCTATAGTTAAATTCCATTTTGATTAGAAAAAAAAAAGGTATGATAGTTGCGTTAGACAAGTGGTGCAATGATGCCTTACTGTAATAGTGTCTTTTTCATAAAAGTTAGAGAGGGTGATTTTCAGTGAAAATATAACARTTATCTACTATCTTATTAAAAGAACATGCTCAGTGAGACTGAGAATTTTTCTTGATTTTTGTTTTAGTTTTGAAGTTAATGAATCCCATGGGAATCTGACCATAATGGCMTATCGAAACAAAGGATCTTATGGCAATGTGTCTGTGTTTTTTTATGCCCAAAATTTGGAGGCACAGCTGGGTTTGGATTTTAATGTGATCTCAAGGGTAAGAAGCAAATTTTAAATCTAGTCATTTACATTTCTTCAACTTCTCAAAAGAGCATCTTCTTATTTATTCTGCAGAATGGTCACTAGTACAGCTAAATTTCTCAACTTGTTTCAGTTGCTCTGATCATCTGAATAGAGTGAGATAGATTTAGTCATCTTATTTCAGTCTTTCTTTTTTAATACTGAAGCATTTTTGAATATGACACATTGTAAACTTTCAAACATCTATTTCAAATACAATTTTGCTTAGACAAGAGCATAGGAAATTTTATATAAATTCTAATATTTTTTTACAATAGAACTTTCAAAGTAAATTTCTCTTGCTTGTCCTCACTCTGCCCTGTGCTAAACTATTTGACTGCTTTCCTTGTTTTAAAAYCAATTTATAAGTGACACAGAAATTATTCTTCTTGCCTCTTCCTTCTTCCCTATTTAAGGYAATTCTGCTTTACCTTAGTTTAAAATTTTTGTGTGCATTATCASCTATTAAATATTCAATACTTTCTGTGTTTCAATGCTAGACTCTTTATTTTGCTGATGGAGAGAGGAATAAATCTGTTGTTGTTGTGATTTGTGATGATGATATTCCTGAAGGTGTTGAGAAGTTCCAGTTAATTTTAACAAAYCCCTCATTTGGCCTGGAATTAGGAGAGAACACAACAGGTAAAACTTAGTTTTGATGTTCTCRTTCTTCAGAATTTTACCTCAGTCACGTTAATTTCATTCTTCTGAATAATCATGTTTTTGAAAACACCTATGTGCTCCTATTGTAAATTATTAAACTCATTTGGAAAATTCTTAAACATCCCTGTGAAAAATATAAAAYTAACAAAATCATATGTAAAATAAGGAATCAGAAAATGGAAAAGCTGATTGTTTTAATTAGAGATTCTAGATTCTCACTTTCTAGAAATCTTCCTAGATAAAGCAAAATACTTACATATTCTGGTAAGTAATATCAGGRACATAAAAGCAATATACATATAATAAAGAAAGAATGGATTTATGTATATGTGTACCATTAYATGTTACTATGTTAATTAAAGTGTATTTCTATTATTTATTTCTCAAAAGCCACAATTACTATACTTGCCAATGATGATGGACATGGAATTTTGTCATTCAATAACAGTGATCACTTCTTCCTAAGAGAGCAAACAGCTCTCCATCTGATGGAAAGTGTTGCAGTATTAAATATTATTAGAGAACCTCTTCAGGGAATATTTGGAACAGTGTCTGTTCAATATCTTGTAAGTGAAATTAATTCTTCAGAGCCATCAGTGGATTTGACCCCTTCTCAAGGATACATTGTGCTGGAAGAGGGAGTCAGATTCAAGGTAATATGATAGTTATGACACAAAAAGTGAAGAAGGCTTTTTTTYTAATTATTTGAAAGATTTCAGCAATTTTTCGGTTTTTTTCGTGTATTAATTTTTTTCTTATGTTTTCCTTAATTCTCAGAATAAACTGAGTTGTGGGAGTGCAGAAAAATTAAGTTTACATTTCTAGATATTTCTCTCTTTGTAACAGTTCAAGTAAATTGAAAGCAATATAATATGATGTGTGTTTAGGACCATTTATTTATATGTGTTCAGTATGTAGYTGAAACTTTGACATGAAGTCATAATTTACTATTGTAAATAATTATGGTGGAATTAAAAATACCRTTCATTTATGTGGCCTGAACTGAAGCGTGTATGCTGCAGCAAAGGCAGAAGGTGAACAGCTTTCAGAGTTTTAGAAGTTGAAAATTGCTTATTTTTCTGGCAGTATTAATCCCCACTGCTTCTGTACTGTCCCCACAAGAATGCCAGCTAGAAAATGAGCTATCTTAAGTGTGTCAATAATAGGTTAGGGGAATAGAATCTGAAACAAACCTTTCTGGAAACACTGGTTTTCAGTTTCTGAACCTCAAATGCTTTTGTCATCTCAGTGATGGCCAGTTTAGCAGATTTGTGAGAAGTAGGGAATAAAAGGTTTCTCATTGCTGTCTTTAATTATGGTTTATTGCAGAAGTAAATAGACATCTGAAATGTTGTAAACTCTATTTTAGTTCCAGATCTGTCATTACTAAATAATTTTTCTGAGGTAAAGCTTGGTGTACTACTGTAGCTTTTACCTCATTGGGTAATGGGGAGAATTACAGTGAAAACACCTACTTCTTTATAGACAGTTCTCTGCTGATTTGAAACCAGCTTGAKACAATCCTAATCATATCCACCATGGTGCAGTAGAGGGAATAAAGCATCAAGAAGATAGTATTCCAAATATTCCTCTATTGCTTTTTTTTCCTTCTTTGATCCAAGTACCAGAAGTGTAGCTACCCTGTTGCCCGTGAATTAGTTCAGTTGACAACTAAAGTAAACCCAAATTGAGTGAGCTACATTAAGGGATCAGGTAGCTGTATGGGGACTATGAATTACAAAGAAATGTGTGGAATGAATACAAAACAGAAGTATAAAAAAGGGATCAAAGCATTTCAGAGAGTCTTATGATAAGAGAAAAAGGGGAAGGGAAAAATAAAAAGAAAGTGGATATGCTCACATTAGTGTTGCAGTTGTTGCAGTAATGGAGGTCACCAGAGGGATTACTTTAGTTCCTCAGCCTGAACTGTCCATGCCTTACTCCTGCCTTCTCCAGTTTCAAGAGCTGCTGCTGTGCTTCCCTCCTGTCCAGAGCTGTCCAGAGAAAGAAGAGAAACAGCATYATGGCCTAAATAGCCTTGTAGTTGTTAGCTGTCAAGTCTGAGCAGCTTTCTATGCTTGTTTCTTTYCAGACACTGCATATTTCTGCAATCCTGGATGAAGAACCAGAATTGGATGAGCACTTTATTGTCACCCTGTTCAATCCAACTGGAGGAGCCAGACTAGGCACCAGAGTGCAAACTATGATTACAATATTACAGAACCAGGCTCCACTGGGGCTTTTCAGCATCTACCCAGTCACAAATAGGTACTGAATCCTTGTTCAATTAAAAGGATGTTTTTCATTTTCCATAGAGATTGTTTCCCTTTAAAAAAAATTAGTAATCCAATTGTAAAATCTATGACTTTTAAAAGTATACTATTTGTCAAATACTATTACTGCTATACAGGAGACTAGGAAAACACTTAAAATGGACTATTCAGCATTAGAAATGTTGATATCTCTATGCATTTTTCCTTGAAACAGTACTTCATTAGTCCCYAAACATTTCACTAATAGTAATCAATACTAAGAATTGCAAACCATGGACCAGTGTCCTGGGAGCCAGTAATTTGCTAGTTTACCTATTTATTTAAGCTTGTGTAAGACACACCCTTGCTGAGGGCTGTTTTTCRGAACCAAATGAGCCACCTTACTTGGACAAGCTCAAGAAGTGGYCCCTGGGAATCTCATGAGGTTTAACAAGACCAAATGCAAAGTGCTGCACCTGGGTCAGAGCACCCCAGTACAGACTGGGGGATGAACAGAGCGAGAGCTGCCCTGCCCCAAAGGACATGGGGATGCTGCTGAGGGGCTGGACATGAGCCAGCCATGGGCACTCCCAGCCCAGAAAGCCAAGTTTGTCCTGGGCTGCATCCAGAGCCCCGCAGACAGCTTTGGAGGGAGGGGTTCAGACCCTTCAGCTCCGTTCTGATGAGACCCCACTGCAGAGCTGCCTCCAGCCCTGGGGTCCTCAGCACAGGAAGGACATGGAGCTGTTGCAGCAGGAGCAGAGGAGGCCACTCAGTTGATCAGAGGGATGAGGAGTCTCTGCTATRAGGAAATGCTGAGAGAATTGGGATTGTTCAGCCAGGAGAAGAGGTGGCTTGGGGCTGACCCAATTGCAGCCTTCCAATACCTAAAGGAAGCCTTTCCAAAAGTTGAAGAGGAACTTTTGGCAAGGGCAGTAGTGACAAGGCAAGAGGGAATRGCTTAAAATTGAAAGACAGCAGGTTCAGATTAGATAACAGGAAGAAATTCTTTACTGTGARGATGGTGAGGCACTGGCACAGGCTGCTCAGAGAAGCTGTAGATGCCGTATCCCTGGAGGTGTGCAAGGCCAGGTTCACTGAAGCTCTGAGCACCCTGGTCTAGTGGAGGATGTCCCTGCTTATGGCAGGAGGGTTGGAACAAGATGATCTTTAAGGTTTTTTGCAACCCAAACCATTTGTACGATCATATGAGCCTATGACATCTGAAATGATGTTTTCAGAAATCATTCAGTTTTACCTATACAGCTGATGTGTTAAATTTCAGGCTGGTTTAAGATTTTATTGAATTTCCCATGATTTTGTCTAGGTCTAGTGTGAATAAACATTGGGCAACATTCCTAGTATTAGTCACAAAGGAAACCCTGTATTTTCTTTTTATTGCATATTCTGTGCTGAAAGTGTRCAGTAAGAATCCTATTCTTCTACTAAAAAATAACACTTCCTAAAACTTATTTTCACAATTCTCCATTATAGGACAAATATCGTCAGAGTTGAAGAAGCAGACACTACAGTTTATTTGAAGGTTTCACGGAGTAATGGGCTCAACGTCTCTGTGAGTGTCGAGTGGGAGACAGTGTCGGATACTGCATTTGGCATCAGTACGTTCACTTTATCCAGAGCATCCCTTGCTATTTGCAGAGTGGAGATAGCTAAAAAGTCACCAAACATAGAGGAGATAAAACTTTGGAATGAAAGTTCACTTATAATATTCCTATGATATCAAAATTCACTGGAGAAAAGATCTTGGCTGCCCAAGAGTCGGTTTGTCATCAGCCACTGCTGCCAGAGTTTCAACAATCTGTATTGCTCTTCCTGTTGCTTATATATTTTCACAAGGCCTTTGATTTAAAAAATCTGTTCTTTACTACCTGCAGTTCTGGGTTTTTCTAACATAATTTAACAGACACTTTTTTCTTAAGTGTTGAATAGCTAGGCAGTTTAAGAGTCTTAGTGCCCATGACTACTTCTTGTGATGACAGAGAAAATRAGGATAAACACATTTTTAGTTTCTTTGTCACTTTTATATTTCTTCCCATTTAATTAATTTTCTCACTAYCTAAATTCCAAATGGAGTCACTCTGAATCACATTCAAATTGCCTAGCTATCTCCCATATGTAATAGTAATACATGAGAAATTAATTTATTGTTTAACCTTCAGTGCTATACCGTTTCCATGCATTTACWTGCACTTATACCAACTATTTAGGGACAACTCAGAATACAGTTTAGGCATTTAARGCATGGTGTTAAAAATGTCAAGATTGTGGGTTTGACCATTGTATGGGTCATTCACTTAAGAGCTGGACTTGTTAATCCTTGTGGGTCCCTTTCAGCTCAGAATATTCTGTGATTTCTGATGCTAGATTTGGTTTTGGCAAATAAATAATGAAAATAGTGTTGTAAAAGACCTTAAAGATAAATACTTTTTTCTTTTACTATATTGCAGGGGGTAGTATCAGTGTTCTGTCTGTCTTGCAAAGCTTTGTGGAAGARTCAGCAGCTAGCTGGTGTTTCTTTCCGTCAGAAGAAACCCTGTATGGTGTGCTGTTGCGTTCACCTCCCTCTGTGTTTTCCACTCTCTACCAGTGGAAAGGAATTTTTGTTGCCGTTGAGGTAAATGCTTGCTTACAGACACCAACCGTGTTGCTTAATAAAACCTTGACGTTTCAGTTCTACTCCTTTGTTCCTCTCTCAGAATTTCAGTATGTGGAATCCTAAAAGCTGTGTGTCTTTCCAAATCCATGCCTCTCCCTACCTTGTGATTACTCATGGAGGAAGCAGTCAGGGAGCTTCCAACAGCAGTGTGTATGCATTTATGCCTGGACGCAAACTATTGAAGGTAAATCTGTGTTACTTACAAAATCATTAAATAATGGCGTTAGAAAGGACTTTGTGAGGCCCTTCTGTCCAGCCATGTTTTGGGAAAAAGCACTCTGTTCTCAGCTGGTTTGGCAACTGAACACTCTGCATGAGTCAGTRATGTAAGCTATTGTCATGGTTTAGGCCAGGACRGGGTTAATTTTGCAGGAGAGGACATGGCTGGARCCCAGAGGTTATTCTGTACCACCTCTTGTCATTTTCTGGGGCCAAGGGAAAGGGGCCCTGTCGGGGTTAGAGTAGTGTGGGCACAGTWCATGTATTGATAGGTTGTGTGTAGTGAGCATTTTCACATGGGAATTTTTGCTTCTCTTGCACCCTCTGCTATTGTTATTATTGTTCTTACTGTTCATTTTCTTATCACGTTGCTGTTTGCAGTAAAAATTGYCCTTATCTCAACCCATGATCTTCACCTTTTATGCTTCCAATTCTTCTCTCCATCCCATTGCAGGGRGGAAAGGAAGAGGCAGCATGGTTTGGASTGTTTTAGTGGGAACACTAAATTGAGAAATAYCATTCCTAAACCATGACAGTTATTACAGCTTGCTGTCTAATGTTTTTTTGTAGTCGTATTTTAAGGGTGAGATAAAATGACCTTGGARGTGAAGAAATAAATTGTGGAGCAATGAAGTCATAGAGCATTTTCTGAAAAAATGTATGATAAGTAATATTAATTTTGTAAAATGACTCCACATATTTTTTTAAATTATAAAATTACATCTATGACAATTTTAAAATATATTTTATATATGATTTATGTGCAATTTTATAGTTTATATGTGTATATGTATAAACTTGAACTGACTTTCAAATACCATTTTYGACACATTTTCCTTGTAGGTACAGACCCTCTCTCTTTTTAATACCACACTTGTGAAACATTTTGCTGTGGATGAAGAAGACTATTTGGTTTTTGTGAGTGATACCACCAGTTTCAGTTCCATCCAGGTTAGAATACACTTATCTTCCATGGCTTTGATGTAGGTAGTTTGGTTYGTTTTCAGTTTGAAATATGAAGGAAATATAAAAAAAAGGGYAAGTATATATTCCTGAAAAATTAGTTACATTTTTATTACAGATTTATAAGAGATAAAATTCTAGACTTGTTTAAATGTAACAACACYCCTTACCTTAAATATAATTTAGACTGGGTTTGTTTATATTGTTATTGTCATTTCTGTTTTGAAATCTATTGCTAAAGAGCTATAGGAATARAAATAGCTTCTGACCATAAACCTGTTCATCTGAAGAACAGGCACAGGTGCTTGCAGTAAGATAGGTATTTATAATTGCWTATCAGTGTGTTTCCACCATAATGTAGGAACCACCATAGAAATGGTGGAATTCAGTTAATTATAAGTCTTTCCAATTTTTCATCAAATCACTTAATTTCTTTTTTCTTAGTGCTTGTTATAAATATATAATAAATTATATATATATTTTACAGGTTTTCCAGTGGAATAAAGATAYATTTGTGCTGCATCATCAACTTCCACTTTACAGAGCTCTGAACATTGCCTTGTTCCCCCGAGGGGGCATTATGTACTTAATAGTTTCTTTGTCAAATACCAGCCAGAATSTGGTCTTGTACCAATGGCTGAATAATGAGTTTAGGAATCTTCATCAGTTACCARCAAAAGAAATACAACATATGGATACCTGGACTTCTGGATCTGATATATATTTGATCGTTGCAAAAGGTATTCAGCAGAAAGCAAACACTGAGTTTACTAAGTATGTGCTGGCTTGTTTGATAGCAAAGGTATTTGAAATAAAAGGGGTTTAGGTAGAGATTGAAATATTACTGGAGGGTGACAATTAGCTGGAAAGCATGTTTTCAAAGTAACCTGTGTTTTGTCCTTCAGAAAATGAAAGCATGTGTTTGTTCTCAAATATAAACTAATGAAATATTTCCCCAAGAACAATAGGAAATAATAACTTCATTCATCTAGCTGCTAATTGCAMACTTTCTAAGCTTTTCTGAGCTTTCTTACATGCAAAGATTGTTGTTCAGCAAAGAACATTTTTTTACARGTGTGACACTATAGACATTGTTTTATGTCAGCATCTCTATGACTATTTAAAAGTATTGTGGTCCATAGTTTTCTTTGCGCTTGACTGTTGTCTTCTGGGATTTTTAGTGTTCTAATATGTGAATGGGTGCAGAAAATCCCTTAAATGATGTCATGGAATAAATCATCTAGTGGGAGATAGTGCTATGGAATTATGCAAGTAAAAAGGAAGATCCAATCACTGGTCTCACTTTGTAATTAAGGCTGCCAATCTCTGCCTTTGAATGGCCACAAGTGTGTGATTTAATTAATAGGCAGCAATATAATGTAGGTTTTGTCATTTTTCTCCTTTGTAGAAACTGGAAATTCAGAAATTTTTGTCTGGGAGACAGGGCAGTCTACCTTCAGACACTTTCAGTCTCTTCCAGTCTCTGCTGTAAGAAACATCCATGTTTTCATGCCTCCTTCAGGTTTAGGTAAGATTTCATTTAGAGTCCTGGAACTGAAGAAATATATGCATTCAATTTTCATGTTTTTATCAGATTTTAAGGGATACTTTAACAGTTGTGCTGTGAAGGGCATTCCTGGTATTACAAGAACTTTTAAATATATCACTGAATATTTCTTTTTTTTCTCTTCTTTGCTCAATGCAGTTCACATCCTCCTCTCTGGTAAGGATACAACAGCATTATACTCCTGGAACTCAGAAGGGAACCAGTTCTCTCTGATGCTGGAAGCCCCATATGCAGATCATATCACTTCCACTACTGCAAGGTCTCTGAACTCCAGCAAGAGCTTGATTGCTCTTTCTGTAGAGCCCAGGTCTCAGATTTATGAGCTGACAGCTATCTCCAACCAGTCAGATTTTATACCTAGGTAGGTCTTTTGGTTTATCTCCCAGCTCTTGCTTTCCTTMTTCTGTGATTGTCTTTTTGTTACAGTGGAGATTGTTATAGACACCTGTGTGTGGTGTGTTTATTAACACTAAAGAGAATTTTTCACAGGTAGCCTTAGAATAACCTGAAGTCAAACTTCTCATAATTTGCTTTAAAATGTGGAATAAAAGGATTTGCAGTTAAACTTGGCATTGAAACTTTTATTTAGGATAAATTAAATTGTATTACAATAATAAGAAATACCAGTTACTATATATTCTATTGTAATTAAGAAAAAAAACAAACCCAACTCTAATCCCACAACCTTTAAAGCTAATTGACTTACTGAGGAACATTGATTTCAGCATCAAAAATGCTCTTTAAATCTTCAGTAGTGCTTTCAAAGTTTATGAATAATATCCTCAATTTATAATTGCTTGATRTGTTTGTTTGTATGCTAGTTCAGGTGAATTGATATTTGAGCCTGGGGACATGGAAGCTGTGATAGCAGTCAATATCCTGGATGACATCATCCCAGAAGAGGAAGAAYGTTTTCAAGTGTGGCTGAAAAACCCTAAAGGAGGTGCAGAGATTGGTGTTCACAGTTTTGTTAACATAATTATTCCTCCCAATGACAATGCCTATGGAGTCATTGCATTTGCTCAGGTAAAACTTTGAAGGTAAATCATTAAAATATGTATATATTATTTCTGAATAACAGAACACAAACATACTAAAATTGCATGTGATGGGATTCTTTTTCTAAAGTCTTGTAGCAACCTGAGACAGAAGGGCTTTGACTTCCATGTAGCATTGTTACTTGGTTGTATAGATGACAGGCAATAGAAACTCTGTTCCAATCTGTCCCTATTGTGAGGTTTTTATTATCCCCTTACTTTTAGAATAACCCATTATTTTATCAGTTTTATTTTGCAGCGACCTAAAAAATTACTTTTCAGATGGCATATATAGTATCATCATAGTATCTACTAATTGGTTAATCAAGGGAATTAAATAAAGATTCTTTTCCTCTAAAATAGTTATGCCACAGGATGAGCCCATTTGCCTGAAAAAAATAAAAACTTTGGGGAAAATGTCAGATTGAAAGTATTATTTGGACTTGTGATTCTTAAATCACCAAATGTTGTAGAAGTTATACAAACAGGTATATGTACTAAATACATAATGAAGAYATAAAACACAGAAAAATCATCACTGAAATGAAACATTGCATCTGGATTTGTGTGAGGAGGATGAATAGTAATAAAGTAACAGCAGTAAAAATATGTCTGTCTTGAAAGTCTACATGTTGTTATCTGCTTCACATGATTTGGACATAAAATACTGTACTAAAAAAACCAACAAAAAAATTGAATTTTTACTTAGGATGAAAAGGCCTGACAATTCAAATTCTTATGTTTATGAAATTTGGGCCTGTTCAGTATTAAGTTATATAAAATTTAATCAATAGACTTGCAGTTAGCTGCTTAAGAGTAGATTAATTTATTGATGTCTCTGGCCCCTTTGAATACCCTGTTCCCTAAAGAAACTTCTCTTTCTAAGAAGATAATGCTTTTATTCTGCTGCTGTATGTTTTCCAGAGTTCTTTATTTAAGCAAATTGAAGAAATGGAACAAGACAGCTTGATCACCCTGAATATTGAACGTTTAATAGGAACATTTGGACGAGTTACAGTAGAGTGGATCGCTAATGGGAGCATAAGTGATGTATTTCCAGCTTCAGGAATGGTATTTAATAATAACACTGTTATTGGGGAAGCACTGTCTGTATTGTCTCAGACAATAGATAAAGATCTACTGAGTGAGAAGGATAGTTCATGTTCGATTGCCCCACTTTTCTGTTAACCCCTCCTTCCTGGTCCTTTCCTGTGTTTCTAGCAGCTTCTGCTTCTGACCGGCACATAATACACYGATATCACTCTAACATTTCTAGAACCTGATACTGTAGTGCTTTCCAGGCTCTGGAAATGTATATCTGTAGTATCCTATTCCTTTCTTCCTGCTATAGGATTCAGCTGTTATGTCAAGCCATTGCACAGGTGGGAATCTGGCTGGGAGTGTTTGCTTTTTCTCCATTTTTCAATGTAATGGAGAACTTAAGTGGCACAGCAGAATATAACAAGTCCCAGTTTTCTATGTTTCTGAGACTTTTAGAGTCCCAGCCATGTTAAAACCCATTTTTTTTTCCTGTGGCCAAGGCTCTTCATATGCCTTATTACTGGCAGGAGCCAGTTTCTRTAAATCAAAGTCCTCCACCTTGTGGCTGTCTATAGCAGACACAAAGCCTGAAAAAAAATGAAGAGAAGAATAAATGGAYTGGAAATCAAGGGTGCCAAAACAATCATACTGAAATTGTTAGAGTACTCCTTGAGCATTCCAGCTACATACCACATTAATACACTGCATAGCTTTGCAGGCAAGAAGAGCCAGAAAAATATATTATTAGGTGGAAATTTCTGTTTGTCCTATACCTTATGTGTAGCCTAAGTGTTTATTAGACATGTCTTCCTTGTTGAGAAGGACCTAATCAAGCAGCAGGTTATTTTAATTTAAAAATAACAATATAGATAGACAAAGCATGTATCAAACATTTTATATTAAGAAGAAAAAAAGTTGAGTAACCATTTCTTCACATAGCAATTATTTTAATAGGTKTTATATGTTTATTCTTCTTTTGATATAGATATATGTGGTGTGTTGACCTTAGTTGKCTTACTCCCCCATCTCAGCAGGATGAGGAGAAAATAAGGTGAAAAATCTTGAGATAAAGGCRGGGTAATAAGAAAAGGAAAAGCCATTGTCTACCTGGATTTTTCCAAAGTTTTTGATACAGCTTGCCATAGCGCCTTCTAAGTAAACAAATGTGTTATTGCTGCCCCCAGGGAGTGGTGGAAAATAGCTCCTTTTCAGTGTGGCCACTCAGGGATCAATACTGGGCCCAGCTGTGTTTAATATCTTCATAAGTGATGAGGGTGATGAGATCAGGTGTACTCTGATGAAGTTTGCTGATGATATCAAACTAAGTGAGGAAGTGGACACTGAAGATCCACCCAGCAGGAAGACCTGAGTAGGCTGGAAGATTCATCAGGATCAAATGTTGCCCTATGGAAAACATAATCCAGGAGTGCAGCACCCACTGGCATCTCTCCTGACTGGGGATTAGCTCCGGGGAAATCCTGCTGGTTGATAAACCCAATATAAGAGAACACTGAAGCAATCTACCAGGATGTGTATGGGTGGCATCAACAAGGCCACTCCCAGCAGAGATAAAGCAGTCATTAGTCCTCTTTACTGGGCACTTTTTGGGCTACAGCTGGAATTCTGTGTTGAGGTTTGGTCCCCAATATAGAAAATAGATATGGGCAGGCTGGTGGGGGTTCAGAGCTGGCCACAAATGTGGTCAGAGGACTGGGRAGCTAGTCATATGAGGGAAGGCTGAGAGAGCTGTTCAGCCTTGAGAGAAAAAGGTTATGGGGAGACCTTATGTTCAGACCATGTTTCAGTATTTACAAGGCGGCTACAAAGGAGGATACTTYCTTTTTACGAGGTGTCACATTGAAAAGACAAGTGATAATAGATGCAAGTTACTCCTGGGGATTCTCATTGGGCATAAGAGGAAAAAATTTTCACCATGAGAACAATCCTCCATGGGGCTTCTCAGGTATCAGGTGTYTGTGTGCCCTGAGAGTAAATAATAAAGTACAAAAGAGAGCCAGAGCATTTGTCTTTGAAGAGTTGTTTACTCTTTTCTTATCTCTAAAAGTTCTCTCTGTCCACCGTGAAGTTTGCAGGAAGCCTGAAAAGCAAAATCTGACCCTCCTACAATGGCACCTGAACTTTTATACCCTAAACTACGTTAGACAATGTTTTCCTTTAAGTACCAGTAACTATGACCCATATTAGACAGTGAAATCTTACTACAACCCAATCAAGAAAAGGCCACCACCACTGCCAAGATGGAGGGGAAGAAGAACCAGRAAAGGAGAATAGACACACCCTAATTCCTCCATCTTTGCCCCTTTTTACCTATACAGWAAAATCTAAAAATGCTACTTTTCACCCTGTGACACACTAATAATTATGCTAATTAAACTCTGGTGGCTTGCATTTCTTCTCTCAGCTTCGGCAGCTTTTTCCAGGGGTAAGATCAAAGGCATAGGTATTTTTGGCTTTATCCAAGACCCTCGGATCTCCCACAGGGGTCTCAAGCTTCCAGGACCACCCAAAGAGATGATCCAGGTTCCCACAGGGAATAACCCTCCCAGGAATGTTGTGGACTCCCCAAAACTAACACTTTTAACATTGAGCTGGACAGGATGCTGGACCATCTTATTTAGAATGTGGTACTGCCAAGAAAGATTGGGCCAGATAATCCTTGTGGTCCTTTCCAACCTCATATGATTCTGTAAAATATGTATTTGTGTATGTATATTCATTTTATAACTGATAGAGTTTACAGAATAAAACTCTAGGTTTAACAATGCTGACAAGACTTTTGACATTTTTCCCCCCTCCCTCTAAAACTTTAGATTACATTTTCAGAAGGTCAAGCCCTGTCTACAATCACCCTGACTATTCTTGCGGACAGCGTTGCAGAACTTTCAGAGGTGGTGGAAATCACACTCACCCGTGTTACCACTGTGGATGTTCAAGATACCACAAAAGGAGCAGTCATTGATCCAGAAAGGGCAAGAGCTGTRCTTAGCATTTTACCCAGTGATTCGCCACATGGTGTGATTGAGTGGCATATGGAGTCTCTCTTTGTTAAAATCACAGAGCCAGAAGGTAAGTCTGATTCTTGATTCTTAGGAAAGAATGTAGTCAGCATTGTTGGAGTTATAACACTGGTTACACATGTAGATATGTAGATATGTAGATATGTAGATATGTAGATATGTAGATATGTAGATATGTAGATATAGATATGTATGTATGTATATGTGTGCATGTATATGTATGTATATATTATATATATCAGCAGGTTTTTATTAAAATGTAGCAAAAATATCCTTTGAAATATGTAACTATGCTGTATTTCACATTGCATACATCAATATTCGCTAGCCATTCTTGTTTGAGAGGTAAGTTGCAAATCACTAATGCATAAAATACTTTTGTTTATGTAAAAAGCAGAAGTTGCCTGTTTMATGGGATTGCTATATTGTTTAAAGTAATTTGCATAGAAAGACTTTCCTCTTGAAGTGGCTCAAAAATGTTAGGGGAAGGAAGGAAGGAAGCAGAGAAGGAGTGAATTCCACTTCAGGAATTGGTTTTCTTTCTAGGYGCAAGTTGAAAAGGATGTCCCAGGCAGTTGGACAGAGGAGAATTGCCATCATGCTCAGGCTTCTTCCCTTTCTGACTTGGRAGCTATCTGGCATTCTTTGAGGCTCTTCCTGCAGCTACCTGATGGACTATTCATACTTTAGTAACCCAGTTAGAATTTTCTAATGATTTAATATTCTGTCTATATTAACAAATCAGATATACAAAAAACACTTTTTCCATCAGAGTATATTATCATAACTAAAACATTCTAACKTGTTCTATTTTTAGCACCCGAAAGTAATGTCAAGGGATTCTGTTGATTTCTCACACATTATGAACATTTATACTTTGAATTTAAGATTCAAGGAAGGTTCCTAGCTTCCATTGGTTGCACAGGGTTTTTTTCCAATCGTTAACCGTTGTATTTGTAATGAATTGCGCACAAGTGCTATCTATGAAATAATACCTGGTAAAAATAACAGGTTTGAAATGCAAACCTGTTTACATTCTATCTRTTTTTATTTCTCCAGTCATAAATGTAGCACTTTTAGCCAGATTAGTGTTTTATCATTCATTGGATAAAATTACAAAACTACTTTCCCAAAAGGGTGATGAGCCAGACTGATAAAAGTCTATTTAACTTCATCAATATTTGAGTTAAGGAAATGTGACATCTACAGCCAGAATGACTGCCCTCAATACCACTTTCTATGTTAGAATCAATAGTGATGGCCTAGGCATGAAAGGCCAGGCAAATTATTGAGACGGAAGTTTTGAAGGAAAACTGAATAAAAGTAGAAGTGTTGAACTMATAATTTGTGTAACACATACGTAAAACTGTAGATATTCTATCTCTTATTCTTCTTCTAGATCCAGTTTTTAAATGCACAGTACCTCTAGATGTAGGTAGTGTTTTGTGTGTTCACACCRGTTGTGTGTGCTTGTCTGCTTAAGCCCTGGAATTATCCAAGGACTGTTGTGTCACTGAGCAGAACTGAAGTGGGCTCTAGCAAGCAGCTCCAGTAGTTAGGTGGGCTGAAAATCAAGCAGGCAGGATTAAAATAGGGCTTTCATCGGGCTTCATCCTAGTCTCAGTTCTCTTCAACATCTTCATGAAGGACTTGGATGTGTGTCTCTTAGGAATTCTAAGTTTGCTGAAATTAAATTAGGATGAGCTGTTGACTCCCTTGAGGGCAGAGAGGCCCTGAAGAGAGACTGTGACAAATTAGAGCACTGGGCAATCACCAACCATATGAAGTTCAACAAGGGAAAGTGACGAATTCTGCTCCTGGAATGGGGCAACCCTGGATGTATGGACAGACTGGGGAATGAGATGCTGGAAAGCAGCACCATGGAAAGGGACCTGGGCGTCCTGGTYAGTGACAAGCTGAACATGAGCCAGCMGTGCCTTGGCTGCCAGGAGGGCCAGGCRTGTCCTGGGGTGCATCAGGCCCAGCATCACCAGCTGGGCAAGGGAGGGGATTGTCCTGCTCTGCTCTGGGGTGGGGCAGCCTCCCCTCGAGTACTGGGGGCAGTTCTGGGTGCCACTATGTAAGAAAGACATTAAATTATTAGGCAGCGTGCAGAGGAGGGCTATGAGGATGGTGAAGGCCTTGAGGAAAAGCCGTATGAGGAGTGGCTGAGRTCAGTGGGTCTGTTCAGCCTGGACAGGAGACTGAAGGRAGCCCTCATTGCAGTTACAACTTCCTCATGAGGGGAAGAGGCACTCTCTGGTGCCCAGTGACAGGACACGAGTAAATTGCATGAAGCTGAGTTTGGGCAGATTTAGTTTGGATATCAGGAAAAGATTTCTTACCCAGAGTGTGGCTGAGCACTGGAACAGGGTCCCTCCAGGAAGTGCTCACAGCACGAGCCTGACAGAGTTCAGGAAGTGTTTGAACAATTCTCTCAGGCCCATGGTGTTGATTTATTAAAATATGAATATCGATCTAATATCAATATCCAACTGTGACGGACAAAAGACCCTCTAACAGTTAAAGTTAGAAAGTGTATGCTTATTACGAAGCTGGGCAGTGCGTGGGATAGCTCCCTAATGCGCACTGCAAAGATCACAGGTAATTACAAAGCCTTTTATTTACAAAAGTGTTGAATACACAAAATACTAATGCATATTCATACCCATCACCTCCTCTTCTYCACTTTGTATGGTAATTAACAAAAAGACTATTAGTTAGGTATGCGTAGTTTGTTCTCTGAAACGGGTCAGTGGCCTTTTTATGAGGAGTGGTCACCTAAAGGAGGAAGTAAAATGTGTCTTCCTCGCCTAAACTTTCAACCCTTTCAAAGCAGATGTGATTGATGAATCCTTGAAAACCTCCTTGGTTCCTGTTTTCCAGGGCTAATTCAATGCTTTCTGGAAACAGGAGGTTTGCAATTGTCGTATGTTCCTGGGATTTCATTGATTAGTTTCCCTGCTTTTCCACTGAAAACACAGCTACATAAACATGAAGCTGACAAGCAATGAGTTAGTAGATCTGGGATAGTTTATCTCAGATCCGGCTTCTTCTAACCATCCTCTAATTTTAACTGATTTCAGCAAAGCTCATCTATTCATTTCAGCCATATCAGCAAATCTATTGTCAACTACAATCTTAACTTCTTTAAGAATCTTTACTCCTTTAAATTAGTGTCTCAATGTGATCCTTGGAGTGTCTTGTGCCGGGCCAGGTACTGGAATCTGATGATCCCTATGGGTCCCATCCCACTCAGCATATTCTATGACTGTAAAGCAATCATAGCTGACATTTTTTCCCTCTCCTTATTATAGGGCAGGAGAATTCAACTACTGTTACTCTACAAATTGTTMGAGAACAAGGATTTGTTGGAGATCTTGCTGTTCATTTGAGCACTGCACCGAACTTTGAACTGCCCCCCTCCAACCGAGCAACAGAAAATGAGGATTATATACTGGAAAAGAAAACAGTCATTATGGCAGAGAATGCAACAACAACTTCTGTCATAGTCACTATTTTGCCTGTAAGTAGCTTAACAACTTTATTAGCTATTAATATATTTTAAGGAAATAGAAATGGTGCTGATTTTGTACTAGGAATATGACTTAACATTCTAGAAATGGCTGTGTTGAGACTCTTGCAGCCACCTCTTTAAAAAAAACTTGCATACTCATCACTGAGTATAATAAAATATATAAAATTCTTTGTTTTATTATAGTCCCAAAATTTACTTAAAATAATGAAAAAGGAAAAAAGATTATGTATAGTCTTTAAATATATTTAGAATAGAGATACTGATTTTCAAGCCCTGGCTTTATTCCTGAATCTATCTGACTTTCTTCTAGGTAGCAGTAACAGATGACAGCCAACACTGCTTTCCACTTTTCTTGCACATATGGAATCTGGTTTGTCAGCTTAGATTTCAAAATCTCAGCAAAAGCAGTCTTTTTCATTTTCCTGTGGCATGAAGTGAGGGATTGGTTATATGATCCCAAATGCTGAGAAGTTTTGAACYGTTAACAACCCACAAGTAGTCAACTGTATTATAAACTTGCAATGTACCATTAAAAAAAAAACTCCAACATTTAAAACTTTTTTTTCAGGACAATATTCCAGAATTAGAGGAAGGATTTATAATCAATATTACTGATGTGCAACTGATCACRTCTTCCTCTGGAGGTCAGCCAAGTGTGAAGAGGCTTGGATTAGAAATAGCTGAAATAACAATTGAAGAAAACGATGATGCCAGAGGAATATTTAATTTTAATGTTACAAAAGTAAGTAAGTCTGAATGAAAAACAGGTAAAGTATTATTCAAGCAAAACAGTCTGATTTCTCAGATGACTTCTGAAAGTGTTCTGATGGGCTTTGTAATACTAAATTGTTCTGGATAAAATGACCAGATAGCAAACAAACAATTCTTTCTTAGGAAGTTCATCACAAATAATACATAAAATTTATTAGGGAGCTGGCAGTGCTGAAATCAACGTCATAAATGGGGATCTGAGGAGGCCATCTAATCCAGATTTTTGCTCAGAGCAAGGTCAATGCTAAGGCCAGACCATTTTACAAGTAGTTATGTATTTCTTAATTTATTTTTACCTGTAAGTTAAAAAAAAAGAAAAAGTTTGTTGAGACACTCTGCAGTTTCTTTTTGAATATACAGGATATCACTGGAGCTGTTGTTGGTTACGAGGTACCACCACCACAGAATTTACTGAAACTCCCAGTTGTTCGACAGGCTGGGAGGTTTGGGTCAGCAACTCTGTTCTGGGAAGCCATTCTTTCAACTGCCAGCTCTGAGGACTTCACTCCATCATTTGGAAACCTTACATTTGCAGACGGGCAGGTATTCACTTGCTGAAAGTTTASCTGACTTTGGGTTACCAGCTTAAGATATTTTGTGTGTTTTGCTCTAGTACAATTTTCACTGAAAACTGTTATTAATGGCCTTATGTGTATGAATGATGCTCCCAGTTTCAGTTCTTTAACGTGGAAAACCAGAATATTCATAAGCATTGACCAAATGCTTATGGCTTGTGTATCTTTGATACTTTGGCAAGTGATGACATAATTTCTGATAGTAAACCCTGTTACACTGAAAATTTGTAGCAGAATCCATCTTCACTATAAATTATGAAAGTAAGCCTATGTTTTCTTAGCTGTGTTCTACACATAATTTTAAATTTCRTGCTGCACCTGAGAATACTTAGTGTACACAAAGGATTTTAAGTSAATATAAGCGTTCTTTGGCTATGGGAAAGGTACATATAATGCGCAGGATTTTGACTGAATATTGACARTATTGTCAACATTCACTTTCTACTGAGTACCAAAGCAGAGCAATCTGCTGTTTTTAACAAATAAGATTTACATTGATGGACATAAAAATCACTAACTACTGAAATTATATCCTCTTATTGTAAATATACAAACATAAAAAGAAAAATGAACAAGTGAGCAATGTCTGTTTTTCTATTACTACATATAATTTGCCTATTTTAATTTTTTCCAAGCAATTTACAGAATATTATAAATGAAGCTTGATTGCTTTTTTTTTTCTTTATAACATTTCTACAGGCTACAGGAGAAATAGAAATTACAATCATAGATGACAGTGAAGTTGAATTCCTTGAGATATTCAAAATTGCCCTGGTGAGGGTAACAGGTGGTGCAAGACTTGGGAATGACACCCTGGTAACTGTCGCTATTCCACCAAATGATTCCCCTGTTGGGGTATTCGGGTTTGAACAAAAGAATGTGAGTTTGATTTAGGTTGCACTTATTTCTGCTAAAGCTGGAGTGTGTTTGTGTCACTAGCATATAGYTGATTTTTGTAAGCCTTCACTGCAGTGGAAGACATGATTTCATTGAAATAATATTAGTGCCTGTCTTCAGCTAGCTGTGTAGGACGGTAGTAACAGTGAAAGTCCTGCTGCATAAATATAGATTTCTGCATGACTGAATCAATTTAATGCACTATACTAACAGTAGAGGACATCCTAGGTAGGATTTTTGATATATATTTGTATAATCTGCATTACTGAAAGTAAAATTACAAAGCATAGCTCATCTTAGTTCTTGTAGTGCTTCTGCTCTCCATTTTGCTGGTGCTGAGCATGCTGGTGACGTTGTCTGTAATTGTTCTGGATCATAGAGCATACAGAAATCACTTGAGTGACTAATCCTTGCTAACAGGATTCAACATACTCCTTWCACCTGTTATATTCCTGTTCATTTCCACTCCTCTTGTTCAGAATTGTCATTGATAACGTTTTCTGTTGTTTATCTCAAAAATGTATTCATGTCAGTTGACATTATCAATGCAGCTTTTGACTTTTTCAATGCAGCCTTTCCCACATTCTCCTTCTCTTTCTTCATCAGGTAACTGTGAAGGAGCCTCAGACACCTGATGATCCTGCTGCAGTTGCTTTGCTCAATGTAAGTCGAAGTCAGGGAGGACGAGGAGCAGTTACAGTGTTATGGATTCTCGAGGAAGCAGCCAGACATGATCTGACCCCTCTAAATGGTACCCTTCATTTCAGTGAGGTATTTCAGACATTGCAACAACTTACTGCCTATTAGATTTAGAAATCCTTCCTTCTATATTTGTGTGTTTTTTGTGGTTGTTGTTACATGTTTTTAGAAGTAGGGGGTCACTAAGTATTATACACTAGAAAAACGTCAGTTTGAACTGTCGGGGTCAGCAGTATTCAGGCTTCTTTCAAGCTGTAAAGGAAAGCTGACATGCTCTTTTAATGCAGCATAATGTAATCATCAGGAATTTAATTTTTCAAATCTCCACCAATTTTACAATTAGGAAAGAGGAATTGAAATCAACTGAATATAAATAATGATTACAGAAACTCTTAGTCCACTACAGGATCAGGCATCTTGAAAAGAAAATTTATATTGAAAGGGTGAGAAAGAAAAATGAATGCTTAAAATCTGCAGCTTAAAAAAACTCAAAAAACACCCTAATAACTTTCAAACTAGACAGTGTTATTTGATTTGTATTTCATGGCAGGTTAGAACTCTGAAGTCAGAGTTAAAACATTGAATACTGATACTATGTTAATATTGATATTTTGCAGGCTACTCAAAATATTTAATGAAGAAAAGTATTTTAACAGAGCATATTCTATTTTCTCTGGGTACAAGCTTGTTTTTCAGTAAATACATGGGCATGCTGCTTGTTTTACATTGAATCAGCTGGAAAATAGATTTTTTTTTTCTGGTAAAACCATCAGTATTCAGCAAAGTTTTGCTGTCCTTTCCCTTCTGGCATGCTTTGACATTTTGTCCTGAACTTTTATATATGCTTAAATATAAGCATACAACTGTGTATGCATTGTATACTGAATTTATACCACTTCCCTCTGACAGAAACGTGGATAATGCAGAAATTTGACTAATATATCTAATCTTAATAATGTGTTAATTCTAGAATATGTGTATGCTATTAAATATATAGTTTCTGTATCGAAAATTTCCTCTGAGTTGAAAACATCTACGTGAATTCAATTTCAAAGGAATTTCAACTTTTATTGCTTTGAAAATAGTGAGACTATTTTTAGGGTGGCATACAGTGTTTGGGAGACAATTTTTACTGTTTATTAATCTGTGAGAAGAAATTTCAGCCAGATAAGATATCTGATATTTAAAAAATACTAGAGAGTATGTCAAGCATTTTTAACACTTGATATGTTACAAAAAGTTGGTTTTAATACTGTATTTTGTTTAATTTCATTTAAAAATATATCCATGTCTTTCTGGTCTTTACGTGATGCAGACGGAGTTCCAGAAGCTGATTATTTTACACRCAATACAAGATGATCTGCTGGAGGGGAATGAAACATTTACCATTCAGCTGGTCTCTACTGGTGATGCAGAGATATCCCCTGTACATGGTAAAGAGTTAATTTWGTATCTTCTGGTTTTAAATATTCCATATGAGAACTATTCTAAGTCTGTTCATTGTATTTTAGTCTGCAGTGCTTAAGTATTTTGTGTGCAGCTAGTTGGCCACAATTTTGAATATCAGTCTTTTTCCCTAAGTYGCCTGTCTGAAGAAGCCAAAGAGAGTTTCATAGGCCCTCTATGAAACTGATGTTTGACCAGCCATGTCACAAAATTTACAAAAAGTAGCTCATTGCTTAGTTTTCACTTACCATGAGAAGCACTGTTCTCTTCATAGGTGTTGCAACCATTATTATTATGGGAGACGAAGGAGCTTCTGGGGTGGTTGGGATAGCCCATTCATCCCAGCACATTCTGATTGGAGAACCTTCAGGAAATTATAATGGAACTGCTCTTATTAGGTGGGTACATCTCTCATTTTTTCAAAGAAAGAACAACAGCCCAGATTCAAAAGCTGTGAGACTCCACATTTGGCAAGAATTTATTGAATACTGCGTTTTATTATAACTTTTATAATCAGAACTATTTTATAAGCTAGGTGATTGGYTTTCAGGAATGGCAGAATATACCATGTGTATCTCCTTTCAGYATTAATGGGAAGGTCCAAATATTCCTTTCTGTCTTAAAGTTATTTACAACATCGATGCACCAAAGGAAAGATGATCTTAATCAAAGGAAAGTGGTAAGGAAATGAGACATTTGAAGGTGTTTTGTGCTTTCTAGAATTTGATTCAGGATATGTGCCTGAATAGTATTTCAGCGAATTGCTATGTTCTAGAATAAAAAATATGGGGATGGAGTTTGTGGTGGAAATAAGATGCAGTTGTTTTATTCAGTCAACTGAAAACAGAATGAAGAGTTTTAGATTCTTAGAAGAATTTTCTAAGAGCATTGACAAAAAAGATTATGACACTTCCAGGAAATATAAAGCAGCTGTAAAGTACCAGCTTCTGGTACTGGCCCAAGAAGCTCAAAAGACAAAGTGATACTTTATGCAAGAAGTAGTTTAAGATCATATTATGTGCAGAATGGGCAGACTTTACTGTGACTTATTTCACCAAGCATTATGTTACTAGTAYGGTTTTAGACAAGTAGCAGACAGAACATATCTCAGAAAATCTCAAAGAAGTATTCATGTATCCTACACCTGCCTTACAGATCAAATTGCCCCTGGCATTACCCTGACATCCAATTTCCCTTCTATTTTGCATACCTATCTCTGGAACAGCAGAATAGAACCAAGAGAAATCAGTTTTCAAATCACATCTTTGGGCTACACATGGAAAGAAACTTGAAAGACCTCTTGGTTAAAATACAGGTTGAGATGCCTCCCAACACAGAGAAATAAAAGACAACTCCAAAGATGGTCTGAAAATTCCCTGAAAAAAGAATTCTCATGTTCTTAATAGTGATTAAGTACATTAAAACTCAAGCTTTCATAGTGCTTATAACATTTCCTCCATGCACAATAGTATGATATACTATCTCTGTATTGGATATTAAGTACTAAAGGTAAAAATAAAATCTGTGTTTGTGTCCTTACCTGCAGCCTGGTACGTGGCCCAGGGATTTTTGGGGAGATCATAATATATTGGAATATAACACCTCCTCATCAGACAGAATTTATTGAGGTATCGGGGACCTTGACCATGCGAGATAGGCAGTCTGCAGCAGTTGTTCTAATACAGGTATATGAGAGATCTGATACCAGTAGCTATTTCAAGTACTTCCTTTTACTTTCCTAGGATCTTGGCTAGAAATTAGTTGTACGTCTCTCCCTGAAAATGGTTTAAATCCTTTTGGCTGTTGTTGGATCTTTCCTGTAGGCTGTAGATGACAACTGTCCTGAGGAGAAGCATTACTACCAGTTCCAACTAACTGGAATCAGTGATGGAGGACTCATAAATGAATCCAGCAGCACAGCAAATATTAYCATGGCCGCCAGTGATTATCCATATGGAGAGTTTACATTTTCCCGGGAACTATTGMAAACAACAGAAGATGAAAAATGGGTATTGGATTAAAATTCTTTCTTATGTAAAATTACTCATAGATATCAACATTGTTGCTAGAATTATGTTCAACTTTAGAAAGAAAAGAAATCATTCTCTAAAATGACTGAGGCTATCTGCTGAATTATGTGTACTCTGTACTTCATAAATCACATTGGTGTTATCTGACAGAGCCATTGAAAAGGTGCCTTAAGAACATCTCCTAAAGGCMACTGTAACAGAAAACAAAGCCATTTAAAAAAGTTAATATTCTCTTTCCCTCAGGTTAACATCACTGTTGTGCGTTCCAGGGGATCCTATGGCAGAGTGCGTGTTTGCTTTCAGATAATAAATGGGACTGCAGAGGAAGGGATGGATTTTACTCTTACAGTAAGGGAAATGGTGTTTGAACCAGAGGAGGAAAGTAAAATTATTTTGATTGAAATTCACGATGATGACCTTCCTGAAGGTCCTGAAAACTTTTCATTGATGATTACTGAAGTGGAACTCCAAGGAAGGTAAAGTTARTATTACCAGTTGATTTGTTAAAAGCAGCAAAACAAACAAGAAAAACAAACTATATTTGGATTCTGATCTACCTGACTAAAGTCACTGATAGACATTTCATCTGTTTTTACTGTAAAACTTTGCAAGAAAGCTATAATTTTTATCATAATATATCATAATATAAAATGGATGTATGGTAGACCCAATTATTTTAACATTAGTATAAATATGTTGCTGATTAGATTTATTTAAGATTTATTAAAGCTTAAAATCCATACATTATATACAAATTGTCAAGTTGCAAGAAGTTTCAATAAAAAGATGAAATGAGAAAGAATAAATGAAAAATAAACATTTCTAGGAATAAACGGCTATTCTTGCAAAAATAATAATATGAAAATATGTGACAAAAAAGTATTCAGTAATAACTGTCAGAAAATAGTTATTTGCAGTAATTGACAAATTGTCACACATACATCTTTATACTTTCACAAGAAGTTTAAAATGTATTTTTATGTTTGGTTGTTTTTTTATGTTCTTGCAAGTGGATTTGATTTTTCTGTAAGAGAGAATGGTCTACAGGTGGATCAACCTCCAATAATAGGGAATATCTCCACAGTATGGGTCACTATTGCWAAAAATGACAACGCTGAAGGCGTCATAGAATTTGATTCACAGTATGTCCTTCTAGAGGGTAAGTTTACCTTAGGTTCTCGCTATAGTTTAGAAGATAAGGCTATGGCATGAATTTTGAAATAATCTAACTTCTTCTCAATTATTTTTATAGTGGAAGAGGATGCTGGATTAATCATGATTCCTGTTTTGAGAAAGCATGGAACTTATGGAAATGTCACAGCTGATTTTCTTTCTCGAAGTATTTCTGCACTTCCTGATGGTGTTGACTATGTCATTCATAATAATACYGTAATTTTTTATCATGGACAGAACCAGTCTTTTATTTATATCTCTATTATAAATGATGAAGAAAGGTAATTAAATTTACTTCTGATAAAGTCATTTTTAGCATGCATTAACAAATCTACACATATGCATGTATAGAGCTGGAATTGACAAACAAATTTCTGCAGAGCTAAAAAATCACCTAAGGGAGAAAATCACTTAAAGGGGAGGAAAGAAAGTGTTACATTAGAGTATCATATTTCTTGTTAAACAGTATACAATCAAATATGACTTTAAATTTCATTATAAGAAATGTTGGTGTCAACAGTACTGCTATGAAGAATAAAATATTT
The DNA here is from genome assembly GCA_902810485.1 of Alauda arvensis. Taxonomy (NCBI): domain Eukaryota; kingdom Metazoa; phylum Chordata; class Aves; order Passeriformes; family Alaudidae; genus Alauda; species Alauda arvensis. The sequence continues at coordinate 180,012 of CADDXX010000169.1, read as the reverse complement.
TTCATATTTTTGTTTACTTTAACAATAGTAGAAAATTATGATAGAATTTCAGAATGGTGATATCTGAAGTACTTTTATTACAAATATCACCATTCTATGTAAATAGAAGGAATYTTCTACATTGCACCTTTGGAGAGGATTTCTTTTTTCCTTTAAACAGATCCATTTGGATGTATGATTGAATTACTAAGTACAATTTTAATATTTTTCCTTTCTCTCAGATATCTCAGAATGTCTTTTTCTTCTTCTGYGCAGTGAATTTGCAGAGCAGTTTGAAATCCAACTGACAGGAGCCACTGGTGGAGCAGTCCTGGGGCTCCACCTGGTGAGCCAGGTCACCATTGCAAAAAGTGACTCTCCCCAGGGCATGGTCCGATTCCTCAACCAAAGCCRTATTTTTCTTCCCAACCCTGATGCAATCACAACAGTATCCCTGGTGGTGGAAAGGACTGGGCGGTTGGTGGAGGCACAGGTGGGTCTTGCCTGTCAAAGACTGAAAGTTTTCCAATGGCTGTGTCAAAAAGCTCCTGCATTTTGCTTTGAGAGCTTTCTTAGCAACTGACTTCTAGTAGGATAATTACAGCTTTTTATTAAACATGAATTGCACGTAGCTGCAGTATAACAGAAAATGTTGCTACCCTTTTAAAATCCTCCTTCTCCTCCTGCTTGCCTTGTTTTATTATGGTATTCGTTACATTGTTTTGAATTCGCTTCTAATCCCACCAGAATTATAGATAACTTCATTTACTACTACTAGTTTAATTTAATTCAGGAAATTTCTTAATATGAGTTTTCTAGAATATTTTTTAACTTTATACAGGCCACTTATAAAGTGAAGGTGTAAATATAAAACACATTGGGCCTTTTACAGGCTTGTCAATTGGGAAATTTGAATTAAAAGCCATGAACTCCTTGTCTCCACATATAAAAATTGCCTCAGTCTTGGTCTTTTTCTAGAAGTCATTGCAGAAAAGTRGAAAACACTTAAGTTACCAAAATAGTATTTGTAAGGTCCTGAGTATGACCTCCTTAAAAGCAATCTGATTTGTGGGAGTTGCTGGAAATGCTGTAGCCTTTAATCAGGCTGAARAGATATGAAAGATTGATATTTTTCATCATAATCTGAAAGTTTAAAAAACTTTATGATAAAAAATATTTGTCATTTTTAGACTTCAAAGGGAAATGGTTTTGATCATGAGTACTCATGGGAAGTTCTGCAAAACAAGTCATGAAAAAGAAGGAAATAGACACTGGCCTGTGTGATTCTTGCTATATGCTGAAGAAATCTTAGTTTCTTTTCTATTTCTAACATCTAGAATTTAATAAACTGGCATTGGGACTAACACTTTAGAATTCCCATTTATAAATGGTCATGTTTACTTTTTCAAAGGCGTCTATATTTTGCCCATAGAATTAATTATTGCTATTTTTTATCTCATATTATCAGCAAAGATTTAAACATAGCTAAGCACTTTTGGTACTCTGTTGCTTCTCCCCTTGGGATGCTGTTATAATATACCCCCCATCTAAATCTGAAACTGATCTCTTCCACAGATTAACTGGGACATTTTGGGACCCAATTCAGAAGAGATTTTGTCTCCTCTGAATAGTGACATTGGTGACCCTGTGAATGGATCATTCTATTTTGAAGAGGGAGAAGGAGGCCTGAGAACAATTAATCTACAAATCTATCCTCATGAAGAAGTTGAAGTTCAGGAAACCTTCATTATTCGACTGAGAGTTATAAAAGGTGAAACAGAAATAGATTCTAAGGCAAACAGCGTTACATTAATAGTAAGTTATTACTGCTTCTCTTTCTCCAGAGATTTTTGTTGATATTGGTATTTATATTGCAAAGCTTTTAAAAATTAATCACAATGATTACTTAGTAATATAGCTTTTTTGACCTTTGTATTATTTTGGTATATTATGTTCAATTCTGAAAGAAAAATGGCAGAGAAGCTATCGGTAAAAAATTATATAAAAGTGCTGAGCTGGTTCCCTTATTTGCAGTTTTCTATAGCTCTCTTTGAAGAGAGCATGGATTGAGCCCACATTTTTATATGTCAATATGATTGTCATCTGTTGTGGTTTAAACCCAACTGGAAATTAAACCTTCTCAACTTCTTCCTCTAAATCTCCCTAAATCTCTCTAAATCTTCTCCCTTTTTGTGAAAGGGAGAAAAAAAGCAGGGTTTCTCAGTCAAGATAAGAGAAATTTACTTGAAAACACAAATGAAATGAGAAACAAACAGTAACAGCAACAATATWAATGGCAAAGGTATATAATAGAGAGGGTGTTTTACATACAAAAAGGTGCTCACCACCAAAGGTCCACTGAGACAAAGACAAGATGTCTTTTTCCCCTGAGCAAACGAAAAACAATGATGGATAAATYATCCACGCACACACTCCTCCCCAGATCCTGAGACAGCAAAAACCAGTGATGGACAAACTCTCCAGGCTGGACTGCTTGGCCTGCACCAGCCATCATGTGTGAGTGGTAGAAAAGAGCTATCTGAACATGCCCACACAGCACCAGGCTCCTACACCTCAGAGCTGCAAATARGACATTGTCATACTTGACATCTTCTTCAGAGGAATGGAGATAATCTGACTTCCCACAGTGCAACAGAAATGCAGACATTTTTGAGCCCTCAAAAAAAAAAWCTCTACTAGAAAGTATGTTTTTATTTTATTATCTGATCTGTAAGGTGTTGATGGAATTAGCTTTTATTCCCACAGTCCCCTTCAGGAAGAGAGGTTACCCCAAATTCCTGTGGCAGGTGGTGTTTCACATCATCAGTGGTGGATGAGCTCTCTTTCCCATRGCACTGAGTTTGCAAACTGATAGTGTTAGAAGAGTTTCTGTATACTAGCTCAAGGTACCTGAGCATTTCCTGCTTTGGAATCAAAATATTCAGAGGCAGCATTTGAAATAAAACTCTGGTCTTTTCCTTTTTGCACAGGAGAACTGAAAACTGAAAAAGGGTTTCTCTGCTGYTTTTAGAACTAACAGATATATGYMCCTGTATCATCTAGCAGTGATAAGMACAGTGGTTTGAGCAAGAATGCRACTCACACTACRTTTTTAGTTTTTGAMATKATTCATTTACATTTTTACAGATAGAGAAGTTTGGTGATCCCAATGGAATTGTACAGTTTGCTCCTGAATCATTAACTGAGAGTAACTATGAAGAACCCTCAGGAGACGAAGGGCCACAAAATATTACACTGTTYGTCAAACGAATTCAAGGCATTCTAGGGAACATAACGGTATTCTTTCTCTTTTCCTAATAACCAATATTATCTGAAATCATCCTCAGTGTCAGTGTATGGCAAAATATCTCATTTTATGCCTTTCAATTGCTTGTTTCTCAAATTAATTTTTTTAAATGTTGCCTTTTAGACTGAATGTAGGAAGGGCTTAGCCCAAGTGTTTGTGGTTTGAGAATAAAATTCAGTCTTCCCGGTCTCAGGGAAAGAAAAGAAAAACAATACTGCTCTCAYTTTCTTTCTCTTCCCATTTGCTTTTSATAGAAGAACAGAAGAGACTGTATTTTCATAATGAGGTGTCTTTATATCATTGTGTTTTACTTTTTTAGACAGAATCAGAATTTTTTGAACGCACATTGGTTTTTTACCAAAGTTGTTTAGAAGTCAACATTTAACCAGAACTCATTTAATTTAAAATAAATTATTCAAGTAATAGAAACATCTGCTSTGTTTAATGAGAGTTCTTCATTCCTTTCATATGTGAGGAATATTGGAAAYAGAAAAAACAACAAGGGTTTGGTGTGAAAATAGAAATACTGTTTGAAAAATGCTCATAAATTCCACATAGTTTTCCATAAATCTTCTGAAACTAGACAAAGGGAMTATTTATATTTGTAGCACTGTTAATGAAATAACATACTCTTTTGAAAGATAGTCTGTGTGATATTGTTCCTATGCATATCCAAAACAATTTTTATTTTTTTTTACCCCATTTAAAAGCAGTCTCTTCCATATCCTGTGTATTCTGAAACYTGACTATGCAAGCTTCTGACTTTGGAGGTAATTTATCTTTGTTTTATGTTTTGCATTGTCTATACTAATTTCAGGTTTACTGGGAAATACATAGTGAATCTGACATCACAGGTGATTTTCTTGAGACAGAGGGATMTGTTGTCATTGCTGACCAGCAGAGTACAGCTGAGATCATCATCTACTTGTTACCTGATGATGTTCCAGAACTRGATGAAAACTATGAGGTACAGCTGATTTCAGTGGAAGGTGGAGCAGATTTAGACCAYGAGAAAGGGATTTCAAAGATTAGAGTGTTTGCAAATGACGACCCTTATGGGGTGTTTGCCCTGCACTCTGATCAACAGTCAGTGCTGGTAGGAAAAGCCCTGGATCGGTATGTTCAGGTTAATGTGACTCGGCATGCTGGGACATTTGGAGAAGTGGTGGTCGAGTACCGTGTCATATCCCCTCGTGATGAAGCACTGATTGAACCCGAGAATGAGGTGGGACTCCTCACAGTAAAGGATGGTGCCCGCTTTGGAGTAAAAAAAGTGCCAATAAGCAACCAGGTGTGTATAATTCTTTCAGGTCCTATGATATTTACTGTTTCCATTTGTTTCACCAAAATACAAATGAAATACAAAACTCTTGCTAATATCTTGCTAGAAGGAGCAGAAAAGAGAGTTTTTGTATTATGAATTTTCTCTTTATAGAGTAGAGCTGGAATTGAAAATCACATTTTCTGATAGTAAATACAAAATCACTGCTATGCATGTGTTCAATTGTTTAACGTTTTCTTACATTGTTGTTTTGTGTTACTGTTAGTTCAATATCTCATTATTATACAAACATTTTCTTAATTTTCTTTTGGATTGTAAATAGTGATCTGTCATTTGTGACCAATGAAGAAGATAAATGTACCTGCAGTGTTCTGTGTTTCCTTGTTGTTCATCATTATTATCACTGTTGTACATCCACCCTTACATGCTCTTACAACCATCTTAAATATTTTTAATCCTAAGGATGAAAATCAAGCTAAGGCCCAGTGTGTCAGATACAACTTTTTAAAATGGCAATGGTTGCTTTACAAACTCACATTCCAGCAAACTGCTGGCAKATTACTTTTACAATATTGATGGCTTAGCTGTAATTCTTTGAGAAACATCATCAACAAAACACTTGTCTTGAAAATGCTGCTTTGTATGTAAGCAAACAAAATCTGCAAGTTGTTTTGTTAATTATTTGAACTGTTGGATAACATGTTTTTAGTGGAATTAAATTCCTACCTTTTAAATTAAATTCTCTTTCTCAAAGGCATTTMTTTTWCTGGGCTTGAATTTTACTCTGGAACTGACTAATATAAGCCTGGTTGGGGGAAGTGCCAAGGATGTGCCTAAAATACTAGGAATAGCAAAGTCTGCCGTGTTGCTTATTCCTGAGGAAGCTGCCAATTCACAGGTCAGTAGCCTGGTTATGGTGTCATGTTCCTAGCACAGAAGAAAGGTACACTTCACTACAGAAGATACCTGTTATAAGAACTCAGTAAAGTTTTCWTTGTAATCAGTATGACAGAAGAGATTTTTCATATTATTACTTGGACTGTATGTTATTCTTTCTACTGATASAAATTCTTATAGAAATGTTTTAATACAGTTGGAAAAGGCCTCTTCACTATAAAATGTAAGCAGGGTGAATATTTACATGAAATGGGAGKTCTAAGACTTAAAGGAAAATAAGTAAATCTGGATGATGTTTCTATAAGTTTGGCAGTCCCAAAGCAGATGATAGCATGTATTCAGTATTATGTGCAAAAAGAGATTAAATATATGCCGGGTTTTAATGCAGAAATCAGTAAATTTGGTAAATCAGTAAATCATTGAKTGATAAACTTTCAATTTGTCTTATTTTGTATGAGAGTGAGAAAAAAATAATTTGCCTACTTTAATATGGTATATATATGCGCTACCATTCCCTTTTTTTATGTCAGGCATGATGAAGTTTTAATGCTAAATTTTATTGATATTTTTACTTAATGATTTTAATTATCTTGAAACACTGTTGTAGTTTTTAATTTACAATGAAACTTAAGTCAAAGAGTCTTTCTGCATACACTGTTTACAGAAAGACTGTTGTGTACCATATACTATCATATATCCATTTATTGTTGCTTTTAGAATATGCAAATTATCTCCATTCCTATTTGCTACTCAGAGAAAAATAAAAGTAGATCACAGTAGCAAGAATAATTTTGTGGCCAGTGTCATAGGGCAGTGACTTACTTTTCACTGGATACACAATTAATAATTTCTTTTAGACCTAATTTTATATATATATATGTATATATATATATACACAAAGAGAGAGAGAGAGAGAGTAGTACAGTTATTACCTTTTAGCACTGAGGGCAGGCTTGATTTATTTTTCTTCTAAACAAGAGACACAGATTGCTGTATTAACTGTTTTCAGTAGTGAAATGTCACAYGTATTTGTTCCTTTTCCCTGCAATCTAATTGCCAGAAATCTAAAATTTGCAAGGATTATTAAAGAGCTGTGAAGGAAATATAAATATTCATATGTCCATAGATACATGAACATGTATTTTCCTATTGTAAGATGCCCATTTTATAAAAGGTACTATGCTTTCACATATGTTATTCCATTTTTATTCCATTTTCTGATAAAATCTACCGTTTCCACAGGTTGGCTTTGAATCTGTGATATTACGACTTACAAACATTGYAGCAGGGACAGGCCATGCTGTGATAAGCAGAAGAGGAGTTTATGGCTCTGTAGCAGTTAGCTGGATTTCAGAATGCCCACCAGACCTAGTCACTGACTCTGTTAAACTAGGCAATATTACTCCTCCATTTGGTGAGTAATTGCTGCAACAAGTTATGTACAGCCACAGGGACTACAGCTATGACAGTTACATAAGTGATGATAACACCTTTTAGTTATTTGTATCCCTACATATTTCCTTTATTRATGAACAGTCATTAGAATAAAGTCATGTGATCCAATTTTTATGGGTAAGGGACATGTTTACTTGATGAGAAAAAAACTTTTCTTCATAGACACAATGCTATATCCTTGAAGTAAAGCTTTCTGTATGAAAGACCCTTATAATGAAGATTTCTTCATCTTAGTACAGTGGAGTTGTGACTAAAGTCCCTATGTAAGTGTATTTCCAGCTAAAAAGAGAAGTTCTGTTTAATCATTTTGACACTCTCRATCATTCTCCTTTCAGGTACTGTTGTATTTTCCTCTGGGGAGGAAAGTAAAGTGATTTCATTTCAGGCTACTCCRCGCCTAAATGAACCAGAGACATTTGCCATCAGTTTAACAGCAGTGCACAGCAATGCGTCTGGTGGGGCTCGCCTGAGGTRAGGATTTACACTTTTGAGTTGCCCTGATGCTGTACGAGTTATGTACAGAGGCATATACCTCATGCAAATCCCTATTAAATTATAGGTAGCTAACACTACTAYTAAATAGCACTACTGCTAAATTGTATTCCTTGTTTGAAAAATTTCTATGTCTTGTCTCRCATGGAAACAAATTTCACTGCTGCAGATCTGATCTGCCTGGAGCTGAGGATTTTCTTCAACTCCAATCTGTTGGCATTGGGATCCAAGGTGCCTAGGCTGTGTCTAGAATGATGGAGACAGTTACGAAAGACAGTTAGGTTGAAGAACCAAGATAACCAGGAAGCTGAAGAATGAAATAAACTCTGTCAGTTTTCAGTGTCCCTGGAAATATATATTTAGAAGATCGTAAATGACAAACTTTATTTAAAATAAATCAAATGAAATAATAAATGCTCTAAAAATACCAAATTTATATTAAACCCCTTTTTTATTCTGAAAATTTATAACATTACTTTCAATGTAGTTTTTCATCGCAGTTAAACTGTTATTTTTTCTTCAAACTATTTTCACTCTTCCTTACTGAAGATGAAAGTGTATAAAAAAATGGGCATAGAGTGACACCATATGGAGAAAGGTATTGGCTTCACCATGTTAAAATTGCACTGGCAAACCTGAAGGAAGTCAGGAGTGAACCAGATGCCTAAATTCCTTGAATTGACCCTTTCTCCTAGGCTTGCCCATCCTGTAGACTCGAATCCTCAAGCCCTCAAGCCCATGTTTACTGTGTGAGTCAAATACCATGAGAATATGAGAATAACCTTTCCTAGAAGACTTAAGACTGCATCCCACAAGATGTAAAGCTCACAATTACTTAGAAGGTTTTTTCCTAAGTGTTGAAAGAGTCTCATCTGTTAGCCAAATCCACTTGCTGTAATTGTGCCATTTGGTAGCCTCTGGCACTGAATAATGGTTGAGTTTCTAGAGAGAAGAGGATGAAACAAGATTTAGCAGAGCCAGTCTAATGTTTGCAATAAGAAGGGGATATATTTGATATGAACAAAGTAAAGCTTAAATTAACATTGATAAAAAGACTCAGATCTGGGAAAAATGTACTTTGAGTAATATTGTAAAGAGGTAGTGGTTAAAACTGTAGACCTGCTAGCAGCTGTCTGCTTCACAGCTTTCCCTTGGTACAGGAGGTTTGTTCAGTGTTTAAAACTGGTAATACTTGTAGTGGCTATATTATATTCCTGTATTTTGTCCCTCTCTCAATGGGATATTGTTTTCTGTTTCAGATCAGGATTTACGATAGCTAAAATTGAGCCTATGGGGATCTTCCAGTTTGATCTTAACTCAAGATCAGTTTCAGTTGAAGAAGATGTCCAGGTAGTCAGACTACATGTCCAAAGATTGTTTGGTTTTCAAAGTAATCTCACTAAATTGACRTATCACACCATTCCAGGAAGTGCCAAACCACTAGAAGACTTTATACCCATYGACAATGGAGAGCTTATGTTTTTACATTTTCAGACAAATGCAGTGATAGAAATATCAATAATTGATGACACTGTGTCCGAAATACAAGAATTTTTTTTTGTAAATTTGACTTCTGTGGAAATTCTGGATGTCCAGCCTGCAAACCTTGACTGGAGTCCCCGTTTGAATCCAGTTTTCAGTGTTGCAACTGTTAATATCCTGGCTAATGATATTCATCATGGAATACTAAGTGTGGGGCCAGAGTTTATTTACGTTGAAGAAGATACAAACAACAATATCTCCAACAYAGCAGTGCTTCAGATCAGAAGGACCAAGGGATTTACTGGTGATATTAAAATAACTGTGAAAACCTTTGGGGGACTGAGTGCACAGAGTGGAGTAGATTTGTATCCTTTTGAAAATTTTTATGGAAAATCAAACTTCACTTGGGCAATGGAAGGGGAAGATTTTGAAGAACAGACAATCTCTCTGACTTTGTTGGATGGAGAAAGTGAAAGCCAGGTGTCCATAAAAATTTTTGATGATGATGAGCCCGAAGGACAGGAATCATTTTATGTTTTCCTCTCAAATCCTGAATATGGAGCTCAGATTGTGGAAGGAAAGGATGAACATGGATTTGCTGCCTTTGCAACAGTAATTATTGCAGGTAATATTATTTCCCCAGGAAATTAGTAAATATATTTAAATTATGTAACAGTAAATAACTATATGTTCTCATAGCAATTTTCATGTAAAATTAGAATTCTATATGATAATCAACAGGGTATTCTATTCCTAAATCTAACATTTTCCAGATCAGAGGAAGCAACTAATGCACAAAGCCCACTTAGCATCCCATGGCAATGTAATTCAGAATACACCTGTAAGTTATCTCTGTTTTTGTCCTTCATGAAGGGAGAATGCTGAACATTAGTTTTTGTGTTGGAGATGGAGTAGCATTGCTGACTCATTTGGTTTTTTGCTATTTTTCTTGTTCCGACCCTTTCTACTGGGCTGTGAGATTCCCCTCTCAGTAGATCCATGACTTCCAAATTCAAAGAATAAGTGGGATAATTTATGATACAGACCTGTGACTACGAGAAGAGTTACCAATTTACTTATAGTATGAAAATGAAAGTGTCCAAGAGGAACCTGTTACAGAACTGCTGGTCTTCCATTGTTTGTTCTCACAGTCTTCCATTGTTGATCACATGTCTTCCATTGTTGATCCTTTCTCACAGTACTGTAGTGCTGCATTCAGGCCAAAATATTTAGTATAACTGTAAATACCAACCACTTCTTGACAGTTTATGGCACAAAAAATCRCTGCCTTTTTCCTTGGTTTGTTTCTAAAGACCAGATGATTTGTATTTTGTGACTTCAGGTACATTACTTACTCAAGTTCCAGAATGCTTTAAGCTTCTTTTTTTTTAACCTTTTTTTTTTTCCTAACTTAGTCTGTTAAACATGATTTTGTAAAAGCAAATGTCATAAGGCATTTGAATACAGGAAGACATTGTTCATACTGAGAGCATGAGATTGTCTAAAAGAGGACAGAGATAAAAATTTAGGGACTCATTATTTAAATAATGCATTATGGCAGCAGTGCTTGATGAGAGACAGTGAGCATAAATTGAAATGAGATTTAGTCTGGGTATTCTTTTCTATTGAGTACATAGAGCCAGTGGCACAGGTTGCCTGGGGAGGCTGCATGGTCTCCCTCCATCCCTAGAATTTTTCCAAGCCCCAAACTGTAACATCGTGCAACAGCATGTCCTTGAGAGCAGCCTGTGCCTTTGGGGCCTGGAGCACTCAGCTAAGAGGGCTGATGATAAAGGTGAAAGATTGTGTTCTCATTTGGATATCTGAAGACTGTTTATTCAGAAACACAGGCAGGAATAGCAAAGGGATCCAAGAACAACAGGGATGTGAACGGCTCAAATAAAATACAGGGACAAGAATCCTGATGGGGCCGAGGATCCAGGGTTATATATGAGATAAAAGGGGTGGTTCTGAGGGACAGGTTCCAATAGGATATGGYAAAATGGTGCAGAGGGGTGGCTAGGAACTAGGAGGACTAATAGGATCACAGGGGTGGAACATTTCAGCAAAAACAATCCAATGGGGTCCAAGGGAAGGAAGAACATTCTAGGAGGSGTGCATGTATGGTGAACGGGGGCTGAACAAGGTTTTTCAAGTTACATCCCTTGAGAAACCAATGGAGCAATGAAACCTAAGCAGTATTAACATATGGCTGCAAAGGGCCATGGGAGGAAGGTTTTCCTCACCCTAACCTATAAGGGTGTTTCTGCCCAGCTGCATTGGTCCCTTCAGGATTGAGGCATAATTATCCTGGTGGCAGGCCTCTGGGCCTCCACACCAATCTCTGAGCCATCTGGTCTGGTTTCAGAAATAATTCAGCTTTGAGACGGGTATTGGACTAGAGATTTAAAGGACCCTTTTCACCTGAATTATATCAGCATTCTGGCAGATGTATTTCATACACTTTGTATTTTTAAGTTAAGTCTTTCACTTTTATAACAGATGGAGATTGTACAAAATACAGAAAACAGTTTCTGTTTTCATTCTTTTCTRCTATGCAGTTCATACCTGCAGTGTAGTCATGCTCTTCTTATGGGGATGGAGGACAGGAATTAGCATACTTAGTCACTAAGGAGGAGTTTTTCTTTCAGTCTCTGTGCTACTGTGAGAAAGTGATGTCAGAACTCCYATTTCCCCTAGATTTTAGCTACCTGTCAGGCTTACCAACTGAATATAAAGCAATCTAAGCTGCAATATATATCAAGTTTTAGAAAGAAGTTGGGCATTGGAATGAATKGTAGGCTAACTCAGTTTAGGCTAATCAAGAAAGTAAGGTCCAACATTACTGGGAGTTTTGTGTATTTAGATAGTCTTAAGAAATCAGTGTGGGAATTGAAATCTAGGGTTAAACTGTGCTGCAGGATGAGTGTAGGGAGCAACCAAGGTCATATACAAAACCAGGTCATAGGAAACATGTTCTCTCTTCATGTGCATTATCTCTAGAATTTACYATGGAAGTAACCAGTTCCCCAGGCATGCACATTAACTGCAGAAGTAAGTGTATAGGCACAGGTTGAAATTGGGCTTGTATTAAACACCACAGAAGTGTATTATTGAGCTCTAGAGTTATACCCACAGTACAAAGTTTCATTAAGTTGGAACATGAGACAACACATTAAGGAGAAGGGTCAAAGCATGTACCTGCATTTAAATGTTTAGATTAATACTRCAGGTTAAATATTTGTGCATGCACAAAAGCAAACACACAGTTTCTATTAATCTTATTATATATATTGACTTTTAATAAGCACTGGGGTGTAAGTAGATTGCCTTTTCAATTGCAGAATAAAGCCATCACTACCTGCCAGGAGAAATCCTTCAGAAGCAAGATTTGGTTGAGCACTGTAAAGACAATAGTTTCTCCTCATTAACACTGGGAATTTTTTCTGTCTTCTGCTGCTGTTTTTCTGAAGCTACTTGCATTACCCTGAGAAAAATGTGGTGTTTTGCAGCTCACTAGTTCCACACATAGAATTAAACATGCAAGAGAAAAGCTGATGTAATAATCTGTGAAAATGGCTGGGTTCAACAAGATCATGRGCAGGATGAATAAGAAAGCTTAAGTTACATCTCTGGAAGCCCATCTTCATCACAACGCCTACTTTATATGTTGAGGCCTATTTCTGTTCAAACAGAATGCTTTAAGATTTATGATTAACATATTATCTTATAAGGGCATTGTAAGCAAGGTTTTTGAGATAGTTCTGTAGATTACTATAACACCTAGTCTCTTGAAGTCAAGAGACACAATTCAATCAGTTTACTTGCTTACATGCAAAAATTATGCCAGGACTCTCATAGGTAATTTATTTTCAAAAATTGTTGTTATTACTCTACTAAAATATTGTTGTTATTACTCTATTAAAATAAAAGTTAGAAATGCTAAATTCTAAATTTGAAATTCTAGAGTGTAAATTAAGAATAGAAATATTAAGAGAATTTAGGTGTCCCTAAATAGTACTTTGCAGCATGCTTTTGATACCTGAATGTTTGGGTTTTTAGCAGTTGTGCATATTAAAAGTATAGTTTACTCTCAGCTTAACGCTCTTGCTTACTACTTTCATGGACTATTTCCTACGCAGGAAGTGATCTCCAGAATGGYATTTTGGGATTCATTCCAGAAGTACAAAGTGGCCTGATACTTGATGAAGACTCAGAAAACAGAGAGGTGCTGCTGACTGTTGCACGGCAACCAAACAGGTGCAGGCAACAGCTGATTCCCCTGCTCTTCCCACACTCCATAATATGTTGTCTTGAATCACAGGAGCTACTGTTTGTGAAAGAGGTTTTCATCACAGAGTTTTATAATAAGTGTTTTCCTTTCAGATCCTTTAATGTCTTCATAGATACTGGCAAAGGGGCATTTAAGTTGTGAATATAATTAGGTCTGTCACTTTTTTGGTATAAAGTAGAAACAGGAAAAAACACAAATGTTTACTATTTTATACTGTAAGTCAGCAAGTGAGAAGGTTTTGCTCAAGGTAAAGTATTTGCACTGCTAAAGGTTTAAGTCCAATTCTCACCTCTCTGTGTAATGTAAGTACCTGTGAATACTAYAAGGAGCAATTAAGAAGWTATGTAAGTGTCAGTATACTTATGTCTTCAATTTTTTCCTATTTAGGACATGTATGTCCTAAATGTCCACGTATGTATATTTGTGTGTACTTTACACAAATTTGCTCAAGTATTATAAGTTCCTTACACTAACAGGAAAGACAAACTCTACTTGGCTTTCCAGGCCAATAGTAACTGCAGTATCAATGAAAGTACTTGGGAACACTCCTGCTTTCCAAGCACCAGTGTCTCTTATTCAGATAATTGCATGATATATGAAACAAAAATTAAGAAGAATCTAGGTTCCCATAATGGCTTTATTTTCTTCTTCTGTTACTTTTTTAATAATATAAATAAATATCAGAGGAAGAAATTTAAATAAAAAGAGCTATTTTTTCACTGTAAAGCAGTTGATTCCCCAATGATAAGTTTTGAATAATGACATAAAGTGTGTGTTACATCTGTGCTTTATGTTTCCTAAATCTGTTGTGCTCTCCTTCAGTACACKCATGYTCTTCTCTTTTGCTGGTAGGGCTTTTGAAGATGTGAAGATTTTCTGGCGTGTGACCTTTAATAAAACAGCTGTTGTCCTTCTGAAGGATGGTGTGAACTTGGAGAATGAACTTGTGTCTGTACTGGGAACCACAACCTGTGTGGCTGGTCAAACAAGGTGTAACATCTCCATTGAAATAAAACCTGATGATGTAAGTAGTTGTTGCTCATTTGTGTACAGCACTGAATTGCAATTTGTCAAGATGAAGAAACTCCCTGATCCAGAGGAACTGATGCTTAGTTTGAACATAGTAACTTGATATCTKCTTGGCTTCTCTGGAACATGTTTATTTATAGTCTTGTACTGCCTCCATTGAGACTGATAAAAATTTGGGAAGGAGTTTAGTTTAAWGAGTAAATTACAGATTTTAGATTTTTATACAACAGTAAGAAAAAAGAATGGATTTGTTTCACTGAAATGTTTGATCATATACTCCTTCACACAATAAGTTTTTCATCTCTCAAAGCATTTCTTAGGATGGTTTATGTAAAATATTCTATAAATAACATCTTATTGCACCAAAAACCCCTTGAGTCTAACTTGTGTGTAATTTTATATCCTATATCCAGCACAGTCATCTGTGAAAATTCACAAAACTGCTTAAGAATCTCTGAGTGTCTAAAAATCTGTCACTATTCACATGCACCTAATGAATAGTGAAGTTCCTGCCAGGAACCTGCTCAAGTGTGGGCTACCCATGGGGTCATAACCTCCTCTCAGGCATCTCCCTGCTTCAGGATGGGGCTCCTCTATGGGCTGCAGGTGGATCTCTGCATCCTCATGGGCTGCAGAAGAATCCCAGCTCCAGTGCCTGTAGCACTTCTCCCCATCCTTCTCCCTAGACCGTGGTGTCTGCAGAGTTGTTCCTCTCATGTGTTGTCACCTTGCTCTCCTCTGTCTGCAATCACATCTGCATAACAACAAGGTTTTTGCTTCTTAAATTTGTTGTCCTTGGGGTGTTACCACCATTTTTGACCATTTCTGATTGGCTCAGCCATGGCCTTTGGCAGGCCCATCTCGGAGCTATCTGGCATTGTCTCTGGCAGAGATGGCGAAAATTTCTGGCAACTTCTCAAAGAAGGCACCCCTATAGTTCTACCACTACCAAAATCTGACCATACAAATTAAAAAAAAAAAAAAAAAAGCTTCAATGATTACCATTTTTAATGCTATTTTTTAAAGTTTGCTACTTGACAAGTGCATGCAATAGATACAAGTAACATCYTCCCAATGATTTTTGGAATCTTAGTAATCCGATGTATATTTTCAAATGTTACATTTGCGTTGTAATAATATAAATAAAATATAATAAATATTTTATATAATGAATATAATATAAAATAAAATATAAATGAAACATGAGACAGAATGTCATATTGTAAACTTAATACTGCTCCTTATTTTCAATAAGGAAACAAAGTTTCACAGCCTGTATTTTCAGAGTGAAATATTTCTCTATATGTGAAACATCACAAAAGTCTATCAAATGGTATTGTCTAAGCTCTGAGATTTTCAATAAATTCAGTTAAGTGTGCAAATCTCCTGTGTTTTTAATTTCTTGTAAGAGCATGCATAAATATATTAGTGTTTAAACACCAAGGTTGTATATAAAATGTTTTTCAGAATTTTAACTGAGTTCAGTACTTGAATACAGGAGATTTATTATGCAAATTAATTACATTTTCAAAATTGCATACTTAATTCTGTGTAGTTTTTCCAAAAGTCAGTATGTATGCCTCTTTCTAAGGTAAAAAGAAATGAAAGAGCAAATTCTTAATAAGTTCTACATCTATGTAAATCCATAATCTGGAATATGGCACTCTTAGAGAGTTTATTGTCATTTATGTCAGGTTTACAGCCACAATGCCTGCCCTATTTAAATCGCTTCTTTAATGCAGTAAGTTCCACATGAAGATCTGGGATTTAATTGGGTGCCTGACAGAGTGATGCCCATTGCAGTATTTTTTTTAGGATATATTTTATTGTACTTATTCCATATTTCAGGAAGCATGCTTGTGAAAAATGTTATTAGAGTGATCCATTGTGCATACAAATAATAAATAAACATTTATTTAAAGCTGAAAGTTATTAGTAGATTGTATAATGATATGAAAATCATCCCTCACTTACAGGTACCAGAATTTGAAACTTATATTTTTGTTGAGCTGTATGCTGTAAGCACAGGAGCTGCTTTGAACAACAGTGCCAGATTTGCTTTTCTAACTGTCCTGGAAAGTGATGCTCCTCATGGTTTAGTGTATTTTGCTGTGGGATCTCGGTTTGCTGTGGCTTATAAGAAGACAGCTTTAATCAGTCTGCAAGTTCTTAGAGATTCTAGTACATCAGTAACCACAATGGTTAGCTACAGTATGCAGGTAAGACTTATATAATTTATTTTTGTATCTTTTTCTGACCTTTAGGACAGCAGATTTCAAGCTCTTCAGGGAGATAGTCAGGAGCTCCCCTGGGASACTGCCCTCAGGGACTARGGAGTGGAACAGAGCTGACAGATCTTTAAGAAAGTCTTCCATAGAATTCGGGAGCTAGCAATCCCCAGGAGCAAGAAGTCAGGTAATGATGGCAGGAGACTGCCATTGCTTAGTCAGAACCTGCTGGTCAAACTAAAGAGAAAGAAGCAAATGCACAAGCAATTGAAGCAAGGACAGGTGAGCTGGGAAGAGAATAGAGATGGAGTGTGAGTGTGTAAGGAAGGCCAAGGTGAAGCTGGAAGTCAACTTGGCAAAGGACACAAAAATAACAGGAAGGGCTTCTAGAGGTATGTTAACCAGAAAGAGAAGGTCAAAGAAGGTGCTTCCCCCTGATAAACAATGCTGGAAAACTGGTAGCAACAGATTACCAAAAGGCTGATGGACTCAACAGATTTTTTGCCAGTCTTCACTGGCAATCTCATGAGGTTTAACAAGACCAAATGCAAAGTGCTGCACSTGGGTCAGAGCATCCCCAGTACAGACTGGGGGATGAACAGAGCGAGAGCTGCCCTGYCCCAAAGGACATGGGGATGCTGCTGAGGGGCTGGACATGAGCCAGCCATGGGCACTCCCAGCCCAGAAAGMCAAGTKTGTCCTGGGCTGCATCCAGAGCCCCSYRGRCAGCTTTGGAGGGAGGGGTTCAGACCCTTCAGCTCCRTTCTGATGRGACCCCACTGCAGAGCTGCCTCCAGCCCTGGGGTCCTCAGCACAGGAAGGACATGGAGCTGTTGCAGCAGGAGCAGAGGAGGCCACTCAGTTGATCAGAGGGATGAGGAGTCTCTGCTATAAGGAAATGCTGAGAGAATTGGGATTGTTCAGCCAGGAGAAGAGGTGGCTTGGGGCTGACCCAATTGCAGCCTTCCAATACCTAAAGGAAGCCTTTCCAAAAGTTGAAGAGGARCTTTTGGCAAGGGCAGTAGTGACAAGGCAAGAGGGAATGGCTTAAAATTGAAAGAGCAGGTTCAGATTAGATAACAKGAAGAAATTCTTTACTGTGAGGATGGTGAGGCACTGGCAAGAGAAGCTGTGGATGCTACATCCCTGGAGGTGTGCAAGGTCAGGTTCAGTGAAGCTYTGAGCAACCTGGTCCAGTGGAGGATGTCCCTGTCCACTGCAGGGGCTTTGGAACTAGATGGTCTTTAAGATCCTTTTCAACCCGAATTATTTGTAGAATCATAGGTTTTATGATTCATTTTATAATTAAATAATTATAATATAAATAACTAGTCATTCTTTAAATAAATATCACTGYGATTAACATTTTTTGAAGGGAACAGTCAAACATTTTCTGGGCCTGGCTTTGGTTTTCCATTATTTAAAAGACCTTTTTCTCATTGCACTGTCAAGAATTTTTTTTTTTTTTAGAAGAATCTTTCAATGGCCTCAATGATTTTGGTTAGCTTGGCATCTAATGTATTTCTTTCTTTGTTCTAAGGCTCTTGTGAGCCTCCAATTTTTTGAGGCTTTTTCATCTGAAATTAACTTTATATCCTGATGGACAAGAAACATCCAGACAGAAGGACACTTGCTCTGTTATGGCACAAATTTATGAGTACCAGAACATACTTAGGAAAAGAGTGATAAATGTCAAAAAATTTTATTAAATGTTCCTGGAGTACTAAACAAAAAATTGTTCTTGTTGAAAATAGCAGTGCTAAAGTAGATTTTGTCATCTCCATTCATTTTTGAGATGTTTATGTCTGTAGCACAAGACTCTTCTAGCTGTTGACACTTTTTTCTTTTAAATGCATATTCCACTCATTATTATTGCAGCTGATAAAGTTTCCCCTTTAGCAGATCTGCAAACATATGATTCCTTATTATCACACTTCCTTAGTATCTGTGAATCCAGCATCAGGGCACAGGCTACAAGAGATATTCATTCTTTCAAGTTTACCATCACATTGGAATAGTACTTGGCCTGATCTACTTCAAATATTTGTGATTTTATGCCTAAAATCATTATTTTGGGGGTGAGTTATTATATACTTACCCTTTATAATAAAAGGCTCTGCATTCTATTGTTTTATTGAATGCATATCTGTTTTAACCACATAGGTTTACATGGCATTTCTTTACATTTATTATATTGGGCCAGTGTTTCAATTAGATTGTGTAGTAACAAATTTTCACATTTATTCAACCTAAGAATTCACTATAATTTAGCTGTTAAATGGAAAAGAAATTGCTACTGCTCAATGTATATTTAAGCTAAAATATAATGGGCAATCTCTTATCCATTTGTAATTTTTATAACCAACCTTCTTTGGACATTTTTAGGTTTTGAGGGTGCATGACCAAGTACTAAAGTATAGGTGTTATTAGTAGCTTTAAAATAAGAGKCCACAGCAGACAACAAGGCAGTTGTTTCTGATGTTTGTCTCACCCCTACAAAGTTTTCTTAGACATTGTTCTTGTCACTAGTGCTTTTATTATTCCTATTTCCATTTCCTAGTTCTCAGTGGGAAAGAGTAAACAAAAGAAAACTTCCCTCTGGAATTTTCACAGGTGATGTGATCATTTCTAGTGAAATTTTGAACAGTTACAGGCTGCATTGGCTTTCCAGGTTCTCCAGTGAACTCAGAAAACATCTGATTCATTCCATAAATAAACTCTGCTGATAAAAGCTAAAYATTTTCAAAAAGGGTCTAGTATCTCACAAATAAAAATCCTCATTTTGTTCAGTAGGAGACCTTTACTTAGGAATCAGTATACAAGCAGCACTTATTAAATTAATAGATACTTTTGAAAATAATACAGTTGAATAATAAATAAGTTAGTTTCCTCTTRAAGAAAGTTCATTATATTACCAGATATAATGTCAAGGTTATGGSAAGTGACAAAAAGAACAAGACTTTGGAGAATGAAACAGTAACAGCAAACCTCATGGAAGGTAAAAATAATGTTGCTTCACAAGGAAATAAGGCCATGTAGCATTACTAGATAAATTCATCTATCTGCCTTGCACGTGTATTCCTTTGCCTTTGTATTTAATGGACTATTCATGTTTTAAGTATGTATTCTAGGACTGAAAATATGATGAATTGATATTAATTTGTTCACAGATTTCCAAAACTCTATGTATTTGTAATACTTTTCTCTACCCTAAAGTGAGGGTCTTTGTGCTGCAGTCATAGTCTTAGATCAAGCCTTCTGCAATTCATACCTGTGCTAACATTTCTGTTGTATTTATTCACAGAGAAATTTTTCACAGGTTTTTTTTCTGGAAAAGAAAGAGTAGGATTCTATTTACTACTGACAATATATGTAATTCTTCTCCTAGATTTGATGGATTGCTAATTCAGGGMGATAATTATTTTAAATGTAATTTTTTCTTTACTCCTAACTGCTTTTTGCATGGGGACTTCTTTTTTACACAGTTTTATTTACCCATTTAAAGTGTGTTCTACAGCAGGTGATTTTGAACAATTAYATCTATCATAATGTTACCTAAAACTCTTTTGTTTTGCTTTAAGGAGCTACAAAAACCTGAACCTATTGGACGGACTTTCATATCTCCAGCTGTGGCMGGACAAGATTTTGCCAGATCTGAAGGTTTATTGACTTTTGAACATGGACAGAGAAATGCATTCCTGGATGTGACCCTGACACCAAAGACAGGATCTTTAAACCCATTTCCTAAACGTTTCCAGGTTGTACTTTCTAATCCCACAGGCGGTGCCAGGGTAGATAATGTGTATGGTATTTCTAACATCACCATTGTCTCAGATTTGGACTCCTTGCCGGTTTGGGGACTGATTGATCAACTGCATCAGCCTCTTGATGATGCCATTTTACACAGAATCCTTCAGAATCTGAATGTCAAAGTGGCTACAGAAACTACAGAAGAGCAACTTACTGCTGTGGTGCATATAATAGATAAGGTAAACACTTTCTGTTCTTTCTTAAATTACTAATAACATTAATTAATGTATAATAAGCCAACAAGACATATATGTATAAAAACAAGATCACATCCACAGCAGTAACTCAGAAGCACAGACCGCAAAAGTAAAAGTTGAAATTGTAAAGTCCACAATCAAGGAGGGAGTTTGTCTGCCACTAGTTAGGATGGTGGCAAGAAATCAGAAATCAAATAGATTAAAATGAGCAACCAGTATTCAGTTTGCATATGTACCTGCAGCTCTAGATTTTCTACTACGCAATTTTCCCTTTGGTGCTGTAGATTTGTAGAGCTTATTATGTTTTTTTGACTCTTAGGTCACACCTTTGTTGCTTTTAAGCCTGGCACAACCCCTGCTCATATCTTTACAGCAGACTGCAGTCAACACACAAGCRAATCCTTCCTGGGTCAGCTGGAGTCTGCTGTAGTCTTAACCAAGCATGAATCTTTTTTTTTCCAGTAGCTTTGGTAATTGGGTTGTCAGAGTAGCTGAGTGCTAAGCATTGCACTAAGTTCTTTGAAAATTATGTTTTATGGTGTTCTGTCTCTTTTGGACTGTTGGAATAATGCACAGAAGCTGGAAAATTTCTAATACCTAGATACAAAGCATTATAACAGCATCCATTAATTTTTAATTGTTGCCACACAAAAACCAGAGAAAATAATTTTTAAAATTCTTAACAATATTTGGTTTGTGAAAGAATTAAAAGTGCCACATCCTTTCTTTAATAATCAAATCCCCTAGTAAGCATATCTTTATGTAGTTATGTGTAGACACTTAAAACTGTCTCTTATGCCTTAGAAGCCATGATCAGCAGTTGGGAAAAATATTCTGAACTTTCAGAGTGAATATTGGAATCACAGCAAAGATATCCCTAAACCATGAGGAAATGTTACAAGCAGATTTCTTTGTGTACAATGTTGTCTGATTTCTTCTCCTCTCATTAGGTTACAGGTGTAGGTGAAGAACTGTTACTCACTGATAAAAGTAGAAGTCTTTTCTATGAGATACTCTGTGCTCTGGCTAGCCCAAAACGTGAGGACACACAAGGATATAGCCTGCTTGCTGAAGTGACAGAGAAATTTGCTTTTTCTCTGTTGACTGGGATAACATGTGGATCATCAGGAGAAAGGTTAGTAATCTCGAATTCTAATACGTTTTGTAAATACATAAGGGGGACTTGTCTCCTATCTAGTATGTTACCCATATGTGAATGTATTGTTACAGTATCATGATCTTACAAAGCACTGTGTCATAGTGCCAATATATAGCGCTTTGTAAGACTGGGTGTCACACATTAACTGTYCCTTTGGTATGACTAGATATGGGAACATGAGTCAGGAGATCTGGTATGTATTGACCCACCTTTAGCTTAATATTGCCTAGAAAAGTATTCATTATTCTTGCTAAGAAATAATATGTAATTGTATGATCCAGGGCTGTGTTATAAGGCTTAGGTGAAAGTTAGCAACCCAAAATTTCTACTGGTGTTTTGTAATTTGTATGTTCTTCATTTTGCTCACTTGAACATTGCTTTAAAATTTTTAAAGSTACTTGTAGTTTCAAATTTCAAAATGCTAKTTTTGTCTCCAAGGGCATAATACCTTCATCAGGYGATTGGGCAGGGGAAATAGGTGATTGAAGAAAGAGCTTATTCTTTTTTATGAGACAGATGTTTTAAACAGTGTTTCTCCCATTGAGGATCTAGTAAAACAGCTGACAGTGGAATGTGTGTTCAGTGTTTAGAACTTAAAAGTTAAAATTCTTTATTCCAAATTTTTTTTTGCACCATATGTTGGGGAAAAAAGTAAAGCAACATCATTCATTTTAA
Organism: Alauda arvensis; assembly: GCA_902810485.1. Taxonomy (NCBI): domain Eukaryota; kingdom Metazoa; phylum Chordata; class Aves; order Passeriformes; family Alaudidae; genus Alauda; species Alauda arvensis. Next base: position 157,726 of record CADDXX010000169.1, on the reverse strand, counting down.
TGCCTCCCCTGTTTTTTAGACTCAGTTCTACATCAAATTGTAAAGATGAGTGTTTTGATAACTTAGTTCACTATGGACAAGTTTTAGTTGCGATCRTACGGAGCAAATTCGCAGAGAGAAAATGGAGAAGCTGAAATGTGTAAAAAAATCAGCCCTTTTTTTTTTTTCCCCACAGAAACTGAAACAGTGTGCCAATTAAATATCGTAAGCCTAAAAGTGATGAGTCAATAAAGTACTAACAAACCACAAATACCTTTTCGAGTCATTATGTGATGAATAGTGCAGCTTGGTCCCAYTTACCAGCCCTCTTGCTTTTCCATTTCCACAGAGGCAAAAATATCCTTGACAGCTGCCCATATATTGCAATAATGGCTCACAACTGGTTTCCTCAGCAAATCAATGGACATAGATTTAACGGAAAAGATGGGGATTCCATTCAAGTACCTGAACATCTACTAGAGGTCTCTGTAGTATTACCATCTCCCCAAGAAGAGAACTGTGAATCCATACAATTCACAGAATACAGCAGTCAGCAGTGGTTCCTTACTAGAGATAAAGAACTTGCCCTGAAGAACAAGGTTTGAAAATAATGCCTTTTTTTCCTAAGAATTTGTTTTAATCTAGATATTGCTCAAAACATAGTAAATGTATTTAAAATAATGTTAACATTTTTATGGTTGCCTCTGATTAAAATTAACRCTGTGTTGAATCTTAATATTAAATGTAACTTTACATTGTACATGTTGTTTCAGGTTTTTTCAATGAGCTTGAAGGGTYGGAGTTCACAACCTTTGAAAGATAACGATGAAGTCATTTATCGTATTTATGTGGAAGGAACTCGGATTGTTCCACAAAAGTCTCTATGTCTCCTCTGGAATCAAGCTGCTGAAAGGTTATTTTATAATTGTGTTTAGTTTTCCATTTTTTACCACGAATCTGCATATTTGTGTAAAGTGTGATGTGATAACTCCAATTAACTCATTTGCAACTATGAAACGGATCCATTTAATGTCTTTTTTCCTTAATTTCTCTGGCCATTCTACCGGTASATAAAGCTTTTTTTATAAGATAATTAGTAGTTATTCTAGCTCAGATATTTATCAGACTTCTGCTCTTTTTTCATCAAAATACCATTTAGTTGTATAATGATGCAATAGGTTACAGTGACAGGCCATAAATCCCAGAATTGCATCAATGCTCATGTTAATGATTTGGAGATAATGATGTTCTGTATCCTGTTGAAGTGTAGTTGGTTTAGAATCAATTTMATTGGGCCTACTAGATGATATCAGCCTGCTGTTGATACAAACTATTTCTCTCCAGGAGGAGATACACCACAAGTTATCTCCATGCTTTCCTTTTATCTATATACAAATTCCAGTAGAAATGGTTTAGGATATCACCTGTGGTATGCCTTATCATTTTTCTAAGCAATACTGAAAAAAAAAANAAAACAACACAAACAAATGAACAAAAAATTTAAAAAACTCAAGTTAAAAAAAACCAAACCAAACAAAAAAAAATCACAAAGAAACACCAAAACAAAATAAAAAACCCCAAAACAAGACCACCCTGATTTTTAGTTTCAAACCAACAAAGAGCAGTWTGCAATGTTCTCCATAACAAGGTCAGGTGTTGGGCAAAGTTAAGTAACAAACTATTTGACAAGTCAGACAGACTTAGAAACCTAGCAGAAATTTTAAAAACATGGCCACAAAAATTCTCTAGTGAAAAAATGTTAATTTTAATACATCCACAAATGTTAAAAAAAAAAAAGGCTATAAACAACATTTTAATCTCATGTAAATGTGCTATTCAGAGCACTGCACTAACTGCACATGAAAGATTACAAGTAAACACTTCTGCAATAGTTCAGGGAAGTTGGTATTCCARGAATACAACAAAAGTTTTTAAGACTGCTTACCATCTGAATTACACAAGTCCATTTCCAACTTTGTGAAACTGTTGTTTTGCAGCTGGCTGTCTGATAGTGGGTTCTGCAAAGTGGTTGATGACACATCAGATTATGTGGAATGCTCCTGTTCTCATATGTCCATTTAYGCAGTTTATGCCCAAACAGATAACTTGTCTTCATACAACGAGGCTTTCTTTTCTTCTGGATTCATCTGCATTTCAGGTCAGTTCATTTAAGACAATTTTCTCATTAATAACTTTTGATGACCAGTAAAATGGATTTATTATTAACATTTTTGGTAGCTGATGACAATCTTTTTATTTAGTGTAATGTTAATGAATGTTAACTAACTTCATGCTATTAAAGATGCCACCTTGTCTGGTATTTGCACACTGACAAACATCCCACTGCAAAAAAAAATGTCAAGCATAGAAACATCCCAGAATCCACTAGRTTGGAAAAGATTTTTTAGGTCATTGAATGCAAYCTATGACCTAACACCKCCTTGACAACTAGACCAGTGCCACATCCAGTCTTTCCTTAAACACTTCTAAGGGTGGTGACTTCACCACCTCCCTGGGCAGCCCATTCCAATCCCTGCTGTCTCACATTTTGGCACATAKGGACAGCCTGCTCCTGTGCCTATAAGATTTATTTCTTGATGTCCACTTTCCCAAATTTCTTTTGTTTTTGAGGGCTGTTTCCCAAGGTACTCTCCAAAACAGCATCCTGAACTYCACCCTCTGGAGGTCTAGTGTAGAAGTTTTATTGAAGTTTCATTKAAGTTTCAAAATCCTTGTTTCACTGAATACTGAGAACTATATTATTTCATGGTCACTGTGTTGCATATGGCGCTGACCACCACATCTCCCACCAGCTCCTCTCTGTTTACAAGCAGCAGGTCTATCAGAGCCCCACCCCTGGCAGGCTGGCTCACCAGCTGTGACAAAAAGCTCCCWTCCATACACTCCAATAACTTCTTGGACTGCCTCTTCTCCATTGTTGAAGTGCCAGCAGATATCTGGCAGGTTAAATCTCCTACAAGAACATGGGCAGGCGATCTTGAAACATCCTCCAGCTGCTCATACAATAATCTCTTCATCCTGGTTAGGTGCTCCATCAGAGACTCCCATCAGGATGTCAGTCTTGTTGGCCTTTCCCTGATTCTTATCCACGACACTTGATCTTATTTATCTTGAGTTCCATGGTGCCCARAGCCTCCCTAACACAGAGAGCCACCCCTGCACCTCTTCTCCCTCTCCTGTCTCTTGTGAAGAGGGAGTGCTCCAGCCCTGTGAGCCATCCCACCACGTTTCTGTGATGGTGACCATGTCATTGCTTTCCCGCTGTACCATGGCTTCCAGCTCCTGGATTGTTACCCACACTGCCTGCTTCAGTGTACCTGCACTCCAGCTGGGCTGCTGATTTCGCCCTGACACTGGCTTACCACCCTTGGGCTCATCTCTGGAGCACCTGGTTTCATCCCCTTCCCCCTTCAAACCTAGTTGAAAGCCCTCTCAGTCAGCCCTGCTAACTCACAGGCTAGAATCCTTTTGCCCTTGTTAGACAGATGGAGCCCATCTCACTCCAGCAGGCTGGTGCTGTAAAAATTGCCCATGGCAGAAAAACCAAAACTCCTCDGATGGCACCAGACCTTAAGCCATTCATTGATAATGTGGGTTTTCCTATCCTTTTATCATTCATCCCTGCTCCTGAAGGAGCTGAGCAGAACTACACCTGTGCTCCTGCCCCACCAACCAATCAATCCAGAGACCTGATGTCCTTTAAATSACCTGGTACCCTTCTTGTGAACCCCATCACTGCCAACCTGGACAAGCAGCAGTGGGTAGTAATCAGAGAGCTGAATTAGTTCAGGGAGTCTCCCGCTGATATCCCATACCTGGGCCCCAGGAAGGCAGCAGAGTTCCCTGTGGGATGGGTCTAGTTGACATACAGGGCCCTCAGTTCTCCTCAGAAGTGAGTGACCTACTGCAACTACCCTTCTTTTATTCTTTATTTCCTGAGGCTGTGATCCATCTGACTGACAAAGCAAACCAGGGAGACTCCAGACAGATTTTTTTTACCATCATCTGCCTGAGCCTCTGGACCCAGGGCCTCATCCCTATTCTGTAAGGGCACCTGGGAAGGTGATGGGGGTCTGGAGGGAATTTTGCTACCTCTTCAAGTAGGTATCCATTTCCATTCCCCCCATCTGCTAGGGCTTTCCTTCTGCCTGATGGTAAGAGGCACAGGGCTCCTCTGACTCCTGCCCAGCTTCTCTGAGGGTTGCAAGGCTGTGACTCCCTCAGCTGATTTCTCTTTTGCTCTCCCTACTACTTCCTTGGCCTTTCCACTTCTTGCTTAAGCCCTGCCACCAAGCAAAGCAGATCATTCACCTGCTCACAGCACACACAGGTGCCTTTTGCACTGTCCTCTTGTACTTCCCCCAGGCTCAGACACTCCCTGCAGCCAGGGCTCTGGACAGCTGTGTCCTTCTTGGGCAATTCTGTGTGGCTAAGCACACTTCTGCTAGCAGCAGCAGCAATGGCTTTCGACCRTTTGTAAACCATAGCTGGATCTAGTCAAGTTGGTGGAAAGAAACCCCAAAAAACCCAACCAAAGCACACCCATCCAACATACAATCCACCACCAGGAGCCAGGAGAGCAGCTGCACCCCTCCTGTGCAAACTGCTGTGTCATGTCCTCACTGCCGTGCCACACCCCTGTTTGCCTGGTTTGGGTCAGCACGCTCCATAGAGCCATTTAAATCTCTTACACATGGTCCTGGCTTGCCTGATTGGCTATTTCCTTGAGATACTTTATTGAAAAGAGATAATATGTCATTCATTTGGGGAAAGAAACTTAAAAATCCTAAATTCATCTGTGTTGCTTGTAGCTGTACAGTCATCTTCTTTGTCAAATTTCTTTGACAATTTTAGCTGGAATTTACACTCAGAAGTGATAACTCAGGGCAGATAGATTCCCTTACACTCTGCTGCCTAACTGCTGCCTAAGATCTTTGAAAAATCCTTAACAGTTTAATCTATGAGGAGCACGACTCTCTTCAACAGCAGCCTCAACAGCATAAGTCCCAAACTGCCAGGCAGGAAGCAGGGGATCTAAGTTCTAAACTCAGCTTGGCTTCTGAAGAAGCCTTTCTGATTGCAGCTGGTTTACTATTATGTTGTAGCAATCACAAATTAAAGTAAATTTTTATCAGAACTATCGAATTATTTAGGTTGGAAATGAACTCTTGTGTTTATAAACACCAAGAGTTGCTAAATGAAATTTATGCTAAATGGAATTGTTGACTAAGTTTAAGCCCTTAAATRAGGGTCTGGGTGTGCTCCTTGTGAGGTTTATGATTTCTATATTAATAGCAAAAATCATGCAAGCATCTAAGTCACTTATTTATCCCTTCCAAGCAAACTGCCCTAACAGATTAAATCTAGGCTCCTTGAATTTTTTTAAATGTCAGCCAAAGATAATAGAGACAAAGAAACAAGAAAAACCTCTCAGTTTTCTACCTGCTCCACCCAAATTGATGGTTATATTTAAAAATTTAAAAAAGGAGATTTTAGCACACAAAAGTAAGCAGATTTTAAAGTACAATTACTGGATTACATAGAAAAAAAAAAGTTGATAAAAAAATGCAAAATGCTATGGGAACTGAAAAAAAAAATGCAAAATTATGCAAAAAATGTTAAGAAAACATTTTGCTGAATTAGAATCAGTAAAGACGCAGATCATTGTTCAGAACTAGTCACTTACTGTAGTCATAGGTCATAAAAATGTGTTTTAAAAATAAAAGTTGTTTAGTTTGGTTAAGGGTTTACTTTGAACAGGAGGCAAATGTTTTCCAATGTCTTTCAGCTTTTTTTGGCTGGTTGAAGATGTTTGCTTGTGTGATAATATAGATTACTAGTTTTAAATTAATCTTTTAAATAAAAAATTGCTTTATTTTTAAGAGTGATAAGGATATTAGTCATGTATATCAACATTTCCATCTAGGTGTGAATAATATTTTAAAAAAAAGAAAAAAGACTATKTAGATGGTTGTATAAATATCACTAAGTAATTTTGAAATACTTAGAAATAATACTTTTAACAATTATTTCTTTCACTCATTTCTTACAAATACTGGTAGCTGAACAAATAGTGAATCTCAAGACCAACATAAAATATCTGCCTTAATTATCCAAATTCCTGCCCTGACTGGGGTGTRAAAGTGCACAATTAACTCCAATTAACTCTGAGATTAGCTGTATTTTCCTTGGTGGATTAAGTTTCCTGGAGGCCTTTTCCCAAGAACTACTTACTGGTAGGAATAGGCCCTTTTCCACTTTTGTTCTGTTCATGTTTACAATTACTTAGTGAAACAAAAGGTGGTGTGATTCTTCCTGGTTACTGCTGTAACAAATTTCTGTGCTCAACACAGATGAAATGGGAGACTGGCATTTAGAAGGTATAGCTGCCTGCTAAAATGTGCTATCCAACAGGAGGCATTTTTAATTTAACTTTTTTCTAGAAATATTTTTGAATGCAGTAGCATGAATACTGAACAGTTACCTTTGCTTCGTATATAGCTACTATGATAATCACCCATATCATGCAGATAGTGACACCAAAAAAAAACCATTTAAAAAAATTGCTTATTTACATTATGCAATTATTTTAGCTCCCAAGCTTATGGAAACATTGAACACATRTTAGTACTTGAAATAAACTCATGAGTGACCCTGGTGTGAACTAAAATGAACATGTTCTCTCTGTAAGGTTTGGTTGGTTGGTTTGTYTTAGCTAATCTGCACCTTCAAGAAACATCTGCTGGATAATATAGAACAGATTATTAACCTAAGCTTAAATATTCCTTTTTTTTTTTCCTTTGTCATTTATCTTTAGGTTTCACTTTGGCTATCATCTCCCACCTTTTCTGCACCAGGTGTGCCATGTTTGCAGCTAAACTTCTCACTCATATGATGGTTGCCTGTTTGTGTACTCAGGTAAGAAAAAAGGCTGAAGTCTCAAAATGTAGAGTAAGTACATGTTTGCTTTCCTTTTCTTCACTTTCTTGGCTATGCCTGAACAGATCTTCTTCGGTGTAAACATTTTTGGAAAATGTAAAGTTGCAACATATGGCACTTAAAACTAATCCAATATTCATATTCAGTTAATCCACATATTCATATGTGTTGGGAGTTCAAGTGAGATTATACACTGTCTGAGAATATTTAATGATATCTGATGGATGATACAGCAACACCCTATGAGTGGAATGCTATGCTCAATTCTACCTTCTGGAGGATTTTGAAAGTTATTTTCTGTTATTGGTTTCTGTCTGTGACCTGKTTTTTTGTTTAAATACGCTGCATATTAACTTCTAAATGTAATTCTGATCTCTGAAGCAGAATYCTTGAGAACAGTTCCATGTGGTGTGTAAATGTAATAAATTTAATTACAGAGGTAAATTTGTTTGGATGAATTTTGTCATTCATCCTCAATCCTTGAAATACATGGCTCTCCTGATCTCTTTTCCTTTTGCCATGCAATGATTTTGAAAGTTTAGAACAGTTTTTGAAAGAGGGTTTTAGCAGGGTAACTGCTTAGTTAGTAAGCTGGTTATGAGAGGAAGTAAAGACAGCTTAGCAGCAGCTATCACATAAAGGAAAGTGGTTTTAAGTCAGAGTGAAAGGAGAGTGTTTGACAAGGGAGAACTGAACTACTGTRCTAGTGGAAAGAAAATTTTTATACAGTTACCTGTGTTGTGAATTATGCTCGTTAGGATACTTTAACTGAAACTCTAAAATTTAACTGAATTTAACTGAAAACTTTATGTAGATGATGTATGTACAGCTGTACCCACATACAAGCATTTGGTCACTATACATATGATTAGAAATTCACAATGTAATTGAGAATTTCATGGTTTTACTAACTAATGACTCTGTATGAGAGAAGCTATTTAAGACAGTTTTAACTGAGAACTTAGTACAAGAAAATCAGCACTTAATAACTCACTGTTTAAATACAAAGAATATGTTAGTATTTTCCATTTCTATCTACTAATCTTTAGGCTGTAYTAGACACTGGATTTGTAACTATTAGCTCTCAAGCCACTCTAGGAGAATGAAGGAAGCTGGTGTTTCTCTGGGTGTTTATATTTTTAYGAGGGAAAAAAACAAACAAAAAAACCCCAAAAACAAAAKGCCAAAGCAAAACAAAACCCACAACCAACTGGGAAGCTTTTCACAGTCGCTCCACTGTTCTATACGTACATAAATTATTAGTTTTTGTCTAATATCGGTACTGAGTGTTTATTAGGTCTGTAGTTCTGAGGTTCCTTTTAAATTGCTACACTGCACTAGTTACTCTTGTCTGTAGATGGCAGTAAAATCTTTCCAGCACGTTGTTCAGAAACTTTCTGTTCCAAGGCTGTGCATGCTTTGTAGCTCACAATAGTTAGTTTCTCTGTCAGTGATGGGGAATGGTGATTCTCAACATTCAACATTCATTTAATCCTTGGTGTGTCCAGGGCTGCCAGCATTGATGGAGCACTTGTAAAGCGTTCACCATGTGTTTGGTGGAGCTCATTGGGAAAACATAAAAGCCTAGATATTTGTAAAACATTTTTTATTCCTTTCAAGCATAAGTTCATGCAACAATACCCTAAATGGACAAAGGAAAAAAATTCTGTGCTATTTTCAGTTTTGGAGTAAATTTAGGTGAATTTTTGAGTATTGAAAAGAATTAAGGTAATATGGGAACATATTTCAGAGTGTCTCAATACTGTCATACTAGTAAAAAAAATTCTTCTTTTCAGACCTATAAACCTAGATTACAATCTCAATAGGAACCATTGTTATGGCTACCGWGCTTTGCCTGAGAATTCCCAGACAAGAATGCATTAATAAGCACTTTATACATGGATTGTTTGTGTATTCTTAGCTTGATGTATCTTGTCCGTGTTAAATTTCAGGAGCCATTTCCACAGTACATGCTGAGTATTACAAATTACATGGATGTATGCTAAATTCTCTGTTTACACYTTTTGTGAGCGCACTGTTGAGCTGCTTTGCCTATATGCAGTAGCCACTTTTCTGGAATATTTGAACATTCACAGTCTGCTTATAGCAGTTACTGTGTAAAAATGGCCTTCCATTCTTATGGCTAGGAAAGCAAAATCTAGTGGTCAAATAGAAAAAAATAAAGGTGTAGGGGAAATTGCGTCATCTTATTTTTGTCAAACAAAAGAGAAATGTTTTCTAATTTATCCAGTCCTCAAGCTTCTTATACACTACTATGATGCACTTGGCATCATCACCCATCACTGCAATAACTAACAACTGCCAAGCCAACTTGATCCTACTACTGACTTTGGTTGAAGTGCATGATGAAGMGTTATACTTACTTTATTTAAATATTTGAAAATTGTGTTATTCACTCTGAGCAGAAATACAAACATACATGTCAGTTATGTTTTCCAAGAGGCAATAGTGTATGCCATCTTCTTTTTAAAAAATCTCTACATATTTACTAAAAAATTACAAACTGCAGCCTTGGTAGAATAGTTGCTTTATTATTTGGACTCTTTCCAATTTGGGCATTTCTGCCAGAAGATAAATTTTAAAGATGCAATAAAGTCTCCAAGAGATGATGAAGGAGCAGGATGTGAATGAATGAATGAATGAATGATCATAGAGAGTGCAGCTTCTGCCATCCTATAAAAGTGAAACCTTTACAGAAACAGTGAAATGGTGCTTCTGCTGTACTGTTTTAATCTTAACTCTTCTCTTCCAAAATAAGGAAATTTTCATTTTCTCTACATGTAATCAAAGCCCAAAAGAAGTTGACATACATACCTGTAGTAACCTGAGAGCGGTGCCTGGGTCCCAGAGAGCAACTGGTGTCTCTGAACCCCAGACACGCTGCTACAATATAGCCAATGACTGAGCGAAGGGATGGGCTTTTCCTTTGAAGATCCGAGAGCTGTTTATTCAGGAACACAGGCAGGAATAGCAAAGGGGTCCAGGGACGCAGAATAGAGATCCGGGGACGCAGAATAGAGGTCCAGGGATGAGAATGAAAAGGAGGCCAAAAGCACAGGGCTATAAACAAGAAAAATTGGGCGGTTTTGAGAGTCAGAGTCCAGTAGGAATGGGAAAAAGTGGTCCAGAGGGGTAAACATGAACTGGGGGACTGATGGGATTGTAGGGTGTAACACTGCAGCAAAATTAACCCAGTGGGGTTCAAGGGAAGGAAGAACATTCTCGGAGGGGTGCACATGTGGTGAACAGGGTGACATAAACTTAGCAAACCAATTAAACAACAAACACTAAGAAATACTAACATGTGGCTGCAAAGGCTGTGGGAGGAAGGCTATCSATGATCTGAAAGGGTATCTTGCCCCATTTGCCTTGGCCCTTCTTGGCTTGAGGCACAGCTACCTTGGGGGTAARCCCCTGGGCCTGCACACACACCTTGATAAGGGGAGCTTGCAAAGAGTGTTCCAAAATGAGGTGTCTAGAGTGATTCTCTGTATTGTCCACCCCAGAGGCAACTCGTGACAGTGAGTGACTGAGCGCCTGCCTCTTTTCTGGCAGTAAAGTTATGATTTTAATTCAGTCTTCCCTTATGGTAAGCCTGAGCCTTATAGTCAGCTGCTGGGAAATCCTAGTTTCCCAAGTTTCCTAGACTGTTTCTGAAGAAGCTGGGAGGTATGGAGTTTCACTTAACTCCAGGTCCATATGAAATATGAAACTTCTAATGGAATAGGAAACAACAAATATTCATATGCATTACTTTAAAGTTAAAGCCCYGTTTCCCAGGGTGAGGGAATTTGTCTTTGAGGAAAACTAGACCTGAGATTTCCTTGCTCTTGATTTCCTTGCTGTAACAGCATCAAATAATCCTGGTGAGATACTGATGCCTTAAATTTTAGCTTTCATGTTTTTCAGATTCTGTGCTGCCTTGGGGTGTAGTTCTGGGCCTCACATTAAGTGTTAGTGAGTTCTCTTCACAGAGCAGGTAAACAAAGAAATCCTTTTCCTGCTGAAGACCAGGGACAACAAGTACAACTTTCCAAAATACCAAAAATGCTTACTCTTGAGATTTGAGAGGACACAAAGGAAACAGAAAACAAGTGTACAATGATCCASAATTGGTGCACATTTTAGAAATTTGGCACCATGCTGATGTGTTTTGTCCTGCTACTTTGTGATATGAAACATTTCAGTAAGAATTATGAGTGGTATGTAGTCTTCTTCCATCCTTGATGTCAGTGCTCCAGTCTTTGGGTGGACATTTCTCATTTGTAGAAGGAAAGGTTCTACAGATGTCACTAAGAATGGAAAGTGGAAGGAATTTTTACTTCTACTGGAGTATTGGAATGCACAGCTAGCTGAGACACTTGTTGGGTATGTCAGAAGGGAAAGGTGTGTCAGTAAAAATGTTTGTGTGAGTAAGCTGCTTTCACCAGTTTCCTGCATAACATTTGTATGATCACAGTAAATAAATTAATTTAGTTTGTTACAGTCATGCTGTTCCAGGGTATGGATGTATGTTCCCCAGTACTACTGAAAGCATGGTCCCCTGTATAATACAGCAGGCAATGACTCCTGGAGTCTCTCCTGTTTTCTTTGTTACCATTGCAAGAAATGGATCTAACCCTTTTCTCCAGGGGGTATTTTATTAGGTTTCAAACTGACTTATTTAGTTATTTCCTAGCTGATTTCATTAATTCCCACCAAGTCAGACCACAGTTCATGCAACTTCTTTCAGAAACAGTTCTAATCTAATCACAARTAGAACTATTTGGGAATTGGATTTAAATAAAAGACAATTTCTGAGTGGACTAACATAAATTGAAGRCTTTTATAGCAAAGCAATACATTTTAAGATCAATGAGGATTTGTGGGCCAACCTCTATTACTCTAAGTTTCTATTTTTGAGTCTGCAATATCCAAGAAGAATCAAAGTTGGAGCTAATCAAAGATTTTTAGTAGAAGAGATTGTAATCTATATCAAGATTTTAATTACTTTATAAGTTGCATACATTGAAATATATGCAGACTTTTAAAGATAATAGATAGATAGATAGATAGATAGATAGATAGATAGATAGATAGATAGATAGATAGATAGATAGATAGATAGATAGATAGATACCAGTGCCCTCAGGTGTTAGATAAAGTGTATGAAATCTTTCAGAACCTGAGAGTCAAGAAATCCTTACCTGGAGAAGTGGGGTACCCAATCATTAGAATATATTTTATACACAGTTAAACAGTTAGGAAGGACTACTGCCATAAAACAACAGTAGATCATTACCTGATCACCCGGATTTCTTGTGAGGAGCTGGCTACTCATAGAACTCCTTATTGCAGAATACTTCCCTTTTCTCCAGCAGAGGGAGTCATCTTGCCTGTGAATTCCATCACGTGGCAAGTTGCCACAGCTCCAAGATATTTGGTATGATGATGCTGTCTGCAGATACTTAAAGCTAAAGCTCAGACAAAAGTAAAAGGCTCTGGAAATGGTCTAGGAGTGTGGAAAGGTAGAAGCAGCTGAAAAACCTATGAAGAGGGGGTAGTAGTCATGGCCAGGTAAATGAGTGYAAGAAATAAATTGGAAATATTCAATTTAAATTTTCTGTTATTTGTTTTCATCTGCCAACACAGGATTTTGGTCTTTCATTGATAATCTAGCACTATGGAAGTACCTGTATATTTTTACTTTTACAACTTGAAGGGATTTTACTTCTACCACCCTTGTTCATTTTTCTCRTATTGAGCCCCATGTAGTGTTATGCACAAGCTGTTAGTTTTTTTATAGATTATCTCCTAGGGTTTGCCAAAACTCAGATATATGAGCAATGCTATAACATATGTTAGAATGCTGCTACATTACCTCACACCTCCTGTCCTCACTACAAACAGTCAAATGTTCTGTTTATCACTTTAAAGTATAAGAATATGAGATTTCTATCAGCTAATGCCTTCCAGCTCTTTTTTATTATACTCTATTTTTTCCCTACATCACAAGCAGTTGGGGACCACACACACAGAAGAATAGATAGAAACCTTCCCAAGTTGCCTATTCACTGCTGTTCTTGATGTCTTACTGGGAAGCAGGTTATACTGCTGCCTCTCTCTATTTCATGCTTCATTGTAATTTTTCAATTATTTTTCCTATTTTCTGCCTCCTTTCTTCATCTACCTTTGTTCTATCCTCTCATATATCATTCTGCTTTAATAAAAAAGTGTTTAACTATTATTTCTCCTAATTGGCAAGTCTCCTGTTGCTCTTTTCCCTGCTGAAGGCTTTCCTCAAACTGCCTTGATGGAGAGAAGGATTGCAGCTGTTGCTGTTGCCCATAAATTCAGGCCATAGCAACAGCTGTGCTGTGYTAATATGAAGTTTCCAAAACATTCTTAATTTATCTTATCTTTTGGAAGAAAATAATCTATATAGTTTTATGAACAATAGCATTTCAATAGTTTTCCTTTACACCTAATTAAAATTATGCTAACCATTTAATATTTGGGTTCTTGTTCTTTCTCCACTTTTCTTACTTCCACACAGAAAACCAGGAAAGTTTTAAAGGGGTCTTCTTTTTTTCCATTTTTGATAGTTTTCTCATGAGCTACTTCATGACTTAAAAGCAGCTAATGTTCCATACACAGTAGATTAACAAGCCCTTTTCAGGACTTAATTGGATTATTTGTACACATGAAACCAGAACCTGACCTTGCCAGGTTCATATGGCAAGTTTGGTTTTAAGTGTACTGGGGTTCTGATTGCTTTTGAAAATAACTGAATATTACTTTAATAAATACCAACTTACCAATGTTTGTGGTTAACTATGATTAAATACTTTTTAATAATCYCTAATTCAATGATGCTTAATGCTTAAATAACTTCTGATAGTTTAGTCGGTAGGTTGTGGTTGAATTTTATATGCTGGTAGATCGGATTTTGTTCCCATGATAATTTCTACCTGTTGGTATAGAAAGTGCCTTTTGAAAATGACATTATAGAGATTTATAAGAATTAAACAAACAGGTTATAACATGAGAGACTTTTTTTTTTTTTTATTTTTAAGATGAGTCAATCTTATTTTAAAATACAATTTGAAAGAAAGACACTACCACTGATATACAGCTGATTAGATTTTTAAAAATTAACATGAAAACCTAAATGTTTTGAATGACAGTGAATAATCAGTGAAATTATTAACCAAGAGGTTGGGGTGTATATTAGCCAGAGGGAGAAACCAGAAGCACATAACTTTTATATTCATATGCCAAAAAACCCCAAACTGTCTTCTGTCATGAAAAAAAGGTTTAGAAAACGATGATGCTGTATTTCCATGTTTCCACTTCAAAAAAMCGAAGAAATCAGGAAAACATTTTTTGGGCAAAGATAGACGAGCAAACAGAAATCAACTAAGCACAAGGCATGTGCATCATTAGAAATTAACTTCTATAGTTGAAACATTTGCTAGCAATAGTAGWATCTTATGTGGGTCTCAGAGACCAGAGATGGGAGAAAGCTTACAGGAGATAATTAACTGCCCTGTTTTTACCCTTGTTTAATCTTCCCTTAGTCAATAATTGTGGATCAGCTGGCAAGATGTAGCTTGGAAAGCACAGGAATTCAAAGTCTAAAGACTGCTTGTGTGTGAGTAAACAATCAGAATTGAGTCAAATGAACACCTACCATCTCATTTACCCAGGCATACAAAATGTTAGTTCCACTCAAAAGATTAAATATTCTCATAAAAATTGTAAGCCCTGCCCCCTATCCTCCCAGTATTTATTCCTGGTCCTTACAGTGTCCAGGRACTTGCATATTATTGTGTCCTACAGCAGTTTTGGACAGATACTGCTCTAGTCTGTGTGGCAGAGAAATGCACGTTCCAGGCAGTACAAGCACAGGTCTTCCACCATTTTGTAGAAGCAGGTGGGAAACAAGGGACGTACAAATGYTTTCACTGTGTTATACAAGGTTAAGGTGCACCTTTTTACACAGATTTTTAGGTTTCTTGTGTTGTACAGTTCAGATTCAAAATCAGGAAAACTCAGCCTTGAAAGTAAGTTAATAAATAATTTGTGGTTTTGAGACCAAAAAGAAAAGAAAAACAGTTCTCAAAAAATAACTGCAATAACTGAAGCTTTGCTTTGGGATAGGTGGCCTTTTCTTTCTTTCTGATGTGCTCTCACAGTGAGGAAAAAGTTGGGAAGAGGCATACAATATGAACACATCCCATGAAGATGCATCAGTCCTCTAAACCTTAAGGGGTTTTTGCTCTTGCYGCCATCTCTTTTGTAGGTGTGCATGACTCAGCACAACATAAATGAGAGACAGAAATATATAACTAAAAAGTACAGCTACAGACCTGTATGTTCTATGTAAATACATAATCAAAATTGGCTCATAGTGTTAWTTGTTACTTCTGAAGTATTTTTAAAATATTGCAAATTGTGCTTGAGTGTAATCTGTGATCAAGACACAGCAGTGTACTTGCAAACAATTGCAGACACTTACACAAACATTTTCAAAAGGTCTCCATGGGAAATAAAAGACAGAGCTCTATAACAAAATCTATCCTAATGTTTAATTGTGCTCTTCAGTTGTCACAAATCTGTGCAGCCATTCACCTTTGAGCAGAGTTTTGGGTAGGTGGGTGGTTAATATGTTCCTAAACCCTCATCTGAATGTTTGCCAAGTGATTTAGAGTGATCTTCAATGTCCTATCTTTGACTTGAGATGGGTTAAAGCAATATCTATATATTAATCTTTATATTTCATATAAACTTGTACCTTTAACCTTATACAGACTGATACTTGGCACTAATATGTTGCAGTTCATTACTAACTTCTAGCTGAGATCAAATGTGATGGCAACTAATCTTGTCATCGGTTAATTACTAGTCTGGTCATCTCAGCTTCCCACCTATGAAGAACAAAAGCTTTCATGATRTATTTGATAGTAAATGCTAACTATTGTTGAAATATATTTTATTAACATCAGACCAATTTCTTAAACCCTTGTGTAAATGTGGTTTCACTGGAAAAGGAATGAAATAGAAGCAAAAAAGGAAGTTGAATGAAAAGGCTTTCACCATGTGATTACTAAGTCTAAAGCACTAGCTCTTCAGCCATTTTCTTTGTTATAAAATTCTTTATATTAGTGATCAAAAGGTCACACTTATCTTACTCTCACTTTATGAAATGTTTCTCTCTATTGCGTTGCATTATTGTATTGGTTTAAAATGAAGCTAGCTTTGACACCTTTAGCATTTAGACTGTATTCTGTCTTTGTTCTGTGCCTGTATGCTCAGTGCTACAAAAGGATAAAATCAAAGGTGAACTTTCTCTTAATTGCAATAACAGATCATTCCTGATATATGAAGCAAGTGCTGATTTTCTCCTCAGAAGCATGAGTGGAAAACTGGTCTTTTTATCACRGGTACAAATAAGAAATCACTCCTTAGAAATCCAGTAATAAATGCAGACTGAATGTGTATCTGAGCTTGGCTAGCTCTGGCTGGAAGCAGAASTTACTGGGAATGTCCCAGCAAACTCTCATTCTCTTGTTGCCTGAAAGATTTTCCTTCACATTTATAATGCACTTTTACTAAGTTCAGTCTGGTTTAGACATCCAGAAAGTATGCATTGCAGAATAATAAAATGAGATGAYATTTCTCTGAAGATAGCTGTTCACAGCCTTCTGTTCTGAAATCCTGCTGCAGTGTATGATATTCATCCACACACACAGAGCTGGCAGCTTTCACACAATGGTATATTTCAYACTTGCTGAAGCTTTAGATCTTTCAGGTTTAATTTTTTTTAATTTGACTATTCACCTTTGGTGAAGGAAACACAGCAGATCAGTTTTCCAATATAACCTTTCTGCCCAAAACCATTTATCTCCCTATGCTCCAGCTTTTACAGTTGGCAAGTGTCCTTATTAAGCTTCACCCCAGGAAAAAGCATGTTCAAAAGATACTTTGTCTGAAATGCTGAGATGCACAGGTGTTGTTAGTGAGTTTGATGAATGTTAGATTCCAGCAGACAAGTCTGTTTAGCAAAGGAAAAAAGGGGCGTTTTATTTTTCTAACCTCTTGAATTACTGATATGTTATCTTCAAAATGTTATAATATTCTACAGGATTTTGCTAACATTTAGCTCTGTATAGTATAACAATTGTTCTCCTTTTGAAGTTGCTGCCTAATTAGTTAATATGGCTCTACAAAACTGGAATCAATTTTTTTAAAAGCAAAACCAAAAAAATGTATTTATTTATCAGTTGTACATTGCCTACTTAGGGCAATCGTTGTATGTGGGTTCCTCACTTGCAGCTTTACTAGTTTATAAAGTGTTACACTATTTGCTTACAATACACTAGACATTATAAATAGAAATTTGAAGAAAAAAGCTGCCCAGAGGAATTTTTAGTAAAAAGAATACCCTTTCCCATTTGCTCCAGCAGATTACTTTCCTGCCTGAACTTTCCACTGAACATTTGTATCATATTACCCTTTCAAAATATTCAAAGTTATTGAGGGCTGTTGATTGAGATACAGACACAGCATATGACTCCGGCTTTGAAAGTAATCACTTGCCATCAGAGAATGTGAGTGTTGCAGCTTCACTTGTTCATAATCCTGCACAAGGATCAGCCACAARTTGCAGCGATGATCTCCTAACATGCTAAACCACCCTAGCCAGGTCTGTTGCTCAGCAAATCTGATATACCACTCTATAACTTCAGTAAAACTCTGAGAGGACACCAAACTATAAAAACTAAATGATTAATAAGACTTCATTTGTACTGTCCTAATTTTGATCTGCTATACAGGTAAAGAATTGAAGGATTTGTAGCTGTTATAGATAGCTTTCAACCAAGATCAAATATTCTGTTTTCAAAACATCAGATGAATTTRCTACATTTATTTAAGAGGAGAGAAGCACAGTTTTTAAATGGTATTGGAGTTTTATGGGATAAAATAAATAGATAGATTCATTGTAATTTAATTTTCAGCATTTTGGTCTGAAACAAATGGAGTTGGGATGTTATCTAAACTCAGTCTTGTCATTCTGCTTCCTAATACTCTTTCATGCCTGTTTGTCATCACTTTCAGCTAAGCACTGTACCTTATTTTCTTCAAATGAAAGAAACAAATTAATGAGGTTAAGAATATGTTCTTGTTTGACAACTACCAAGTAGTGTGCTTTAAATAATCTAGTAAATTGTGAGCTGCCATTTAGTCATTAATTAAGTGGGTTTTCCTAAGATGGAATGAGATAGATGGATTAATTGTGGTACATTTCTCCAAATAAGTTATTTCCTAGGTCACATTGTTGAACATAATCTTTAATATGGCCAATGCTTTCTTACTAAGTTTTGTAAAGCTTTGTGTAGTAACATCCTATGACAGACAGAACTATTCAGGAAAGTCAAGTGTCACTGATAAATTAGAAACATTAGAAATTAATCTCAGATTGTAAATTGTTGGGTTTTTTTTCCTTCTTTTCCCGGCAAGACTTCCCTGCACATCAGGGGGAAATCTGGAGACTCAAGAATTTTTCTTGTAATTTGCTTTTAGCCTCAGTTCAGCTGTGTGGTCAGTTCCATAGCACGACGGCCTTCTCTTTGTCTATCCCAACAGATGGTACAGAATTTCTAAAACTAATTGTGACTTTTCACCAAGTCTGGAAGGCTGTTAAGAAAATGTTCTGGAGAGTCTATTTCATAATTTGGAAAAGAAAAAAAGCATGTCCTCTGTATTCAGAGTTGACTCTCCTTTCCTCAATGTATTGAGCTCCTTTCCTTAGTAAACCCAAAGAAAGGATCTGGTGTCTTAGAGGACTGGGGGTTGGTGTTTTGTATTTCATTGCTTTTCTTTCAGACTTTGGTATAGGTCATCATAGCACTAAGACAGTCTCAATTCACTTTGGGAATGGGAAGTTAGTTCCCCTGTATGATAAGATTGTAATTTCTTTTTCCTTGTCTTTATCTGTTAGTCACGTTTTGACATTTCTGTATAAAATCACGGAAGTTATAACTCCATGTTTCTTGTCAGTAGACCACTTCTCTTTCTGTGCATTTGCTGGTGGTTACTCTAAAAAAAAAAATCAGTCTGTGAAATGTCCTTCTCTTGTGTTTTTTTTTGGTCCAATGTTTAGTAACATTTGAGGTGACATAAGGAGWACTATGAACAGAGAGTGACCCAAATACAGCTGCTGATTAGGTATGCATCAAGATAGAAATTAGCTGGTCTTTAGCAGTCAAATCACAGCACAGAATAAAAGAATAATTAGGATGAGAGGACCTCTAGAGATCATGTAGTCCAACTCCTTGCTCAATGCTCCCCATTCAAATGATAGAATACAGAGAGAACTGTTCAGATTTCATTCTGATCAGCCAAGTATATGCTAGGAAGTGCCTTGTTTCTTGCAATTCTAGTATTTCTGGGTGGATTTGAAATTCAAAATGGGATTTGGAGAGCTTTTTATTGATGTTGAACTCAGATTGTTCAAAATTATAAATTAAAGGCTTCCAGTTGAAATGGATCATAATTAAGCTCTGAATGCTCTAAACAGTTTTAATTATTTGAACTAGCAGGTATTTTTCAAAATGCTACTTGTAATAATTACACTTGGAGATGTGATTAAATATAATTCTTAYGGTTTTGCTCTGCAGATCATATTGTTGCATCCTGAATTTTAGAAAACACTTTTATTTGGTTGATTTCAATGGTTATCATGAGGGTATTTTATGGCATGAGCTATAATTCTGGGTGATATCTTCACTTTGGTTTCAGAGAAATGTGCTTTTAACTTAGGTTTTATCAAATATAAAAGCCTAGAGTTACCAGCTACATTGACTTTTTAATATTATTTTCCAATCTGTTATCAAACTGTTCCAGTGAAATTACCAAACAGGCTTTCTCTCACAGTCTAATAAAATTCCCAGATTAACTGTGTGGGTGTATGTGTGTCTGAGATTGAAAGGCTGAAACGTTATACTAGAGGTTGTTGCAAAGCAGATTTGACTACAACAAGACTACTGTATGAAGCCTAATCTCTACCTCCATTGAATTATCCAATCTGTTTCTCTATCACATGGCCTCTATTGATATGATCACTTGTTCCTCTCAATTTGGACTTTGATTTAGGATATGAATCAAGAGGTTTAATGTCAGGTTAATTCATTCCTTCAAATGAAATCCCATTTCATGTGATGTGAAGATATTGTTGATATTTAGGCRGCTCAGTTATCATGCTGTTTTGAGCCTGTTATGATCAGAATATTTCCTTTATTTTACATAGAAAGTGATGAAAAGTAATGCAGTGTGGTACAGTAGAAAGAGACCTTTTGTTAATTAAAAATAATTAAAAAGCAAAAAAGGTAAAAAACTCTAATATACTTTATACATTGTGTTGAAGTTAGTAAAAGGCTCAAGAATAACATCAGAAAAGACTTCTGGTAAATCCAGCTGTGTGCAGGAGAACTGAGGCTGAATGACAACCAAGTTATACCAGTTGTGTGCTGCTGGAGTCTGTAGAGCCACCCTTCTATACAGATTCTTTGTCAATAATTGTTCACAGAGAATGAGGACAACATATCCTTATGCAGAGAGCAGCTGAGCTAGACTCCTGCTTTGAATAGTTTTGTGAGGGAAGCTATCCCTTTTCCTTGTCTAAAATGAGATTATGTTTGCCACAGTGGATTTAACTTTTCTAAAGGGAATTTCTCYGCTTCTCTTTAGTGGTGTCTTCATCCTGCTGGTATCAAAGCAAAGCAGAGCCCTACCAGCTTTTGGAGTGCTAAAGCATATAAACAGAAATGAGCAGTAGTCACAAAGTTGTCCAACAATAACAATTTACTTTTTCTTTTCATATAAATTCAGGAAATTAAGGTGGCTTCTAAATTGTTATAAGAAGAAATATATAGTTTTGATCTAGACATTTAAAGATGTCTAGATCAGTATCTTGGATCAGTAATTTAAATGTTATATAATAAATTACAGGATAAATATCAAGACTCAAATTACATATAAGAAACTACTTTTATAAAAAGTTAATTGAGTAAAAGAAAGTTACTAGATTGGCTAATTGAGTTAATAAATTTCTTTAGCTGTACAGGTTTTTGTCATTAAAYCGTAATTTAATTTCTGTGGAAATAACAATGTAGAAATATATAGAATTTAGAATTTCTTTCATAAGCATTGGTTTGAATTTCTTTCAAAAATGCAAATATTTGAAAACAGGAGAATAATTCCTTTTCCTTGACTGAACAAAAGAAAAGAAAAATTTTTTTTTCATTGGTTTGATGTTAGTCGAAGCGGCATCATGGTGTCTAAATTACGACTTTTCTTGAAGAGTTAGAAGATGAATGCTAAATTTTATTCATTGCTAGCAGACTATATTAAACTACATATGATAAACTCTTTAGGTCATATGAGAAAGTTATTACATGTGCTAAAAGCTCATTGTAGATTTTGTCTTTGAGTTGATAATTGCTGTCAAATTCCATATAACATCATCCTGCTTGAGTCAGTTAGCCAAATTGCAGTCATTTCCAAGACAAGAAAAGCACAATACTAATTTTTTGTGACCACCTGATCTAATCAGAGGTAGACAAATGTGGTTTTTTTTCTTTCTGAATAGAAAGTGGTTAGGCTGCAGTTTCTGTGGTCTCACTCATTATTTCTGGCTTATTTATGTTTAGAAAGTAATAACAACTAAGAATAAGACATTATTCAGTAACTTGTATTGCCGGAAATGATGACAGTGCTAAATAGATTTTCTTTTTGCAAAATGATCCAATTACTCCATTATTAATGACATTATTTAAGTACTCATTAAATGTGACATTATTTAATGGGTTCATGTTAGTTTAAAACCTTCATTAAAGGATTGCTGTGGGGAGCTTTGTAATCTTGTACTTTTCCATCCCTGCCGTGTTATATTTCCGACTGCCGCTATAAATTTGGGAACTTTTTCATTTAAACAGTGAATGTGGAATCTCAATTCATTGATGAAGGTGAAATATATATATGGTTCAGATGACAGAAGAAACTGGGAACATTTAAGGTTCATCAATTTCCATTGTCCTCTTTGAAATTATTGTGTAATGTCACAGTGATGGTTATTTGCTTTGTGGGTCTGAATGTCAGGTGACAGTTTGCTGTCTTGATAAGAGTGTCCCGTTAAATAGTATTAAGGTTCACAAGTGATCAGTGGCAGAATACTRTCCCTATGTGAGAAACAGGGCAACCAGGAAATTCTGCACTTRGCTGTGAATGCATCTTTGACACTTGGTAGTTAGAGAAGGAAGCATCAACACACAGTTGGCATTGCTGTTGTTCCTTATTTCAAAGAACTGTTACTTTAATATACTAGGATCGTAGGGAAAATAGTCATTCATATCTAAAGTTGTTTTCTGTTGTAATTTTTTTGTAGCARGCATTCTAATTATATATAAAGTTAACTTGGTAATGAAGATATTRCCAAAATATTTCTTCCAAAGCTTAAAAAAATTGTCCTCTGTTAATTTTTTGATTAAGAAGTATTTTTCATCTGACTAAAGTTTTATGTTTGGAAAGAGAGTGTTTACATCTATAGTCGATAGTCAGTTTCTGTCACTTTTCCAATTACAGTAAGTTACTTTTCAAATATTCTCATGTATTTAATGAGGCCTGTTTAGGAATAAGTATCTCAAAATGTGAGAATCTAGTTCTAGAATTTGTTTCAGAACTGAAGTACTGATTTTAGCCCACTAATGTTGGATGGATCTTCTATTAAGGATGCTTTGGGGATCTTCTGTGCCTTGTGATTTCTCAGGGAGCACTGTCTCAGTGAAAAAAAAAAGTATAAAAGTATGAAAAACTTATTATGAAAAGTTTTATGGAAAACTTTCCATAATTTAAAAGCGTGTCTAAACTGCACCAGACTAAAAACTGACTTCTCTTTGTGTACACACATAGATATACATATATGAATTCACATGGAAATGTACATAGATATATTATACATACACATTGGATATATTACAAGAAAAGTGAGAGCAAAATATAGAGACTAGCTAGACAGAATGTGTGCATATTTAAATAGATCTCCTATCTTTTTTATAACATTATTTCCAAATGTGGAAACCTGTTGATGGTGCCTCTCTTCTACCCTTCTCTTAACTCCAGTTTCTTCCTGAAATCTTGCCTGTTCAGGAGACTACTTCTAATTTTTGTAAAGCCAGCTGTTTTCCAAGCATTTTAGGTATGTTCCAAGATGGATTGATATTGAAGAAATGTCATCTTCTCTTACGTGTGATTGTACATGCCATCGTTAACCTTGTGATTTAGTTGYTTCTTAGCCTTCCGGATTCATGAGGCATTTCCTTGGAATTCAGAAGCCAGAATATCCCTCTTACTAACCTTTACCAGGCAAAATTTGTTTCATATGCAGAGAGAACATTGTTTTCTCCACAGTAGCTAGTGGAATTTTCATTGTTTTGCTTTCTTCAGTCTTTATCAGCTACTGCTTAACAATGACTTAGGTCACCTTTGTGGTCATTATAGCCATCTCTGGATCACCTCCTGTTTCCCACCCTTGTTACACTGAAATACTGTATTTGTTTGATTTCTTCCTTCCTTCATCCTTCATCAGTCTCTCCATCTAAGCCCACTTCAATCCTTCATTGATCATTATCTTCCATGACTTCTCTTAGTGCCAAGTGAYTGCTGGATGCTGTGGTTTGACTCTGCTGCTTTCTCAAAAAAAGTCTTTCTCCTTCTGATATCTCCCGGCAACTCCTGTTATTCCCACACTAGTCTCAACATAAGCTTCTAAGCCAATTAACTCTGCCAGCTCCTTTTTATTTAAATGGTAGCCCTTTTAAACTCTTTAAATTGTCCTCAGCAGTTGTTACTGGACCCTGTAACAACATTCTTTCGTTCTATAGGAGTCCTTTTAAGGTGCTCAGTTACAAATGCCTTCACTGTGGTGATGAACATGARAAACTTGTCTTCTCCATTCCCATGCCGCATTACAGCAGGAAGCTATTCAGGTCCAAACCCAGCTTTTGTCTTGTAAACAAGTTGAATTGTCTCATTGATCTGCGTTAATTTTGCGTATGAATGGGGTGTACACAGTTCAGGCATGATTTGAATACCTAATAAACTCGGATGAGTGAACATTAGAATGGCATGTGGTTTAAAGTGATGTACTGCAGGCAGTAACAGTACCCTAGAAGTTTATTTGAGACCAGAAGAGCAATCAGACTCAGAAATTTGAAGATAGTAGGAACTTGGAGAGAGATGATCAACTTTTCCCTAAATCTTCTACATTAGTTTCATTTTTGAGTACTTTTTTTCCTCTTTAACTAACACATTTGTTATAGGAAAACATCAGCGAATGAGTGAGTAGGTTTTAACAGAAGTAATACAACTTTCACTTCTTTTTTAAAAGCTGTGAAGTTAAACACCAGAAGAGCTGTAATATTTCTGGGATGTTTTGACATGTAATACTTAGAATTAAGTATAAAATAATAAATACCTTGTTTTCTCCTAGTTTATTAACCTGCTTGTTTTTTATTATGAACCAYGTAGAAGTCTTAAAAATTTCAACATTCTGATTTTGCTCATTCAGCTCTTTGATTAGCCATATACCATGTTGGTGACTTAAATAATATCACTGTTCAACATGTCTATCTTTTAACAGAATTTTTATCTCAACTGCATATGCACATAAGCCTTGCTTCCAAAATAGGAACAAATAATATATATAATCTAAGCCTAGAACTCTAGATAAGGTCTATCTAGGCACTTGTAAGGCAGGTCCTCACATCTGATTTCTGAGCTGTATTTGCTTTTGACCTTTATTATGAAGTTTAATTTTGTTATAATGCTTTGCCTTACAACACAATATAAGGCAGAGAGCCCAAAAATCTCACTAATTAGCCCTGSTTTAGGCTTGCAAAATGGACAGCTAGTGTAGTGTTCAATAAAACCAATTAGTTCTGCCCAGAGGCAAGGTTTATTTGTGTCCATCTAGACAAGATGTAACTTTTCTTCCAAGCACCAGCAGTATTTGTGCACTACTGTACTGCACTGCTGGGGCATAATGGCCAAACAACTTAGCAAGTGTKCATGTGTCATTAATACATTTTCACTCAAGTTTTGACATTCAGATTAGCAGTGTGGTGCAGTATGTACATTTCTGCTCAGTCTCATATACTGKTTTTCACCTGTTCTACACTAGCCTYCACCTTTGATTCTAATTGTCTTCAGAGCTGTACATAATTAATTTTTCTATTGGTAACAAAAATGTAGCAAGTTACGTTATTTCTTAGTAAATCASATTGGACCATTTGATATTTAGGAAAGATCTAATACCCTCTCCTAGATATATGACATCTTTCTGYGAGAGATTTGACAATATTTACAAATAACAGTAGCTTGGAAAGAAACAAAACAACATTTATAATGAAATTACCAATGTCTGGAATTCATAATTTCTAAACTAGTGAACCTCATTTAAATCAAATTGGGCTACTTCCCAAGTTAATGTACAGTGAAACAGAAAAAGAAAAAAATTATCTTGATATTTTATGTTCTTGTCTCTAGATGTTTTAACAGCGACCATATAAAAGACTATGTATTTTTATGTGTGTGTTTGTATAGCTGAAATGTAAGTCCTACTKCCAGTGTGCTTTTCTCTTTGTGTCAGTTTTCTTTTCAGTATACTGCAATGGCTGTGGTCAAGATGAAGTTAGTGTTCTTGACAAAAGACTCTACAGTGCAGAGTTGATAACAGACCAGTGTTCTGGCTGTTATTCTGAAAARGTCTTGCGTGGTRTCAAGGCTTTCTRTTTTTCCCACTGCCTCTGTGACAAGTAGGCTGGTGGTGGGAAAGGATCTAGGAAGGGMCACAAAAGAAACAGCAGATCCAGGTGACTAAAAGGATATTCAATGCCATGTAACATCATATTTAGAGATAAAAATTGGGGGACAGGACCTTGCCTTGCTTGGAGATTGGCTGGGCATCCGTCTGGTTGTGGGAGCTGGTAAATGATTGCTTTGGTGTCACTTGTTTGATTCCCTTTCCTTTGCTTACCAAATTGTCTTCAGCATGATTCATTTTTCATTAGTATGGATATTATTCACATTGATTTCATATGACCTAGTTAAAAGCTAAGAAAGAAAGTATTTAAAAAATTTATGCTAATTTTATAGTTTTCGTTGTTTTTAAATTTTTCACTATCTTGCAGCAGATATATTGGTTAAAGAAAAACTATTTTTTAGGAAGAAGAGTAGCATTATGTAAGGCTTTCTTTCTAAACACAGAGCTATAACATCACTGAAATACTGCAGGAACAAGCATTTTTCCCATGGAATTACTCCTGAAAAAACCAACAATTATCTTCCTAGTGTCAGTATGTCCTAGTATCATATTTCCTGTTGAGAAGTAAACAGTCTTCCTGGTGAAATTACAACGAAAACTGTGAGTGGGTTTTATATATGTAATAAACTCTCTGACTAATGCTTTAATTTTCTAGAAAGAAGGACTAAAAACTACTGTCTTGGCTTGAAAGACAGGTGTCTGCTAGGGAAAAGCTAGGKCCTCCCWTGGAATGGAGAACTCAAAACTCCTCCCTCTGGATTATTATAATKTATAAAATTAAAGGGGCTCTCAGGCAGARCTATGGGGGTAGGAATAACAGTTYTTTACTAACATATATATATAACAAAGCAAGCAAACAAACAAACAGACAGCTACAGCATTAATAATAAAACAGAACRAAGAGCCTCGAGGGGCTTTGCTCCACAAAGCCCGGGGCAGYCTGTTCCTGGTGGCCCTGAGGCACCAAGCTGGAATGGCAGAAGATGGATGGTAGATGAGGTAAATCAGAAGTTCCACAGTGGTGGCTGGAACAGCAGAGATGTCCCAGCGGGGCAGGGGTGCGAGGTCAGTATAGCCAAAAGCCTCAAAGCAGGGCTGGAGAAACAGCGGCGGCGGGACAGGGCCGGGCCTGCTCCAGTAGGGCAGGAGGTGAGCTCAGAATTCCCGGGCACATGAGCAGATGGTGGTAGGTTTCCCAGGACCAGAGTCTGTGGTGACAGTGAATTCCTTCCACAGCAAGCAGGGCAGGCTGGCTGTGTCCACTCTCCKGAATCCCAAGAGAAAGAGAGTGTGCCCCTCCCAACCCCCATTCCTTTTCTGCCCCCAAAATCTTGCATTATGTTCCCCCTCTGAGGGAAACCTCCCAGAGAGAAAAAAAAAAAAAAAAAAATGAAGCCAGGTTCTCCCTTATCGTCCCTGGCCACCTCTTTTGTCTTTGGTTAAGTACCAATAAGTACTCGATCATTAGTGTCTTAGCAACTTGAGGGGAAAAATTCTACAAGTAAAAAAAAGAAACAAATCTAACCCCCCAACAATTACCCTAACAAATGTATTATTACCATGTTTATGGTTAATTTTTATGTATCAGTGGATAATTCTACCTAAATGCACATTTTTGAAATAATGTCAACAGAATTTTCACACCAGATATTTGACCAGTCATACTTGGTCATGTACATTGCAATATTCAGAAATGTATTTTCTACTTTAGTGAAGAAATCTGTAGTTTAGCAGTAAAGGCCACCCACTCCTTTTACTCTTTATATTTCTGGATTTTCAAATATTACTGTAATGTGTTTGACATTGTCAGAAATTATTCAATTTCCCTCAGTCTCCCTCTGCCCAAGGGTTATAAAATCTCTTCTCTGAATCACACTTACCACAATGCAGTGGTTTCTTTTTGTTTTTCAAGGTTCACTTCTGCCTGAAAGGTAGAATATATGTAATTCTCCAGGACCTTTTTTCCACCTGTATTAGTATTTTTACCTTTACTTTGCCTTGAGTTAACATAGCTACATTTTCATTTGATAGACAACAGAAATAAATTGCCATTCTGTTTTGCCAACTTGTCTATCAAAACATGGAATAGCAAAACCCCCAAATATATATCATATATAATATGCAGATTTTCCTATCAATTCTGAAACCTGCAAATAATTATATAATTGCTTGATAAACATAGGCTTAAAGTGAACATAATGTTTATTTAGGAGTTAGATTAAAAATAAGCCTTGCAGTGTATTTGAGGGGGAAAAGTCTCACCTTTTTTTTCTTAATTTCTGGGTCTTCATCTTCACTAAAAATCAGACCATATAGACATTTTCTGAAAACTCATAGTTTCATACTTAAAATGAAAAACTTTAATTTATTTCTGGTCAAAATTAMAAAGAAAGACAGAAATTGAGCCTAAACCTGGCTCTAATGAGCATTATTAAAAATTTGAAAGCTAAATCTGGAATGACTTTCAGGAGGCCTGCAAGGAGACAGAGACTTGTTGATTGAGGTGMCCCTCTGGGATAAAGAATGCCTCAGCAGACACAGAAATCTGAGCGGTATCTCCTTCTGTACTTATGCTTTTACTGTCATTTGCTCTCAGAAAGCATTTCGGATGGTCTTTAGGTTGGAAGTATTTTGAAAATGATTTTTTTTAATTTTATTTTTGCCTTTTCATCAAAGAGRTGTTTGTTTTTCTTTATGAGTTCTGCATAAAAGTCTGTGTAATGACTGTTTTTGACCTACAAATGCAAGAAAAGCTTAGAMATTATCCAGAGGCTTCTTTGGCAGTGTATTACCAGCTCTTAATTTTGCCAGATAGCTTTAAGTGAATTTTTCTGACTCATTCTTTGGATGTGTATTGTCACTAGTATATGAGGAAATTGGAAGGGTTTTTTTATGGGAGGGTTTTTTATCCAATGTCCACATTGGATAAGATAGCACACATCTTAGAGGGATAGCAGGTAAACCTGGAAAGAAAGCTTGTACTGCTTTATGCTGTGCCAACATACCAAAGTGTATGAGAGATACAAGAGATTTTGTTACCCATAAAAAATTGTACTGGGGTTCTAGCTTAAAGAGGAACATACAGACATATTTTTAAATTCCTAATCTTTCTTTCTCATCTCAGATTCAAGCTTTTTCAAAATTTTTCACTCAGCATGTACTGCTGAGATACTGTGATCTGATTTTGACTTSTTTCTTTTTTCTTAAACTCCTAGCATATATGCCTCAGACATATGTGTCATCATATGTCTTCATCTGGTTATTTTCTTTTCTTTAAAAATTATGACAACAACAAAAAAAATCTATCTGACTCAGCAAAACAAAACAAACAAACAAACCCAAAAAAACCCCAAAAATCAAACCAAAAAACCAACCACAAAAAAACCAACCTCAAGGTGTGCCATGTTCTGTAAATGAGAGCTAATAAGGTTCAGTGTGTGCCAATGTCTGTAAACAAAAGCTGCCTCACCTTAAACCTCAAGCACTATTCACCTGCCAACATCCCTAGGATTTAGCGTACCAGGTCCTRTTTATTCAAACTGTTGCCACAGAAGCTAATATGTCAGCTGTATTTGTCATGGACAAAACATGCCAGTTTTATATTTATCTTCCTTTCCATTCCAGGTATTATACTTGTAGAAGGACTTTGTCAACAGTGCTGAATTCTCTGGCTTTATCAAACAAACTGTGACTTTGAGGGAGGTGCAGCAGCAAAGATGCTAATGTCCCAATGCTGCTACTGAAACTGCTGCCTGTTTGATTTTKCTTTCCTCTTCTCCACAAACTTATYAATAAGCAGGTTCATTTTTATAACCAGCATTTTTTCAAAACAAGCATTTGTGAATGTTGATAGTCATAAATAGCCAATTCTCTTAGACCGAAACTTAAATGTGGAGATACAGTTCCATGTAAATTACACACCCTAACGTGAGATGTTTTGGCATGCCTTGTTCTCAGTATGAATAAAGATGGTKCATTTAATCTTGGAACCTGACTACCGGGCTATGGGCTGGTCTGGGTGGGAGGCTCTCTCCACATCACCTTTTGATGTTCTGCCAGCTTGAAACAATAATATCAGAATTCCTTAGGTCAAAGTGAGGGAGCAAGAGAAAGCATGACTGTGGCTAAATGCATTGGGCACCTATTTAGAAGAGGGGAGATCCCAGTTATGATTTCTGCTCAAAAGACTGCATGAAAACCTTATATTAAAGAATTGAGTTCAGAGACATCAACTCACAGGTTGAGAAGGACATGGAAGTCAGACCTTTCCAGTTCCTRATTGGATTCTGCAACCACTGGCCTATTATATAAAAGAAAGTAATTTCTACCATCTGAAAATGTGTGGGGTTTTAAGAAGTGTCTTCTGCCAAGTACGGAAGAAATTGTCCATGTGTGAGCCCTAATCAATTCCTGAATATGCTATATAGAATCATGGAGATGTAGAGCATTAAGGGTTGGATCATCTCGTAYCAACCCCCACTGCCATGGGCRGGGACACCTCCYGCAGGATCAGTTTACTCAAGGCCTTATCCAAATTGGCCCCGAGCACTTCCAGATTTGTGGCATCTGCAATCTCTCTAGGCAACTTGTTCCCTCACAGTTCACAACCCTCACAGTGAAAATTATTTTCCTAATATATAGCCTAAAGTTCCCCTTTCTTAGTTTGTACCGATTATTCCTTGTCCTTTCACTACAGTTCCTGATAAAGAGTCCCTCTCCACCTTTCCAGTACRCACCCTTCAGTTACTGGTAGGGTTGCTAGGAGGTCTCAATACAACCCTCTCTTTTCCAGGATGAACAGCCACAACTTTCTCAACCTGTCGTCTTAGGGGAGATGCTCCAGTCCTCTTATCAGCTTCTCGGCCCTCCTCTGGACTTGCTCCAACAGTTCCATGTCCTCCTTCTGTTTGGACACCAGAACTGTGCACAGCACTCCAGCTGGGGTCCCACAAGAGCAGAGCAGAGGGGCAGAATCCCCTCCTTTGCCCTGCTGGCCACGCTCCTTTGGATGCAGCCCAGAGGGCCTTTGGCTGCTGGGCTGTGAGCACACACAGTACTGACTCCTGTKGAGYTTCTCATCAACCATCGCCACCAGCTCTTTCCCCTCAGGGCTGCTCTCAGTCACTTCTCTGCCCAACCTGCAGGTGTGTTTGGGGTTGCCATGACCCAAGTGTGGGACYTTGCACTTTGCTTTGTTGAACTCCATGAGGTTTGCATGGACCCACATCTCAGGGATGTCAAGGTCTCTCTGGATGGCACCACTTCCATCCAGTGTGTCAGCTGCAGCACACAGCTTGGTGTCACCAGCAAACTTGCTGGGGGTGCACTCAACATCACTGTCCCTGTCACCAACCAACTCAATGAAGAGTATCAGCCCTGGTACCAACCCCTGTACTGACCTCTGCAGAACACTGCTCATCACTGGTCTCTATGCAGATGAGTCATTGACCACGACTGTCTTTGAGGTAATCCAGACAGTTCTTYATCCACCCAGTGGTCCATCCACCAAATCCCTGTCTCTTCAATGCTGAGACAGGGATATCAYGTGGAACAGTGTCAAACACTTTGCATAAGTCCAGGTGGAYAATGTCAGTTGCTCTGCCTATCCACCAACTTTGTAGAACATCAGAGAAGGTCACCAATATTGACCTTTGTAAAGCCATGGTGGCTGTTACCAACCGTTGCTWTGTTTTCCATRTGCCTTAGCATGGTTTCCATGAGAATTGACTGGTCTGTASTTCCCCAGTTCTTGCACTCTCCCCTTTTTAAAAATCAGGATTAGATTTCCCTTTTCTCAATCATTGGGTACTCCACCTGGTTTCCACAATTAAAAAAAAAATATGCGGAAATTATGTAGTGGCTTAAAAACTTAGTCTACTAACTCCCTCAGGACACACCWGCTAATATCTGATGACATCAACACCTTCCTACAGCTCTGGACTGCAAGCTTAACTTCTGATAAGAGATGAGTTCTCATGGAGGTTTCCCTCTTCCATGTGTCCTGTTGATAGAAAATATGCTATGTACAGTCTGTGCTCAAAATGCTGGGGGCTGTGAAGTACATTCATGGAKACTGTTGCAGCACTGGGACCAAGAGCTACTCCAGCATGGCCTAGTACACACCAAAGTGTGTTCTTGTGCCTTGATTGTCCACTTTGGAGAAYGTGTTTTTCATAACACGTCTGTATAGAGCTATCTCCCCAACAGAGAGGTCAGACATCTATTTCAAAGTAGGGACCCAGGACAAGATCCAGGCAGCTACATCTTAGAGTTGAAATCCGGTGCATAGGTTTCAATGTAACATTGCCTACTTAAGATCCTAGATGGTAGTTATGGTACTGGGCATTTGCTGAACTCCTAGACCTCAGACTAGCATCTTMACTATACTTTCCCCATAACACAAAGCATCACTTGCATTTAAAAGCCTGCCTTTTCCCACTGTGATGAACATCTAAAAAGAACCATAGTGCAGCCTAGTTTTGCAAATGTTTGGCAGTAGTGTCTATAACATGATAATAGCTTCAATAGCTTATAAAATATTAGTTATATASCTATAAAATAAATGTTATAGCACATCCTGTAGGTTTCTTAAATATAGACTATGTTGACATACCTTGATAATTCTGAAACTTTTTGTTTAGCCCACATACTTGCTTTTGTCTATACTTTTTTAATTGACAATCTCAGTTAATTTGCAGTGGTGCTTTTAGTTTCTTGCGCAAATAATGAAGACTAGCCTTTGGCAAAATTCAGATATGGTCAAGTCTCAACTCCCTCTCCCAAAAATTATCAAGCTGTTAAAAAAATGCTACTTCTTATGCAGAAATACTTGTGTTAATGCATTTCAGTAGCTATTTTTCTATATTATGAGATCAGAACCAACTTCATCCCTTAAASACCACTAATTAAGCTCCAGAAAGTGTTAAGTAATTTAAAGTAAAATTAACTTTCCTAGAATTCACTGACAAGGTTTCACTCTCTCAGCTAAAAAAGTAATGAATCATCTCTTTGTACTAGATTGTGACCTAAATCAGTAACATATTTTGATATAAAAAAAATTCCTAGATATGCAGATCATTCAATTCTGYGTAATGTGTAGCTGTTTAATCTTTTGCAGCCATCACATAGCTTTTTTAAGTGACATATTAAAATTAAAATATCAAAAATAAGATAACATTATGCTATAAAATCAAGCAACTTGAGAAAGTGAAAACAATAACTTTTTCTGCTAAGGATGTACTTTCTTTGAAAAAAAATTAAGTTACTGAAAATTAATAAAAAAATAAAAAGGAGTACTGTTTGTGATTGAAATGAGTAAAAATTAATAGAATTATTTAGGATGGAAAATACACGTAAAATCAAGTCCTACCATTAACCCAGCACTGTCAAGTCCACCACCAAACCATGTCCCCAGTGTCCATATCTAAATGTCTTGTAAATACCCCCAGAGATGGTGACTCCACTACATCCCTGTGCAGCTGTTCCAGAGCTTGACAAGATTTTCAGTGAAGAAATTTTTTCTTATATCCAATGTAAACATCTCCTGGCACAACTCGAGGACATTTTCTCTTGTCACTTGTTACCTGGGAGCAGCAACCAACCCTGACATGGTTACAAGCTCCTTTCAGGCATCTGCAGAGAGTGACAAGGTTCCATCTGATCATTCTTTTCTCCAAGCCAAGCCCCACCAGCTCGCTTAGCMCCTCCTCATCAGACTTGCGCTCTGATGCCTTCACCAGCTCCATTTCTCTTCTCTGGACTCACGCCAGACCCTCAATGTTTTTCTTGCAGTGAAGAACCCAGGATTCAAGGGGTGACTTCACCAGCYCTGAATACAAAGGGGACAGTCGCTGTCCTGGTCCTGCTGGCMGCACTATTGCTGATGCAAGGCATTGACCACCTCGCTCATGTTTAGATGCTATCAGCCAGCATCTCCAAGTCCTTTTCTACTGGACCATTCTCCAGCCACCCTGCCCCCAGCCTGTAGCTCTGCATGGGGTTGTTGTGGCCAAAGTGAAGGACTCAGCTTGGTCTTGATGAATGTCAAGCCATTGGTGTTGGCCCATCAGCCCAGCCTATCCAGGTCCCTCTGCWGAGCTTTCCTGCCCTCCAGCAGATCAACATTCCCGTGCAATCTGGTGTCATTCACCATTTGATCCCCTCATCCAGTTTATTGATGGAGACATTAACATGGTCCCAATACTGAGYCCCTGGGAGCACCACTTGAGACCAGGTGATGATTAGATGAAACTCCATTCACCAATATGGCCATCCAGGCAATGTTTCAATCAGTGAACAGGAYACTGGTCTCCTTAGCTTCAGTTCCACAGCTATYTCTCCYGCWACCTGTGCTTTCATCCAGATTTCCYGTTCTGCCTCCAGAGAGGGTGTCTTCCCACACSATTTTCTTGTACTCTGTTTTCCCTTAGATCCTTTTTTCAGTAAATTGCCAATTTACTAAGCATGAATTATATGGTGTTCACCATATAATAGATACACCATGGATCAAAAGCAAACATTTTATTATGGTTGTGGCTTAAAAATAACCTAGTAATAATATATTTAAAAAATATTCTAATATGAAAACCAAACAGATTTTTCTTCATTCATTTTGACAGGATTTTTTTGGCAGGAAAAGAGAATGTTCCTGAAGCAAACTGTGTTAGCAAAAATTAAATATAAATGCTTGGAATTGTAATCCCAGGGTGTTCAAAAATTATTTGCAGGTAGTGTCCTAAAATTTCTATTTTTGATTATCAGAATTGTTCCTAGATCTTTGATCTGACAAAATTAATACTGCTTCCCTTCTGCTATGTGCTACGCATGCACACATAGAAGTTCTTCAATTTTAATTTTTATTTTATTGTTATAATACTACTGCTTGGGGGAAGTCCATTTAAATCCCTTGAGTGCCGGTTATATGATASTACTTCTGCCTCAGCCACTGTAGCACAGCATCCTGAGTGASAGCTGATGGCACACTTGGCYTTAATTATGAACATGGTTATCTGAMTAGAGAGTATATTTATCTCTGCTGCCACTCTGAAATTTTCCTTGATCTTCATGGTGTTTCCAAACTGCTTGTCTCACACAAATTTTTTGAGTGAGCAGCTGAGCTTTAGGATGGCTTTTCTCTTTCAAAGTGAAGAAAAACCTGTGTTGGACTATCATACACTCTGCTCAGTAGAGAGGATATGCTCAGTTTTTCTGACACTATGTAGCAATAAGCTGATGAGATTTCTGAAATATGTTTGATAAAAATATAAATTTCTTGATATGTTAGTTGGTCTTGCTGAAGACTGAAAGTAGAATATGCTTCTGTTAAAGTTTTTCTAACAAAAACTGTAAAAATCCAAGAAAAGCATGGCATATTTTCAGTGACCTAACAAWATAGGAACTTGTTGAAAATGGTTGCTAAAGTTGCTTCCTGAAATCTGTATTTCTTTTGCTTATGATGAATTATTAATCAATAATTAYATATTTAATTTAAAATGTTGAAATTGAATGGTGCCCATGCTTTTCCTGCACATTATGCAGTATCTCAAAGTAGACTTTTTATACTTTCTTGGTAGAAGGAGTATCAGAAAGTGTGGCACTTAGTTCTGCAAATCAATACCTGTTGGCTTATCATGGAGTCTGGCTTACTGCACAGTTATACTCCAGTCATAAGGATTAGCACCAAGATGAATCCATTGATCTGGTGCAGGGGTGCTTAAAAAGATGATTTAGCATGATAAAAATGCCTCCTCTCATTCTGATAACTGAATAGGGATCAGATGCAGTTTCTATATAGAAATCCAGAAAAAAGGAAAAGATAGCTAGAAATAGCTGACAGGGAAAATTAGAGTAGACTTTGAACWTGTGTGAGCTTAAAATCATTACTGTTGCAACTTTTATCCTTTGTCTAGCATATAGGTACAATCCCATGCATTTATTTAAGTCATTTAAATATGATATTAATAAATGTAAGCATAGTAAAATACACACAAATACGTATGAATGTCAAATAAATAAAGCAGTGAAGGACAGTTTAARCTCTTCATACTTTTGCTGGTACTGTATCTGTCATGCACATTTTGCTGCTGAAGTCAAGGGGATGACTCACACAGGGAAATAAGGCAGTGAAAATCTGGCCCTAATTGACTTCAGCCTGGACTTTCCTGTATTGAAATACTTACCATTGCACTGTGGCAATGTAGCTCTAAAAATGTCATGTGAAACTGCAGATTAACCTAATTGTGATGTGACTAGCTGAAGTTTAAAGTATTATTTAAGTATTTAAAGAAAAAAGTTTGAACTCTAGTTAAAGTTTGAAAGTGTTCTTTAAAGCCTGGGGTCACTAATTGGAACCTCACAGTTGTGACTTTCAATGTTTCTCCCTTTAGACTGCRTTTCTACTGCAGTAGAATAATAGCATAAATTTCATTTAGTTTAAGAATTTGTTTAGGGAAAATTTTTTTCARGTCAGTTTTCATACAACTGACATGTACAGCTGAAGTGGCTTTCCTTCTCTGAGGTTAAGCTGTTCTGCATAAAATATTCTGCAGCTCATTATTGGTATGTTAACCTTAGATGGATTTATGCTATTTAGTGAGAAAGGGTGAGATGTTTGYACCTTTGACTACTGCGTTGTAGCTGAACAGAAGCTTATTTTACTGTACCATACTATACTATACCATACTGTACTATACTATACTATTAAATATTCCCCAGGTGGGATTCACTTATCTYTGAGTAGATTTTATTTTCTTGCCAGCTGTAGTTTAAGTACTCATTTCAGCAAACAAGAATGGAAAATTCCTGTATGTGGAATTTTCCAGAAGTGGGGATTACAATTATTAATGCTCTTTTTCTCCAATCAKAAATAGCAAATTGAATCCATTTCTGAGGATTAGGTGTGATAACATTGGTGACTGTGATAAACAGAAGTACTAAAACTGTTAACAGCAGTATGTTTTTCAGCTTGTTTTTCACTAATGAGAAAAGCCTGATCTTTCCATTAAGGTGCACTTCTTCATTACAAAGGAGATCAGTTGAGATATTGATGTTTTAGAGTTGTAAACACAATTTTAAGTATCCAACATGTAGAGTAATTTGCTCTGTTTGATTTCTGGGATGTGTACATCAAAATGTTAGGCTTTGGGGACAATAGACAAAATCAGGGTGTGCTGTAGACTAAATGTATTCTTTCAATCCCTTTAATAGCATTGTTTTGTTGTCAAACATTTCTAAGTTGTTCTTGCAATTCTGACCCTGGTGCTTTTGATGAAACTTAATACCTCTAAGTCATAGTCTTAAATATACAGATTAAATGCAAAGAGCGAGAACTTTCCCATGTTTGGGCAGATAAAAGCAGGAATCTGCAGACAAAACATGAGTGYATTCAGGCTGCCATCACTACTAAATATGTTCTCTGGTGCTGTACTTCAATGCTTTTGAGAATACATGTGGTATATGCCTGTTACTTGGCATTCTCAYGAACAAGGCAAAGTCCCATCAGGACACCCTTGTTTTGCACTAAGTAATGCTTTTCCTCCTTAGGAAAGAAGTTTGCTAATCTTAGAGTAGGTCAAACAAACAGGCTTCACCTTAGACCTTAGAGCTTTACCTATCTGTCATACTTCCATTGCAAGCATCACAGAGAGAGAGGTAAAAATGGGGCATAAAGTAATTTCTGCCATCATGAATATTTCAGTTTTCAAAAGAACAAACAAAATATTAAAAATAGCATCTTAAGTAATTGTTCWCAGGCAGAGAGGTTGGAAGCTGTGCACTTGGCTTTATTACCATCATTAGTAAATATAGGTGTGTGCCAGTGTGTCCAGACCCAAACAGTGTCGTTCAGAAATCATGTGCTGAGTGCATGGGCAAGTCACCTTTGTACCTTTCCAGAGTTCAAGCTGAGGTCTGCTTTGTGTTCAGTCTTATTGTGTTTCCTGGGAAACAGAAACAGTGTAGAATAATAGTATTTTCCTAAACAGCTTGTAATACCGTGATTGATGGCAAACTGCATTATATGCCCATGATGCTGTTTTTCCTTGGCTCTGTGTAAGCACCATTCAAGGGTTTTTTATGGATTTCAAATACCAAATAACTGTTTCTTTTGGAAGTCAGGAGAAAKGTAGGAATTTTTTTTCACTAAGTACACACAGAATTCCATTTTGACTTCTCTTCTGAAAATATGCCACCAGTCCTTCTTGTGTGGTTGGCAGATGCTGCCCTACCTGTATTCCTTGTGCGATCCTTGCTTATGTTTCCAAAAAGCATATGAGGATAAAAGTATAATGGACAAAGTTAAATAAAAGCAAATTGCACTCTCCTGCTTTGTTCACACAAGCAAGCGGAGGTAAAGGGGTTTGGAACAATAATAATTTTTTTTTTTTTTAGTTTACCAAGGGTAATTAAAAAGAGTGTATTGCATCTTAACAGACCATTTTTCCATGAATTTGTGGTCGTGCTCAAAGAATCTTTATCATTTTAGAAGAAATTAGAAGTTAGCTGGTTGTTCACATTGTCAAAATAATGAAATAACAATAGAAAGAAGGATGTGTCAACTCCATAAAGTGAAGTTTTTGTTATATGTAGATTCGATCTATACTTAGAAAAAATTTTGCTTGTGTTAWGTATTTATTCAGGATTGGTAAAACCAGAAAATCACAGTGAAAATCAGAGATTTAAAGCAGTGAAGTAGGGATTAACAGYAATGGAATAGATAAGATTAAAAGTCAAATGAGGATACAGTGTGTGAGTGGTTTTTTGTTTTTGGAAGAGAATGTCTTTCTGTGAGTCATTCTGGAAGAGAAAGAGGGAAATTATAGAAGCATGGGGACAAGCATGAGACAGCAGTTTGCATTTTTGGGTTAATAATAAAAGGCATAACTGGATAATAAATTGAATTTTGCTTAAATGCCTTCTGGTCCCTCAGTCTAATACCAGGATTTTTAGATGGAGTTGCTCTGGCTTTCTGTGGCTTTTCTTGTGTTGTGGGATAACTAGAACATGCCTGCTCAAGGGGATCCACCTGTGTGAATGGCTGTCGGTGCACAGCAGCTTCTGTGTTGGACGTGACACAGACACTGTGGCACCCTTGAACAGCCATTCTGCAGGATAAGAGCAACACTGCTTACTTATCTCCAGAAGACATTTCTAGGTTAAAAGCAGGGCTCTCTGGAAAAAAATTTAGTTAATCATTTTCATCCAGCTGGGTGTCTCTTGAGTCAAATACTATGAAGAAGCTAAGTGAAAACCTCCCAGCATGGAAGGTTTTGATATCTTCTTATTGCTATGGCAGGAAAAAGAGAAGTGAAAGCACCACAAGAAAATAGTATGCTAATTTTTATAGGCTGATGTTCCAAATGGTATCAAAAGAGMTGTAAATTGTAAGCTTCTAACACATGGTTTAACATTCCAGGAAAAGAGCATTTTTTTTCACATAATCAGATTTAATGTTTAATTGTAAACAGTATGAATGTAGTCCAGTGAACCTTACCAAATCAAGAACAACATTCATGAAGTGRCCCTCAAAGCTGACAGTATGAAGCTCTGTTCTTGTAGACCTTTGAAGTTCCTTTGTGTAATTTAGGGCAAGTTTATATACATGAAAGAGAGCTATATTTTGGCTTTGGAATCTAGATTGCTGTTTAGCCACTGTTCATATTATAATGTTACTTATTAACCTTTGTAACATCAAGTCAGTAGGGGTCTGAAATACAGACTTGCATGGCTCAAGCATGACAACTTGTCTCTTTTTATTTCAAGTGACAGATGGCTTTAAAAATAAGCATAGCTACAGCATGTAATACTTTGTGTAATTTTTTTAACATCYCACTGCAAAGTGCTTAAGAAAATATTTGAAATCTCCGTATTGCAGATAGAGACAGTGAGAGGCAGAGAAGCATTCTTTAGCTTCTGTGAGTCTTTACATAATGGTAGGGCAGAACCTGGATAGGTTCAAACCTGAGTTCCTTCTGCCCYTGTCCAATGCTCTATTTACTTAATGTGAAAAGGATCAGAGTATAAGAACATTCTTAGTACAAAAAAAAAAAATCTCAATTTTTGTTTACCAAGTCTMTAATCCCACTCTGTTTTAGAGACAATTACCAAAATCAAGATCTATATTTCATTCTGAGTTGCTCTTCCAGAAATTTTGTTCTCTATCAGTAAGGATTTTCTTTGAAAGATTCCAGTCTGAGGAGGCATTTCTACCTTTAAAAGCTTTACATTGACAACGGCTCAAATTCTCTGTTAAATTTTCCATTAAAAATCAATTTCAGTGTCTGAGAGTATCTGCTGAAGTTCAAATCTGTGAAGGTTTATTCAGCAGGCAGTATTTTTCTTGCCTGTTTTTAAACGAATGTTATATATTCATTAAGATGTTAATAATTAAACAATGTTCCTTAAATAATAGTACTCAGTTTGAAATTTAATATAGGGAAATATAAATATAGGGKTTTTTTTATATTTTTCAAAATAGTTCACTTGAGAGTCTTTAAAATTTTGCCTGTCTGTGGAGATCTTTCTTGTGTATTTTCCTAGGTTTTTGCACAGTAGATAGGATGCTAAATTCTTACCACAGGGCAGACACTTTGTAATTTTCCATGTGCTACTGAGAAGTTTGTTGGAGATTTGGAATTAATCACTTATACAGTTCTGTCTCATAATGTGGTTTAGCTGTTAGTGATTGACCAGGATAACTAAAGAGTTCTTAAACTATTGATKATGCCTTTCTATAAATTAACAATGCCATTAACCTCCACTCAAGCAATGAATTATTTTCCTGAAAAATCTCTCCTTTGAGAAAGAAGTTGAACCCATAAAGCCCAAGAGGTTTTAGTTATGGTAGCCCTTGCAGTGGTAAAAACATACTGTGGCTACATATAAATATCTCCTTTTATTTCCTCATATAAATTTATGGGGACTGAAGTGAGTGGTTGAATATTTTAGGGAGCTATAAAATATTATAYTCGAGCCAGAAGCTTCAACTTTTTTTCCACAGGAAAGAAGACTTTTTCTTAGCAACTGGAAGAGAAGCAGGAAGAATTGGTGCCAGTGGTTCCATTGGTAGTTTTCCCATTAGCTGGAGAAGGGAGAGGGGGCAAAAGGAGGACAAGGAAATAATTTTTGAGGGACATAAATTTGTGTCCACAAACATAATTTTTCAAATAGTCTCTAGTTCTTCTCTTATTCTGGAAAATGCAAACAACTCCAGTAAATTATGTATCTTAAGAACTAACCATATTTTCAGCTTCAGTAGTGGAGACTGGAGGTG
The DNA here is from genome assembly GCA_902810485.1 of Alauda arvensis. Classification (NCBI taxonomy): domain Eukaryota; kingdom Metazoa; phylum Chordata; class Aves; order Passeriformes; family Alaudidae; genus Alauda; species Alauda arvensis. The sequence continues at coordinate 116,636 of CADDXX010000169.1, read as the reverse complement.
GTTCATGAGTGAAACAGCCAAGATGCCCAGTTTCCAGATAATTGTATGGCAGCATTTGGTATTGTAATTTCACTTCCTAATTWGATACTTGTACTCAATGCATATTACCGCAAGAATATTTTTTTGTCACTTGGTCTTCCTTTCTTTCTTTTGTAAAGCATCATTCATTTCAGTTTTCTTGTGCGGAGAAATGGAAGATGGTGCAGTAGAACATATACCTTCCCTTCTGACACTATACYACACTACCTTGCACCATGCTAAAACACGTGGTACTGTGCCATGCTGTAGCTGTAGCACTTCAGATATTTGTGTTTATGCCAATCACCCATAAACTGTGTTTGTCATCCCTTTTGTGTATTAATAAATTTCTATCTGTTGCTGACAGCTGGGCTACTCTTTTGTACCCAGAGCACCACTGACAGACTCAGCATCCACTCCTTTGGAAAGTGCTGTCTMCTAGCAGTTAGTAATCTTTTCACCTCCACCTTCTGCTTGCAAATGATACCAAAGTCCTTTGTAACTGTCCTTTCTTTACTTCCACTGCAAATAAAAGGGCATTCAAATTCAAAAAGACAGAAACTGAGCATTCTTATTAAGAGCATGAAAGACATCTCTATGGTGGCATTAATGACAGATTTATTACAGTATCTCAAAACTGACAAACCAGTCTCCAGCTGTGAAACAATTCTCTTCAGTGGCACAAAAAATGTAAAACCACTTAAATATACTGACTGGACAAAGCTAATAATATTGCTTCTATACTGAAAGTTTCAAATACATTTTGTAGCATAGTTATCTGATTGTCTGGCAAACATATCTAAGACAAGTGGAGAATATTTTAACTTGGCTGGTAGCTGGCAGTTCTTCCCACAGAGAACACAAAAGATTCTCAAATAAAAATAACTTAAAGCTCCATGTACAAAGACTAGGTGCCAAGTGCAGACTCACAACAAGGCAATGTTTTTACTTAGCTGTCCTCCAACATTATTCTGCCAGAGTGGAAAAACATATTGGGAATTACGCCTTTAGCTTATCAAGCAAATAATAA
>CADDXX010000169.1:98288-114001 GCA_902810485.1 Alauda arvensis | reverse complement strand
TTTGTTTTGTTTTGTTTTGTTTTTATTTTATTTACTTCTGTAGACTTTTTTTGTGGTTTTGTTATTTTGTTTTCAGGTTGTTTTTGATTTTAGTTTTCCAGTCAAATCAAGTGTCCTTTAATTTTCTTTGAAAGACATACAGCATAAGCTAAGGATTTTGAGAGCAGGGTACTGTCTATTTACCCATGATCTTGGCTGGGGGGAAATACTCCTGGTAAAATGATCTGTTAATGACCTTTTTTCAASACCTCTGCTGACATTCATCTTTTCTGGGCAAAAAGAAAAGTTACAACATTAGCCAAAGTATACTTGAATACAAACAAAATATCACTATTAAGGTGTGTAGCTGGAAAGAAAAACCTTTTTTATTCGCAGAAAAACCATCTCTATTTTAAGTGTCGAAATTCCATTTCTTATAACTGGCTTGAAAGATGAACTAARACCAAAGATGGGAGGTGCAACACCACCCACTGCTGGGTCCTGCACTTTGGCCACAACAACCCCATGCAGAGCTACAGGCTGGAAACAGAGTTGCTGGAAAGTGGCTCAGCAAAAAAGGGCCTAGGAGTGCTTGTCAATAGCTGGCTGAACACGAGTGGGCTGTGCCCAGGTGGCCCAGAAGGCCAATGGCATCCTGGCCTGGTCAGCAGTAGTGTGGCCAGCAGGAGCAGGGCAGTGAGCATCCCCTGTACTGGGCATTGGTGAGGCCACACCTTGAGTTCTAGGTTCAGTTTTGGATCCCTCAATTTAGGAAGGATATTGAGGTGCTTGAGTATGCCTAAAGAAGTGCAATGGACTTGGTGAAGGGTTTGGAGCACAARTCCYGTGAGGAGTGGCAGAGGGAGTTGGGGTTATTTACTCTGGAGAAAAGGAGGTTCAGTGCTGAYTTTATCACTCTCTACAACTCCARGTTTTAGCCAAGTGAGAGTCAGTCTCTTCTGGACAACTAGCAACAGGATGAGAGGTAATAGATTAAAGCTGCACCAGGGGAGGTTCAGGTTGGACATTAGGAAGAATTTCTCCACAGAAAGGGTGATTAAACATTGAAATGGGCTGCTGAGGGAGGTGGTTGAATCACTTAAAGAAAAACTGGATTTATTGTTGTGGTCTTGTTGACATGGTAGTTTTCARTCAAGGGTTGGACTTGATGATGTCAGAGTTCTTTTCCAAAATAATTGATTCTGTGATTCCGTGTGATTCTGTGATCCTGTTATGATACATGTAATWGTGCATAAAAATATAGTAAATCATAGTAATTGCTGAATTTCTTAGGAAAATCTTGATGGCAATCTTCCTTCAGGTTTATTAACTTAGTGACAAACTCACTAGAACGCACATGATGTGGTGGATTTACAGTTACTTAGGTAACTTTCACTTTGTCACAAACAGATGTGCCCACTGAGAGGCAGCCTTCACCCACACTCCAATCCAAATGCTCAGAAAACTGACATTGCCTACATTTCATTCATGTGGAATTTTTATACTTATTGCATTTGAATTTTATTTACAAATACTCTACCTAAGGTGACAATGAAAGGGAACTTCTTATTTTAGTCTCTAAAACATTTTAAAATTGATGCTCTCTGCTAAGCAGTCATATCAATAGCTCTACTATGCTACAGACACTACCAAACAAAGTAAGTAACAGGGTTGAGACTGTGAAAGAGAAAAACTACAAACAGAATTTTGGGATCACTTTTTCTGCAATTTTTGTATCATTAGAGCTTTATATTTCTACTCAAGACTCAAAAATACAGTAAAACAGAAAAATAATACCTTTKTCAATTATATAAATTTATACTTCACAATGGTTTAAATGACTAATCCTGTGGAATGAAAAGTAGAACTTATGTTTTTTATTCACATTGCTTCCAAATAAGATTGAGTTTTGTTGCTGTCTGTATGCAAATCAGAGAAGTGAAGGAAAATCTGTAGTGAGAGATCWGGGTCTGTGTAGGAAAGGTTTATCCTGGCATATGTTGTACACCAGGTCTTTTAAACCACTTGCCTGATTCTTTATTTTCAGAATGTGACTATTTTATGTTTACCTCCAGTCAAAGGCAGAGATATACATATTCAGAGGGATATGCAAAGTTACATCATGTTTCATGCAGTAATACTGCTGTAGCTGCCCTTTGCTCACAGCACAATTTGTAGGACAAGATATTATGTTTTTTACACCAGCAATGAAGTTGGACAAACTAGGTAAGGCTTCTAATTTGCCAACGTTTTTAGTGATGAGGAATGGAAGAAGCAGATAGCATCCCTCAACTTCTTAATTTCTTTACAGATTAGGTGCTTTACASAAATTTGCTACCTCACCAAATGGTCAATTTTATCCATTACCAGTGACCTAAACGAGCCATCGTGAAAGCCTGCAATTGCTGGGAAATTTTAGGATCCCTATTTTTTTTTTACCCACTACTTCTTGCTGAATTCTGTGATGCCTTGAGCCACTTGTCAGGTTTAGAGGAAGGCTGTTTGAATTACTCTGGGCTGTGTCCTGGAGAAACAACAAAATTTTCAGGAGGTTCAAACCAAAGTTGTACTTGCAAACTTTAGAACATTGAGGTAGAATAAGGTAACTTGGCAATTTTTAAAACAAGCCAGAGAAAGTAAGGCACGTCACAAACTTTAACATATACAAGCCCCACAAAGCACTTAACAAGGCATTGATTGGAATTTTTTTAGTCTGGCTCACAGAATATTTTGAGCAGAAGAAGATAAAAAAGAGAGAGAGAAAGAGAGAAAAAGATGAGAGGARTGTGTATAGTCACCACCTGAGGATCCAGTGTAGTCTCAGCTGCTTTTAAATCCAGGGCAGTGTAACACTCCAATTTAGCACATGTCATGTTATTTTATCTGCTCCTGTTCACTGGGACTCTCCTCCAGGCATGCACCTGCATGTTAATGTTTCCAGTAGGGCCACAGGTTTGACATGTACCATTTTTGACTGGAACAGAGACTGATTTAAGGGCCAGGGCAGGTAGAGGCCATCCCAGCAACAATGAGCTCACTGTTGTCCTCCCCAAATTCCCACSAGGTTCTCTTGAACAAGTCCACTGGTCTCCTAAAAATATATGGGAATCCAGGTGGCCATGCAGTGTGAAAAAAGAAGCATAGGAACCTAATMTTACCCAGGGACATTTTATTTGTCAGGCCTTGGAAAGCAAGGGTATTCCTGTGAAGTCCTTTCCCGGCAGAGATAAGTATAGACTTGCCCTCCTTCAAACTGGACTCTGGGCAGCTCTGTTTAGTTGCAGTGTTCAAACTAATGTTGGGGCTTGGCCTCTCAACAAGACTTAATTTTCTCAAGTGTTACACAGTCTTAGCCACACTATGCAGCTTTTCATCTGGAGCTAGCTCATAYTTGGCTGAATTAAAGCCTAAGGCAGATAAAGTCATATCTGTCAGGAAGATACAATACAAATTAAAACTGACCTTACACAACATGGGCTATGACCATGCATGGCAGAAATTCTCTCCTCACTGTGCTAAAGGGCCTGTGGACATGCATTTGGACTATTTGCAAACACGGCCTGGAGGTGRGTGGCATAATGGGGAGGTGGAAGGAGTAATAGTGTTGGAAGGTGCCTCCACAGATGAGATTAGCTGAGGAGCTAAGGAAATTGTTTTCTTTGAAATTACAAAATTCAGTTTTGCTATGGTGTGAAAAAGCAAGTAGCATGTTATCAATGCTAGTTTGGAACTCAGAAAAGATTTCAGTGATAGTATTTGACTACRTGAACATATAAAGAAGAAACAGAAAACCAAAACATGGTGATGAAGTCATTTCAGTTAATAAATKAATAAGCTGCTTTATGTATGTTTGACCTTCTGGTGTTGATTAATTTAACACGTGTGAGGGGTCTGAGGAGAGCAGTTACTATTATTAGTATAGTCAAGCATAGGAATCATTTGAAACACTTGGTCACAGCAAAAACATCCATGTTTCTGTAGGAACAAGGAAAATGTTGAAATTAAGTACAGGAACAAACTCTATAAGGAGACAGGTTTGAGATGTGTTAGTGTTTAAGGCAAGTATTCTCTATGTTTGGCTGGTATTACAATAAAAGATAAGGATAATACAGTGTTCCTAGAAAAAGAGAGATTGCAGAAAAAGTGCTTTTGTTCCTGTGTTGAAAGTAAATGTGGTTAATTGCTCTAGAACTATCAGTTAAGCAGACAGGGTGTTTGCTTTTTTACATGTGCTCCCATATAGARAGCTGTTCTGTTCAGCTTGTTTTCATTTGCAAAATATACACTTTGCAAAACTGGTTTTCAGAACTCTGTGTTCTGTTAACTTCTTTCTGCCTGCAGAACTACCACACATGCATGAGAAATATTCAACATTTTGGGCCTGCTGAACTTTACCAGCTCTAAGTTTTAYAGCAATTGACCTGCAGAGGAGCTGTAGTCATCTGAGAGGAGGAATGTAAGCTGGGCTAGGCAGCTATCAGCTTACAAATAACTCTTTTTAAAGAATGCAGATCTCAAGTTCTTTGATTCTGTCATATCAAGTAAAAAGTCATCTTTGTGCAATGAGTGGCAGGAGCATATCCAGTATTTAAAACAATCCCAGAAAAAATTATTAAGCCATGGGTATTTATCCTTCTCTTGCTGAATGCTGTATGTGAATTATGATTTGAAGGGAATTCTCCAGTGCACAGCAGTATACAGTATACATCCTATGAAGTCACTGAAGATTTTCTATTCTTGCGGCATTTTTTGGCACTCAATTAGTGGTACATAGACTGGTCTGGATACCAGTTTAACTATAATTAAAAGTACAGTATGATCATTACATATGACAAGCTTTCCTCACTGTAGTAAAATATACAGTAGAAGACATCATTCTTGAACTGAGAATAGTGTCTTAATCACCTGTTAAATATTTGTCTAAAAMCAGTTTTTGTACAAGAGGGTTGGCAGGAAAATAATTTGAAAAGTTTTCAGTTTCTTTTTCTGGTTTCAGTTCTACACAAAGTGTAGAAAGTGATTCAGAAATTGCTGCCCTATTAGGAATAATATTGATAGGAACAGGCACATCCACTGGGTCAATGTGCAGYTCTGAGGCTGGTGTAATTGGAAAAAATTGGGGCTTTTATATCATGGGATGATTTATTCAACACCTGGTCTACTGATACATGATGGGGTGCAATTTTATCAGWGGGAAGAAAGAGCTCTAGCACAGCAGGTAATGGAGCTCATTGGCAGAGTTTTAAAGGAGCTTGGAAAGGGAAAATTCCAGGCCTAAGGGTGATGATCAATGGCATTCCTCAATCTGCTCTACAATGTACCGAACCTGAAAAGTCTCAACACTAATGCACCGAGCATGAGGAACACACAAGAGGASCTCAAGGCTTCTGCTGAAACACAGAGATTTGAGATCACTGGCATAAGTGAAACCTATTGGAATGAGTCCTGTGACTGGAGTGCCCTGGTGGATGGTTCCAGGCCCTGCAGGAGCGATAGGGAGGACAGAAGAGGGTGGGGGTGGCACTGCTTGTAATGGAAGGGTTAGAATGTACGGAGCTTACAGGTGGCAGTGCAGTTGAAAGTCCCTGGGTTAGAACCCAGGGACAAACAAATAAAGGGAGAGTCTACTATAGATTTTCTGGCCAGGATGATGCAACCATGGATATATGGACAGACTGGGAAATAAGACTGCTGGAAAGCAGTGCCTTGGAAAGGGACCTGGGGATCTCTGTGAATGACAAGTTGAATATGAGTYAGYAGAGCCAAAATGCTGGAAATAYCCTTCCCAAGATTGCACCTGACAGGTGCATCTACGTGGCTTGAAGGACAAAGGGACAAGATGGTGTCAGATCCCTCCCAGGAAGGTAGGAGCTTACAGAACARTTCCAGTGGCTCATTCAGGGTCAGTGCCCTCCTCAGCAGGGGACAGCAGTGTGGGCACAGCAGGTGARGCAGTGTTTTCTCTCCCCTGCTGGGCACTGCTGACAAGCCACCAGCAACCCAGACCAGAGAAAGACTACTGTATGCAAGCACACTTACTTAAAAAAAAGAAGATAGTGTGATTATGTGTTCTGTATTCTCATTACAKAGATGCTAAACTATTATAAAAGCRTTATATTCTGTAGTGTTCTTTAAAAGTTCTAGTCCCTAAATATCAAARTAATGTAGCAGGYACTAATTTTTCAGACCAATTTCATAGGTATGTGCTCTTATTACAGAATAAACATTAGTATATTTTAAATAATTTATTGCATGAAGACAGTTGAAATACCAATAATTTTAGGAATAACTGATTTTCCCTGCAGTTWATTTTGACATGTTGGCAGAACCACAGAGCACAAGTTCTAGCTAGATAAGGAAGTTTCAGTGTTTGTGTTCAAAAAGGTGATTCAGCCTGTACCCCTGAACAAAGTCCATGGCAGGAGGATTCACCTTCTGAATTCTAAAAATACTTGAACCATTTCTGGAATTTATTTTTACAATAATGTTTGTGTACAAAAGTTGTACTTAATACCTAATCTATGCTATTGCTTTGAGGTAGATACAGTTCTAGGTTCCTTATCTTTTTTGGCATATTTAGTGCATTTGTTTGTCTGTTTTTATTGAATACTCAGAGCACTAGTGACCTGGTTCCTTCCCCYATTTGTTTAGAGATGAGGTGAGCCTGTAAAGAACAGCTAAACTATGCATAYTCAGATATTAGTTAATACTGTTTAATCTACATTAGCTGGCATGGTCCCAGTGATTTTATTATACACAACTGAAAAAGCCTGTCTTCAAGTGACATCATCTTAAAGCTTCACTGCTTGTTAAACCYCAAGCAGTAACTAAGTGACATTGATTATTATGGGTTAAAAATTCAATCTTTTCACTAGCACAACAAAATCTAAACAGTTCCTTTTTTCTGTTTCTGTTAAGTAGGGAAACCTTCAGGAAAACTACTCTGCAATTATGAAATCTTTTGCAAATAGAAAACAACAGATAAAGTTTCCTATATAATTAAAAAAAAATTAAAACTGATCACTGAGTTCAAAGAATCACAGAATCATTTAGGTTGGAAAAGAATCCTGAGAGCATAAGGTCCAAGCTTTGACCAAACACCACTGTGTCAGCCTAGACCATGACACTAAGTGCTACATTCAATCTTTTCTCTAACACCTCCAGAGATGGTGAGTCAGCCACCTGCCTGGGMAGTCCATTCCAACATCTGAGCACCCTTTCTGTGGAAAAATTCCTCCTACTGTCCAACCTGAACCTTTCCTCCTGGAGTCTGAGGAGTTTGAAACTGTGTCCTCTCGTCACTAGTTGTCTGGGAGAAAATTTCTTTGATATCATAGGGTAAAAATAATAGTAGAACTAGGTAACTTACATACTACTTTGTATTACTTCATAAAAATTCCATAATACTTCAACTTCCTTGTTTGTAATTCTTTGTTAGTAAGTATTCTTTGTTAGTAATTTTAAGKAAATGCATTTATATTTTAAAAGCTTCTGGCAAAACCTGAATTGTTTCAATTAAATATTCTTTCATCTCACACTAGACTTAATGTTAGAATAGCTCTTCTAACCAATAGATGAAGACAGAKCCCATAGTCTTGTAAGGATCTCTCTCTACTATATATGTAAACCTCTGGGTTTTTTGTTGTTTTTTTTTGAGACTATAGAAAGCATACACTCTACCAACAGAGGTACTGCTGGGAGTAATGATCATTTACTGTCACCAACCTTCTGTTAGGGGTTGCATTCTTAGTATACCTGCTTTTTGATCTGTGTATGCWGCCATTGATTCTTTAAATACGTCTCAGATTACCTCAAATTAGTTTTTGCTTAACTTATTGTATTTCAACTGAAAAAAGGAAAGGAAAAAMCCCTCAAGATGATTTCAGAGCTGTATGGAGGGGCTAATATTTAGGCAGAGGTTTGCTACTGAAGCATTAATASACCAGAAGAAACTCTTTGTCTGGAATTACATCTTGATTATTTWTTTTTTAAGAAGATAAATAAGTAGTTATAGAATCATAGAACGATTTGAGTTAGAAAGAGCTTAAGGTTTATTTATTTACAAGCCCACTGCTGTGAGCAGAGACACCCTCCACTAGAGAAAGTTGAGTCCCTTTCCTCCATGTGACTACAATACACAGCTTATTCTTCACAACTGACTAGCCTTGTGGAGGAACCTGAGATTCCTTTTCTGCAATGCTTAAAATACTATCCGTGGCTGTGCACTGATTGCATCCTGACCCCAGTTTATGGTGAGTCTGCCCTGCCCTGTGCTGTGACTCCTGCAAGGGGAAATCTGCAGGTAAGCAGGTGGAGTGTTGCACRTTACTCCAGCCAGCCTCTAGGTTCTGTGGAGTAATTTTTTATTTCTCATCTTCAGGTTATTGCTGGACTACAAAAAATTAGAATATTTGTGACTGGAAGGGACCTACAATAATCGAGTCCCATGGCCTGATCACTTCAAGGATGAGTAACAGTTCAAGCATTTTTTTAAGGGTGTTGTCCAAATACCTCTTACAGGCTTGGGGCATTGACCATGGGTCCTAGGGCACTGACCATTCCAAACTATTTACATGAAAGACCAGAGGTCATCAGATGTGTTTCCCTTGCAGTAATTTTACTTACTCAACATAACATTTTGTTGGACCTGGATAGAGTCCTACATTCAGTTTACAGTTCATAAATGCTCATGTGATCAAATCTGTTGCCAGAATCTTATACCTGAACTTCAAGAAAAACTCTATCCAGAAATATAAGAAGAGAGAAGCCATGTTAYTGAAAGCTTTTCCTGATAAACCCCATATGTGAATACAGATCCAAACCTGAGAAACCTMTAGAGTTAATTAATATGTCATGGCAGATCTGCTCAGGGTCTTATCTGAGCTTCTAGATAGAAGACAATATGACACAGATCTTACTGTATAAAATCAAAGTCCGTCAGAGGAGCTTGTTTTGGATCTGCCAAATCAGCACATTCAGAGCAGAGCCCTGAGTTCTGTGTACTCTGTGAGTACTTGAACCTGGAAAAGACTGTAGATAAATTTTTTATAGTTTTACATAGAAGTTTTTTTTTTACAAAGTAGCTTCTCTTGGCACCATGACATTAAAACTGTTGTGTTATTGTGAATCTTGCAGCAGGACGGAATGTCTAGCTCTTGTTCTGTGATGAGTAACAAAAGCAACATRTACCTTTGTTGTGGATCTAAAAGAAGGTGATAACAAAAACTCTTTATAGGGTACTATTCCAGATAAATTTTTCTGGCACTGGATGTAAAACTAAATGGGTTAGGACCTTCTWAGATGTTAGACTGTATTAGTCCTTATTTTTCCTCACCATATCTTTGTAAGGTACAGTACGATTGAGGCAGGAAACAAACTGTGTTAGATGACCTCATGCAGTTGGATGCTTGTGTCAGGCTTGTTTTGAGGAGGGTGTGAGCTACCCCAGTCTTTCCCCAACAGCTTAACTTCAATTGCATAGGCATCTGTGTGCTGCTGTGCTCTGCATTATGTGCCTCACACCTTCCTACCTCTATCCTGCACCCCCATATTGCTACCTCCTTGCTCAGAGAAGCAAAAAATGTCCCTCAGCCTAAAAATGAGAAGCAAAGAGGGCAGAGGTTGAACCCAGCATGAAACCAACTACCTTGCTGCCCAGCYGGGGGAAAAGAATGAGTAACATATAGTTACTGCTGTCTAATCACTACTGAAAATGGTTGCCAGTTCTGCTGCTGCTTAGTAAAGTATAAACATCTTTACAAAAGCATGTGYGTTACTGTTGTAAATGCAATTTCAGCATTTCAAGGTATTTTATTTCAGTTTGGCTTTTCTTACAATGTCAGTTTACAATGATAAAGAATAAACACTCTAAGCAAATAAATTGTAAACATAAAATATCTCTAAAATACAAAAAACCCCACAATTTATAGAGTAACACTGCTTACAGAGTAGTGCTGCTCTTCATAAGGTACTTAYGTTTTAATATGTATGGTCACTGGCTTAACTGAAGACACAGATAAAGCCTAACCCACATATATGGGATTTTTGGGCTGCCAATTACAAAGTACTCCTCTCAAATAAACCACTTAATGACCAGTGAAGTAATTTAGCATTCACCTAAAKTCACAAAGTAACTGCTTGTTTTAGCAGTATTACTGCAGAATAAATATGAAATAAAATACCCRTTACTGAACTTTCCACCCAGTTAGATACCATATTTTGATTTTTCTAACTTTTATAACYGTTTCCTCTGTGCTTTGATACATGCTGTATGTTGTATTGTTACTTTTTCCAGAAAAAGTGACTTAGAATATTTGTTGGTGGCCATGAATCTCTCCAGTTTTTTGTACATCCTTGGTTGGTATTTTTGTCCTGGCATTTAATATCAGAACACAAAACACCCGAACACTTGGCTCACATCTGTGCTGTCCCATCCTACGGAGCAGCAACAAAAAGTATGATTCATATGCACTATTATTAAGTGGTGTCCCTGTGTTCAAGAGGGGAACCCCTTTTTTACCCATATAAAGTAARTTCAAAGCATAAGAGAGCAGTTCAGTGAGGACATGAGAGCTTAAATGTGTTTATTTTTGTATGTTATTGTTCATTGSAATTAAGTCCAATAAAAGGAACAGCACTTTGAATTATGGTCTTGATACTGTTCCTCTATTGAAATTGGGCTGGTATCATCAGAGATAGCATGTGGTTGGGCTCTTTGTTTTCTCTTCTGTTTTAATATAAATGCATATAAACCATCTCTGTAAGGCAGACAATTTCCATGTAGACAATTTAATAAAGTTGATAAAGACAAAAAATTTGTTTTATGTGAAAAGAAGTTGGATGACCACTGTTAGGATCCATTTCAGTAAGACCTATAAAAATGCATTTCTTTCTAGAAGAAAAGCTCTAAAGCTTTGTGGGTTCATACTGTGAAACAGCATTTTACGTAAATTGCAATGTAAAACATGGCATAAATATACTGACACGTTCCTCACAGACACACTCCAAAGTGCTTTAAAAGAATTGACCAGTTGCTCCGTGGGTTTGTCTCAGCTGCAGAAGACAGAGTGCTTCCCGCTGAAATGGGAAAATAAAACTTTTGTGAACAGGTTTGTCAGACCTTAACCCTGTGCCCTCTTCCAGGGCTAAATGCTTGTTTTTCAGCTGCTTGGTGCTTTTATATTTGCTGGGGTTAGCTTCTCCACAGCTCCTCCCGTAAAGTATTGCAAGATGTTCTCATTCTTTTTTTTTTTGACCCATCACAACATGTTGCCTTTTTGTCACTTCTTGCAATTGGGGAAGATTATTGCTCTCAGATTTATTCTCCCCTTGTGAAAGCATTTTTCAGTTCTTAAAACTATAAATTATGTTTTACTGCTTTATTATTTTATTTTTATCTTTWATTTTACTTACTGCCTCAGGATTTTAACACTTCCAATATCAGTGCTGAAACTTTCTGTTTTACAACTTGTTTACTTCCTGTTAAACAACTTGTATGGCTAATATTGCATCACATAGACTTAGTTCTTTGTAAAATATTTTTTTCAGTATTTACTGCATTGTCAGGCTGAAAAGCTGGGACAGAACACTTGTTTGAGTTGACTGGAACATGGTTAATCAGTTACCTATGGTTTCAACAGACAAACCTTCTGGYCCTTCTCACTGGGTGTTGCTCATTCTCTGAATGAAAGTACATTATGTGATATGGTTTGCCACAAAATGCAAGTAAAAAAAGTTTTGTTTAAATTTTTTTCTTTATTTTTCTTTTTTAAGGAATATTCTTTCTTTCATCACAGTGCTTCAAATTCATCGGCTTCATTGTACTTTGAACAATTCTGAAGGGTTGTCACATAAACCACTTAAAATCAATACTTTCCAAACAAGTTCAAATAGTTTTCAGTCAACCTCRCTGTCTGCATTTCCAGCCCATAATTTAAYAGCTCATTTATKAATATCTTACCAGAGAAAKTGTCAAAGGCTTTACTGAAGTCCAGGTAGACAATATATACTGCTCTCTCTTTATACACCAGGCCAGTGACTTCATCACAGTTTATCTGCAGCGTCGCTACCTGAGGACCCAAGTCACAGCCCAGCCAGCCAGTAGTGGCAGCGCCCACTGCAGCTGTATCTGGTGGGGTCTCTGCACACCTCTCAGGTCCCCAGCTAGGAGCCAACTGCGAGGGATCGCACAACAGAGGGGAGAGAGACTCTCTAGGGGGGCAACAACAGGTGTTTATTCCTGAGGAGCCAGCCCTCAAGAGCCCTGAGGAGCTCTGAACACAGGCTTAAATACTGAACACATCAACCAATAGGAACAGAGCAACAGCTAACTGACAATAACATCATAACCAATGGGAGGAAACTGGGGGTGGAGCCCAGGCCCAGCTACCAATCACCCATGGACTTCGATGGAACCTTCTAGATGTTAGGGGTGGCCAAGGGTGATTGGCAGGGGCCTCTGGGAGGAGCGAGGGAGGCTGACATAATTCAGGGCCGGAGGAGGCCTAAGATGGACAGGGTGRGAGGAGGAACCCAGGGACAAGTCACACAACAAAACCCAACAGGGGGGATGGGGCAAACCAAACATATCATAACAACTAACGCAAACCCCAACATTTATCGAATTGGTGAAGCATGACTTTCCCTCACTGAAACCATGCTGGCTACTCCTGATGATTGTCTCCTCCTTAATGTGCCTGCAAATGATTTGCAGGATTAGCTGTTCTGTCACATTCCTAAGGGTGGAGGTGAGACTGAACAACCTGTAGTTGCCCAGATCCTTCTTCTTGCACTTCCTGACCTTTACTTTCCTCCAGGTTTTGGGCCCTTCCTAGTTACCTGATTGTTGAAAGGCTATCAYAAGTGGTCTTGCAATGACAACAACCAGCTCACTCAACACTCATGTGTGCATCCCATCAGGTGCCGTTGTCCCATGTGCTAAATTATTCCCAGTCCTTACCCTCATCCACCAAGGGTACATCTTCCTTGCTCCAACCTTACCCCCTAGTTTCTGGGACAYGGTATCCCTCAAGGCTGGTCTTAACTAGAAAAATCTGGGGCAAAGAATATATTTAGTATTTCCATATTTGTTGCAATGTAAAGATAAGATTTGTTTCTTTTTGTCATGCACTGTATCTTTATTATGAAGTCTAACATATGTTAGCATTTCAGCACTAACCACAACAAACTGGAATTACTACTGCTCTGTATTGCACTTATTTATTTTTCATATATAATTCCTATTTCAGTTTTCAGACAACTTACTTCTGTTGATTTTTTTTTTACCTGATTGGTATGGAATTTCTTTAGTCTTCTGGTCTTTCCTTTTTCTCTTTTGTRCAATATTAAAAAGGCAATTTAGACTCATTTTTTTCTCTGTAAATTTCTGTTGTGAGGCCAGGTTAACATCTGCTATTTCTAAACTTAGAGTTTAATAAATTCTTCAATCATTAGAAAGCTYATTTATTTGCTCAAAAATCTATAGTTGGCATCAGTGAATAAACTTTGTACATTTGGTTTGGTTGACAATAGTGTTGTCTTCTTGTGTAGAATTTTTGGTAAGGTTGTTTGTTTTTTTGGTTCCTTGGTTGGTTGGTTAGAGAGTGGGATTTTCTTAATATAAATGAAGAGAGAATAATGTAAAATTTCTGATAAAAAATTTGAAGTGAGACAGGAAAAGTAAATATATTARATGTGACTCCAAACAGAAAAAAAGTTCAACCTTCTCGCTGTCAGAAAAGATAGTGATATTAAAGGTCACCACTGAGATAAAGTCAAGGCATTGTAGAGTTAGTAGCATGGAGTGAATGTTATGGCTATCAGGAGAAATGAACATTCAAAGGATAAGTGCGTTCATAGGTTGAAACAGAAAAGCTCCCAATCCTAGTTTTGACAARACTTGTGGAATACCTTGGAGGTCTCACCTAAGTGCTTTTAAAAACTYCTTCACTTCCAAGTGCCAGTGATTGGAAAATGATATATGAAGAGTARCATATGGAAAAAAAAACCCTAATATTGGCAACTGGAGGCTCATTAATACAATATCAGAAGCATCTAAGAGTTTAAAAAAAGTTCTGTCAAAAGTCATTAGTGATAAATGGAGGAGAGAATAGGACTCATATGTGCTTATACTTAGATCATACCATTTTCTTTGCCGAGATAAATACAGTAAAGTACATAATGTGTCCCATAATTAGTAAAATAGTAATGGAGGAAGATTAGTCCAGGAACTAGTCAGGGAGTTTGAAACTTGATGATATTTCTAGATGGTCTTTTTTGAACTATTCTGTAGATCTATGACTGYGATCTGAAGTTTTTGCATGGTATATAGGGAGGTAAGAAAACTGCTGGATCAGAATCTTGTGAAACCTCTGCAGCTTTTCACCATCTAACCCTAAGTGTTTTCATGGAGGATAGAATCAATATGTCACCAGTATAGAGAAGGACAATAAAATTAGTGCATAAGCTGCAAAGACTTTTTGAAAAGGGCAAGTTTTCACATGTGTGAGCATACATTTCAGTATGTATGGTTACTGTGAGAAACAAGGTAAATTGATCTAGACAGATGCTGTGTTCATGGAGTTAAACTGCTTTTGCTGTCCAGATCAGCTCAGGCATCTCTACAGCATACTGTGTTATGTAGTGGCTCAATTAACACTGAAAAATGGAGCCTGAGGGAGAGTACTACTGCTTTCTGTAAAGTCATCATAGACCAAACCCCAAGGATGAGGAAATTCTTTGTAACCTGAGAGACTTACAAGAGAAATAAAAACAGAGATAAACCAGGCATGAGAAAGTGCAGGCTGGAAACTAGGAGCAGATCTCAGCTAGTAGAGGATGTTTAGATACAGCCTACCACATGGAAACAGCAGTACAAAAATGCTCTTCATACAGGAAAATATAATTTTGTAAATCATCTCATGTTATTCATTTATAGTTTGATGTTGATGACTTAGATAGACTGTCCTGGTAATAATTTCCTTGAAGTAATTGCAARATAATTGTCTTAAAGTTTTCAAAGATTTGTAGTGTCCTTTGACTAACCTTGTCAAAGAACTCTTTGCTGTTATACAGAAGTTAGAAATTATAAAAAATACATTTTATTTATCATTTTTTATGTTTTAATTTTTTCCTTTTTTTTCTTTTGTTTTTCCCCCCCACTTTGTCAAGGGGAACCTTTTGAATGATATGCTATCACCATAATTTTCAGTGTGGTATGGAACCAAAACAGTCAAATTAATAAAAGGATCAGCCTGCTACTTAAAYGATTTAAGGGATTATCAATTTTATCAATTGAAGCATTTTGGGTCAAGGCTGATCACCTTGACAAGTTTGAGGGAGAAGCATTATGTTATCATTTCAGCATAGAACAAAATGTCAGTATACAAAGCTTGAAAAGGGCTATTTAAACCATAAGTTCTCTGTAAAATGAGCTCTGGACAATTGGTATTATAATGAACATATATTTAAAAGATCCAAGAGGGAACAATGTGTTCCAATAGATGGCACATATTTTTGTTATTAAAGTAATAGGTTCCTTGTTACAAAAGGTTGCACCCCACAGTTAATAACTAAGTGAGGCACAGAAGACATGAGGCAATTAGTCTAAGGAACACTTTATTTGGAAGGCACATTTGCTGGTTTGCAGGGTTATTTGTGAAATAAACCAACTCTCATTTGTATCTTTTGGCCAAAATGCAAGATAACAAGTCTGTGAAAATTTTATATTTTACCTT
>CADDXX010000169.1:77051-98271 GCA_902810485.1 Alauda arvensis | reverse complement strand
TTTTTTATTTTTTTTCTTTCTTCCTTTTTTTTCTTTCTAAAATACTCTAGGGCCACTAATTGCAGTGAATTTTTACCTGAGGGATTACTCTAGCCATCTTGCAGTCTTATTCCTTTAAGAAAAGTCAGTTTCTATCAAAGATATGCATTTTTAGCACATATTTGGACTCTGCATTGTTTTCATTGGAAAACTGTTGATATAATGATATACTCCTCTTTTTTAATATGCAAAACTTTATTTTTCTTGAAGCACTTTGTGCTTAGTTTCTTAGTTATAAATGCAAAATGTTTTCAAGCCAACATTCAGTAAAAAGGGGTTACGATCATATTTCCAGGACTCCATCAGTCTGCTTTTGTGTTTGCATCTCTTATTTGTCTCTGTCTCTAGCCTAGCARTCTGTTCTTGACAAATATACAAGGCTTCAGAGAACAAAAGATGGTAAAGCCTTTCCACCCAGATGCTTGTTTCAGTAGAAGCATTTGCTCAAGTTTTAGATGAATTACTGCCAGTAGTGTTTGAGAGAGCTGCTGCTATGGGGTTGTTTCCACACACACTTCTTGTTTATCTCTCATGGATGGCAACTACTGCAGACATATTTCAGTTGTGTTAAACCCGCTACATGATGGGATTTCTTTCAGCAATGTCAGAATTTGGCAAAGACCAGTCTTTATTAAGCTGTGTGTTAACCTCTTAATAATTGAATAGTTATGTGGCCATGATTAGATGCCAGTTCCCAGCAGAAGCTGATAAATATCACATAAAATACTTAAAGTGCATTTTTTTCCCCTCTAGTTATTGAAATGCATTTCGTAATTGTTTTTAGTCCATTTGTTACCCAGTTGCTCATTGCTATTCTTCTATTTCATGGTGAGGTAACATTATCCTGTATTTATAATGATACTTTTATGGTAAAGAGATTGTGTAAGGGTTACCCAGTAAAATATCATGAGKATTTTGTTGCAAATACAGTGTCCACATTTATCCCAAATAATTTAATTTACTTTAACCTTCTTACCTATCCTGTCTCCTCATTTTATGCACATCCATTTCTGTTACTAACAAGTCAATGGGCTGTTGGTCAAAAAAGTAGTAATTTTTGTCAGGGAAATAAAWAATGACCAGCACAGTGGATGAATAGAACCTTTCTTTACGTAAACACTTTAATTCTTTTATGGGTTTTGCTTGTAGAGCCATTTCTTCTGTAAAGAAATTTACAGAAGGTAAGGTTTCTGAGTTGTGTTTTAACTTAAAATGCTATGTTGAAATTTTCTAGCTACAGTCATTGCAGTCAGAGTTGGAATACCTTTGTTCCTTAGACAATGCATTGGCTACTTACCTAGGCTTATACTTGTCAAATACCTTTGATATTTGGCATATCTGTGGAAAAAASCCCAAATTGTGACTGCCTTGTGAATGTGAAATCCTGGTGTGGTATTAGACAAAGGAATAGTTGCTTCCTCCYTTTTGTCCAGTATTGATATCTTAGGGGCTGAAGTATTATATTCCTACATGTCTGAACACAGTAAATACCTCTGGAGTTTGTTTGTATACTTGATAAAATATCTGGATTTACTCAAATCAGAACATAACATCTCTTATAGATTTATACAGGAAAATCTCCACCCCCAATTACAAAACCTGTGTCTAATGTGGCATGGGAACAATTTTAAACAATRAATATTAAGTCTCTCTGTAGTCTCATCATATAAATCTTATCATATAAGCAGTGTGTTAAATGAGAGCCCACTGCCTGGACATTCTCACACCACTCWAGGACTTACACATGCACCAGCTGAGACTGTCACTGCTGGGACCAGGGTCCCTTTACAGAGGCAGCTCTAGATAGCCCACGGGTGCCTCTCCTGACTTCTTGCCCACACATRCCCTCCCTCTCGGGTGTGCTTCCTCATTCTTCTAGCTTGACCCTTGGTTTCCCATAGCTGAGTCTCAGGTGTCAGATTTGTAAAAATAAGTAACTTAAGAGTGGTACAGCACAGCTAGCTGGCAGAGCWTGAGAAATTAAAAAGTCTTAGACTTAGGATAAAGATCACCTAGCAACAACAAGAACATCAGTGCAATATCAGTATTCTTTTCCATTCCAGCCAAAAATATATCTAGGTGTAAGACCACAGCTTGTCAACTAAGACTTCAGCAAATCCATCTGCTCATGCTAAGCAAGTAAAGCAAAGCGAGCAATGTACCTAAATCAGAGTAATACARCTCAATTTAAGTCATTCTACTTAAAACTTACATTATTACAGAAYATTCTAGTTGGAAAGGACTCGCAGGGATCATTGAGTCCAACTCTTAYGCGAATACAGAGGTTGAACCCACAACCTTGACATTATTAGCACCATGTTCAAACCAGCTGAGCTAATCTAAGGTCATACTAAACAACATCTCTCAACAAAGAGACATGAAATGGTCTGCAAAAAGTTTAAAGCTGGTTTAGGGGTTGACAGTGCTTARGAATAACTTCTTTGGGATGAATATTAAATGTCCAGAATATCTTTCCTGAGTCTCTGAAATAGTSATTAAGTGTATGTTTTATTTCAAAACTAATTTTTCCCCCTTAATATTAAATTAGTGTTGCTTAATTCCAATATGCATGTATTCATTTTTTCCCCCCTGCAGGTTTCATTTCTGGCCTCTGCTTACATGAGCCAGCATATCTCAGAAGAAAGCTGCTTTGCCCTTGCATCTGTTACCCATTACCTTTACCTCTGTCAGTTCAGCTGGATGCTTATTCAGGTTGGTATCTTAGTCTTTTTATCACTTCCCCAAAACACCTGTAAAAGTAACTGATTGTATTTCTATTATATTTATTTATATACATATCTGTATACCTATGTATAGAGATATAGAGCACTGAAATTTTCCTAGAATTCTAGTGCTACTAGAAGGCAAAAACTTTAGATGGCTTTTATTAAACCTAGAGTGACACAACTCCAAGGGTAAATATACAAACAATATAAAGACTTTTCCACTCATTTCCATTACAACTATGTAAAAATGTYCTCATCTCACTTCATCCTCAGGAAGAATTGTCTCAGAACAAATAAGAATTATTTTTCTTACTATTAAAATGGTTTCTGAACATCTTATTTGGTCTTTTGAAGCAGTCTCTTACAGGTGAAGTGTAAATGTAAACTACACTGTAATYTGTTGAGTCAGTGGCAGTTTAGTCATTAAACTTGTACAACACGACAAACATACAGGTTTGCATTAAAATAAAGAATATATGTATTCATAATTATTGCCAGAATTTTTATAGACTCATAGAATCACTTAGTATWGAGAAGCCCTCTAGGATCATRAAGTCCAACAGTTAGTTAACTCAGTACTACCAAGTCCACAACTAAACCATGTCCCCCCATCCTTTTCTGCAGACTGAACACCCCCAGCTCCCTCAGCCATTCCTCATGAGACTAGTACTCCAGACTACTCACAGCTCTGTTGCTAATTTGATATATTATAGAACCATAAATGGTGGAAAAGACAATTAAACTAATATGGAACACCATGAACAATCAARTTAGTTATGCAAAATTACCAATTGTTAGTCAAAACAAGAAGCTGTTGGGTTATTTGAAAAAATACACTATTTTGCCCTCACYTAGAAATTTCTATTTAGCACCAGTATGTGAGTTATTTGTCTGTTATTTTAAGAGGATTTGTCCCTAGCACGTTTATAATAGTGTACAGCTTTATATATGCAGCTCCATATCTTACCACACAAATCCTCCAATATGCAGGCTGTCAGACCAAACCAAGAATTGCAAATTAGGCTGCATYTAAATGCAACTTTCTCTCCCAGTAACATTCATGTGATATGTGGCATTTTCCTGAGATATGTCAGGCTCATATTCATTGAGAACCCTAGTGGCCTCTCCAACAGCTCAGCTGTGCTCATTAGCCTCAGCAAGATACCTGTAGATGGCCTCAACGGAAAAATTTGTTTGCTTGGCAAATGGTGTTCTTGTAGGTTAACTACTCTAAATTATTTTGTAAACTGTAAATTATATTCTTCACAGTTGCTCATTCACTTCATTCCTAAATTGCTTCAGAGCTCTTTACCATTTGCTAATTTGGACAAAGTAACATTTTAAGGTTTCTTTTTTACTGGGATGTCTCAAGCTTTGGCAACTCAGTGTTTGACAGTATTTCGCCAACCCATTCTACGTGTTTTACATTGCATTGAGTTGCAAAAATTACTTATAATACCAAAAGAAAATTGTATGACTGTTAACAGTTGGTCATTTTTATGTCCCTAGTTGAAATCCAGAGTTATTTTTGTAAAGTAGACTTTTGTCAAATCCTAGGAACTTGCAAAATACATTTCATTTTTTGGAGTCTCAAGCTTGTGTTAAAGTCTTAAAATGAAGATTCTTCATGGAAATCTGACAGGACWAAAGTCCTCAGCACATCAGCCTACTGAGTGATGAGCTGCCAGGAGTAAAACTCAGAATGAAGATAATTCTTATTTTTGTAGGTGCAGTTCTTCAGCTGAGAATAATTCCTGAACTTTGAAAGACCCAAAAGGAAATAAATAATCTGATGTATAGATCAACCCATTTCTCAGCTACAGTTTGCTCCTCTTGKCTGGGAATAGGTCTTGAATTTATATATCTCATTATGGAGTGAGTAAGTTATATCAGGGCAGAAGAAAGAGGGCTGGGRACATCTCTGTGCTTGAATGGTCCCCATGACAACTCTAGAAAAGCTTGTGGATCCAAGGGGAAACCAGAATGATTTGGGAAGTCTGGATGCTATTGCTGTTTGAACAGCAKACTTAAAATTGTGGGAAATAAATGTCTGTATTTCTCAGTGTAATATACTTTATATACATGACTTGATTTGAAAAGCAGAATTGATAATATATTTATATTTAAATGGGACTTATGTCTGGAAAAGAACAAAAAATACAGGGACAGATTCTGTGTCCTTAGTGCAGTCAYGCTGCCCTCTGTGAGGCTGCATAGCATAGTGCGTATGTTTGATCATTGACTTACAGCATACAAATCTGCAAGTGATTGCTATGGTTATGGGAACAGAAATGGGTGAATGTGATAATCAAGTACAAGCACCATCCAGGTACTTGAAACTGACAAATTCATAAAATCTAGGCAATTTTAAGTGGTCAAAAAGTGGTGGAGCAACATTTCCAGGCAACAAAACTCCATTAAAAAAACATAGATTTAACAGTACAGTTGGACATAAACATATTTCTGGTGTCTAGATGACAGATCTTAATTTTCTAGACTCTGGGATAACTCTCTGGGATAACTTCCTCTTTTTTTTCTTTTTTTAATCTTTCCATCTTCTGCATAGTGCTAGGTATATTAATTATGCTTATCATTTTGTCTTACATCAATGCTCTTTACAATACAATTGATCTATAGCTTCATGTTTTAATTCTTCTCTTTTCAGCTTGCATTTGTAGGCATATTCAATGGCAGTATTTCTACTACAAATGTAGCTACTACTCATATATTGACTGAGATGTAGGAATGGAAAGGATTTCAGGTCACCTGGTCCATTTTCAGCATCAGGACAAAGATTACATCAAATCATCCTTGCTCGTCTGTTTGTTCCTCTCTCTTTTTTATGTTATGGTCCTGCTCCTTGCTTTTTATAGGGAGAATTTCTAAGTCACAGAAGGTTAATAGCATTACCCAATTTTTTAAAGGATGTGGATTTCTTAACTGCAGAAGAAAAGKAATAAGCAAGGTGAAAATGGCTCTTTATGGGCCTGAAATATTTTCCTTATATTACTGACATCCAGAGGTCTTCATCCTGACAAAYGTCCCTTTGTACAACTGAGCAGCATAAACCTGTATTTTCAAATGCATTTATCTKTGGAGCACATGCTAAGAGTGTCTTTCAGCATGACAAGGAAATACGTTTCTTCTCTTTTCTGCCATGTTGTAAAAAGCAAGTTGCAGAAAAAAAAAATTAAAAGCTGTCTATTCATTAGAGTGTTATGTGAATAAATAATTATTTTGCATTCTATATCAGAACAAATCACAACTTGCCCATTTTTTCTCCCACCTGAACAGCTGGAAAATGGACTGTATATTTTAATCTTCTGTTGAACTGATAATTGTTGCTGCATGGCAACAGGAAAGRATTTGCTAAAATTAGCTCCTCTATTATTTAATTGATTACATTTTGAAGCATCAAAAGGAGTTGRAAATAAGAATTAGTAATTATCATAATACAAATATAACTGTGCAGAAAATGTGAATAATCCAACCTCACTCACACCTTTACAGCAGCTGTGGTGTTGAGAGTTATGCTGTGATAAATGAGGTGAGATATCTAAATACGGCTAACCAAACACAGAGCAAGGACATGAGCTATGATTTCATAGAAAGCAATTTCAGTTGGATGACTGAGAACAATGTTCACCAGATTGTCAGAATTAGAATTAGCAGAACCAACGGTTTCTGGGTGTAACGGCGTATGTAGTTCAAGGATTTTGCCGTCTGGAAGTGCTTGCAGTGAGGCACAGCCTAGCCAGGATTACAAGGACGTGTAAYTGAAGTGCATTTATTGACAAAAAAATGACAAACAGAATTTTGATTGAGTTTTCAATCCCACATAAAAGTGAACAAACAACCAAATCCTTCCACAAGCTCTGRATTTTTGTCCAAATACCATTTTCATCTATTTATTTCCTTCCTATGCATGCCCAGCAATGGAATCAATAGTTTTTCTGTGTTCTTTCAATCTACATGGGATAGGTGCAATTATGTGGTGGGATTTACCTGTGATGTTTTAAAAAAATAAACTTTGCCTTTGTTCATATAGCACCAATCACCAAATGAAAACCAAAAAAGACATAACAATTATTATATAATAGATGGAATTATTTACACTGGACATAGCTATGAAATCTCATTTGCTAAAAAGGCATTTAAAACACTTACTAACCKTTTTTAAACAAGTTGTTAGCATGCAATGTGTTTTATTACCARTGAGACAAACTATTGCATATTCATGCTATATAAATCAGAGAATAAAATCTTAAGTGATCATTAACAAATAATACCTACATAAAGAATACAGACACRACTAATTAAGTACTTGAATGTGAAAATTAGGTGTTCCTGAAMAAAGGAGCAGACAAGCCCTTGGCCAAGCGAAATGTGCAAAATTTCCCTCAATAATCATGTTGTGTTTTGTTGTCACAGTATATGAATTGTTACTTATCCTTACTGTAGATACCTGAAAATGAAGCATGCAAATTGACRTTATTATATGAAACCATTGTGTGTGAGAGAGATGATTATGCTTGAGTTATGATTAATGAGTGCCTGAAGGTGTCTGTCCTGTCTCTGTTGACTGACAAGAAATGCTTAAAGGCAGGAGCTCAAATTAGATGTCTTAATATGCAGCAAAAGACAATTAATCCCTTATTCACCTCATATAAAAGGCCAGAAATAATAATATACCATGTGGACCTGTAAGGGGTATAACATTTTTGAAATGGAGAAAGTGAAGAAAAATTTTTCAAGAACTGTTTTATTATGGATAGCTTAGGTGTTTATTAGACAGTATTGTGTAGATGTGCATTAAAAAAATGCTCACACATGACARTGTTTCTGCTATGAACATATTGAAGAAAATTCAAATATGCAAGCAATACACTAAGTATTCTGTTTTACTTGAAGAGTTTCCTTACTTATAGWACCAGTTCTTTCAAGGGGTTTCAGCTATTCCAGTATTTTGATTCATATATGGTTTTAAGCCAAATTATGCTGTTTGATGATGAGTTGATAATAAGAAAACACAGAGTGTTTTAGAGATGCCTGTGAATTTACATTTATTTATTTGCAGAGAGTATTTTCTCAAACTCTTATGCATGAATTACCCACAATCATAGAACCGTTGAAGTTTAGGGGTACTTTGAGACTTTGTAGTGTAATACCCTGCCTCAAACAGCTAGGGCAGGCTGCCCAGGACCGTGGTCAGTTTGGTTTTGTTTATCTAAGGACACATAGTCCACAGCCTCTCTGGACATCTTGGCCCAGTGTCTGACCACCCCCACAGTAAAAAAKATTTTTCTTGTATGCAGATGGAGCTTCTTGCATGCTAATTTGGGCCCATTGCCTCTTGGCCCACCACTGGGCATCAGTGAGGAGAGTCTGTCTCCCTCTTCATCACTGCCTCCTATCYGGTGTTTATACATATGGATATGATCTCCTTGAGCATCCTCTTTCCAGGCTGAAAAGCCACCGCTCTCTCCCCATGTGGGAGAAGTCTTCCATCCCTCAGTCATCTTCATGAACCATTACTGGACTTGCTCCATGTCCATCTTGTACTGCTGAGCCCAGAACAGGATCACAGAATCATCAAAGCAGCTTATTGTGTTTCCTACAAGATACATACAGCTGAACACTAGCATAAAAATATTAAATAAAAATCAGATTTATAAATACTATATGCCAATCTTCTATSTGAAGGTATAAACATCTAGAKAAAAAAGTGACTTTTGCACCAAAARGCTATTTTTACATTGCAAAAAYAGTGTTCTSTACTCAACAGGGTGTCTCTTCCTSTATGTTAGTCTAATWCAAAATAGTTATATAAATAAGCATATTGTTTTTATAGTGTCTTTTCATTACTTAAGGAAAAGAAGTGAGGCCAAAGTATTTTTGTTGAATATAAATACACGTGTACCAGGGCAGAAATATGCTGCATTGTGACCATTAGAGTGATTTTTTTTTTTTGTATACTGTATCACCAGCAAGTGTACTGATTGTTTTTGTGCATTATTCTTCAGGCTGTTAATTTCTGGTATGTCCTTGTGATGAATGATGAACACACAGAGAGGCGATATCTGCTTTACTTCCTTTTGAGCTGGGGRCTTCCCGCTTTTGTTGTTATCCTTCTTCTAATTATCCTGAGAGGAATCTACCATCACAGCACAGCACAGATTTACGGCCTTGTCTAYGGTGATCTGTAAGTGTTTCCTTAGAAAAGCATGAACTGGATGTTTTGATTTGTACTTAATTTTCTTCCATATAGAGAAGGGGGTATGTCCACAGTAAAGTGAAGAAATGGACAGGGGACTYCTCATTTGGGGGAGATGAGGCGAGTATGCCACCCTTATGCAGTACAGCACTTTCTGTGCAGATGGACTTTGCTCCAGTTTCTCCTTCTGGCAGAGCTGGCTCAAGCATGTCTGCTTAGTGACTAAATTATTTACTTTTTYCTGAGAATATGAAATTCCTGGCTGAAGGACAGAAATGGCTTCTGCTGCAGAATGAGGAAAGAGCATGGTTTGCTTCCATTTAATTTCTGTGATAAAAAACCTTAACATTAAATCAAGCCTTAACTTCCCCATCTCTTATGTTATCAAATATATTCTTTGCTAAAAAGTATTACTACATTATCATGTCAGATATTTTTCCTGWACTGTTACTCTTGTAATAATGAATATATTATATTCCAAATTGCTCYAGATTTGAGAATTGCTGTATTGTTGACAATTATAACAGTCCTTTCAAAGCCATATATAAGCACAGAAAACTGTCTGAATTAAAAGAGTGTATCATCAKAGAACCAGATGCATTTAAGTGGAGATACATAGATAAATAGTTTTGCTCTTTCCTACCTTTTTTTATTCCTCTGGCTCCTTTTCTGGCAAACTTACTCTGTGATGATAGCTCTTCTAGGATATGAGGATAATATACTTACTGCTTTTGTATTACAATTACATGCTTCATGTGCAGAAAAGATTAACACATCTTCTTTTTAAAACGAATGTGCAAATTCTTTTTATGAAAACATCMTATGAGGTTGCTTKCAGGGTAGACCCACAGCAGGAGAAWATTCATCTGTCTTTAATAAAAGAGGAAGATACAGTGTGCATAATTCCATTTTAAGAGAACAAAATTTAGTGTTGTTTTTTTCACACAAAGGAAATTTCTGTGCGTAGTAAATACTTGAATTTCATACTAATGTTTAAGTATAGTCCACACACACACATGTGGCCTTATAAATATTATTTGCATATACGTATCTGTGCATGAATCTGTATTGTTCATGGTAAGAAGGGATACCTGACTTTGAAGTAAGTATGCTACACTGGGTATAGCATATATCAGATATATATCACAAGTTCTGTGACCATGTCAGCTGAAGTTTAGTTCCACATTCATAGACACCAACTGAACTCACAAATATAACTGAGGTCTGCARCAACAGACCATTGCTGATGTTCRTGTTRTATCAGGGAGTGTTCCAYAGCTGTGCACCATGCCATACACATCGACATTTCTTCACAGAACGTGTCTTTTTCTTTATGGTAAGATGCTTCTTCRTGCATTGCAAACAAAAAGAATGTGTGTAACAAAATCAAGTTCTCCAACTGCAGCCAAACTGTGGGTTGATGATACAATTATGTAGTGAAATAGTTTTCCAGTTGTTTTCTTTCAATGTCCATGTTTCATTCTTTGAAGACCAAGGGACAACCTTACATTCTGATAAAATTAAGTAGAGGAAAATTACTCAGTCCAACCCATTGCCTAAATTAAATAYGAAACTTTTCCAGCATTCTCTTGCAGTGGGGAAATGCCAGAAATCATCCCAGTGAATGTGCAGCTTATTCCATCWCAGTCAATGTGAACACAGTAAGAGATAGCAGCAAGAATTTTCATAAATAGTATAAATGCTAATTCCTGATTTGAAGACCACCRTAAGACTTGTTCTTATTTATATCAGAGGACCTTGAAAGACAGAATGTAGAAAAGGGGACAGATTGAACTACAGCACTTYGTTTGTTTTCTCCTAACAAAAATGCAGTAGTGGAAAAAGTAACAAAGAGATTTCCAAATCCAAACTTATTACATACTGACTTTAGAATCAGCCTCAGAAATTGTTTGAGAGCAATAGCATGCTGGTAAGAACTCCTCACATGTGAGAGCTGGAAGACTGGTTAAAGTATTAAAAGGAGTGAAGCTTGTTATCCTAACTCCCTCCTAAGTGATCACTCCTTAGGGCAATCCATTTTTGCATTACTGTGGTGTCTGACCAAATGTTTTGTTCTGAACCAGTGTGCCATGGGCACAATTAATAGCCAACAGTGTATCTATGTTTAGACAAGTTCATTTTATACTTGCACTGAACAAARAAATGAGTTCAGCTGTGTTGGTTTTTATGTTTCAAAGGAAGTGTTAKGATAGAGTTTCCCTCCAGATATAACAAATTCTACACAAAAATGCCTGTATTTTATACTATGACTCCCATGCCACAGTATTACACAGTATTAACCAGTAGCATACTGCTGATTATTTCAATAATTAGTAGTGTTTATATCTGGTATGAGCAGTTCTCTCTTTGACATTATGTGATTTTTTTTTTAATACAGGTAGATTTGTCTGTGTAAATGCCACCAAACTGGGGTTTTTGTTTGTTTGTTTGTTTTTTGTTTTTGTTTTTGTTTTTGTTTTTGTTTTTGTTTTTGTTTTTGTTTTTGTTTTTGTTTTTGTTTTTGTTTTTGTTTTTTTTTGCTTAGGGTTGGAGTTCAATGGTAAGTGAGGGACCTACCTGACACAGAAGGGCTTTTTCACTCCTCTCTTTGCTGATTCCCCTCATTGCTCAGCTGCAAAGGTTGAAGTCTCTTTGAATAAGACTAGAAAATATGCTGATTCTGGACAATTTTAGAGTAGTACAGCATATTATAAAAACATCTTCTAGAGTTCTGGGCAATTTCTTGGTACAAGTCCAGTGAGCATAATTAACCTTTAAACTTGTGCTTGTGAACAAAAGCTGATACTTGTCATTAAATAATTCTGGCTTCTGATCTCAGAAAAAGATGAGTTGGGCCAAAGCTTGCAAATGGGTGTGGCTCACCARCTTCCAACAGCATTGAAACTTTCAGGGCTACATGAGAAATTAGAAAGCTGCCTTACTGTCAAAGATTCCTATTTTAGCTCTTTTACTTACATCTTTGTTCTGTAAGTGTTAGAGAGTGACAAGTGACCAGGATGAAACTAGAGAGAYCTAGTCTTTTTGTAATTATTTAGACTTCTCTTTCTCCTTACCTCTCCATTGCACTATACCTCTCTTTGTCAATATCCACAGTTTTAATTTGCCTCCTTATCTTTTTCACCATATTTGGCAAACTGTGTCTTTGTACTTTAGGAGATCAATTAGAAAAAACACCATTCTGTTCAACTGTTTTGCTAAGATAAAACTTTTCAGAACCTTAACTGAAGGATTTAGGTGTATGAGGTCTAGCTATATATACCAAGTATACAGCAAATGCTGAATTCTCTAGAGTTAGGGAACCACAGTAAKCTTTGGAATTTGATTTTAGGGTGAATTTTGTCTTGTTGTAAACTTATCTATGCATTAGTTTTTCTTTATTTAATAAAAAAATTCTGAAAGGTGAGCTTGATCTTTTAACTACTTGGGTATTTTAAATCTTGTACCTTATTTTAAATCTATTGCTTACAGTAAGTATGTTTTTATAAGATCAGGAACTCTTGTTGCTGCTTTAAGCTTTGAGTCTGACTAGACCTTCTTGAAATCAAATTCACATAAGAATGCCAAAGGCCTTTATTTATTAGAGTATAAGCTAAAACAGTAACCTTTGAGAATAAGAAAATTGGATATGATTACCCTTGACAGAATAAAAATTTAGAAGTTATAAGCAAATATCTCCCTGCCCTCTGTATCTTTGCAAATGCTGTATTTCAAGCATGACTTTTGTCATGCTGTATCCTACCTTTTTTTAATTGCAGTTAACTCTATAATTTTCTCTACTTCTGAGAAAGTAGGAGTTCTTTAGTTCATGTTCTCTCCAGGATCAAGGTTGGCCCAGTCCTGTTTAATTATCCTTACTGGTGATCTGGATGAATTGATTRAGTCTACTGTTAGCAGATTTGTGAATGACACCAAGTTGCATGGGAGTGTTGACCTGGAGGAGGACAGAAAAGCTCTGCACAGGGACCTGGACAGGCTGGGTTGATGGGATAACACCAGTGGAATYAGGTTCAACAAGGCCAAGTGCTGGGTCCTGCACTTTGGCTGCAACCACCCCATTCAGAGCTACGGGCTGGGAACAGAGTGGCTGGAAAGTGGCTCAGCAAAAAAGGGCCTGGGGGTGMTGGCTGTCAGCATCTAAACACAAGTGAGCTGTGCCCAGGTGACCCAGAAGGCCAATGGCATCCTGRTCTGGGTCAGAAATGTGGCCTGCAGGACCAGGGCAGTGACTGTCCTGCTGTATTGGGCACTGCTGAGGCCACACCTCAGGTGCTGGGTTCAGTTTTGGATCCCTCAATTTAGGAAKGACATTGAGGTGCTTGAGTATGCCCAAAGAAGTGCAATGGACTTGGTGAAGGTCTGGAGCACAAGTCCTGTGAGGAGAGGCTGAGCCTGGAGGCTGCAGAGGCCTTATCAATCTACGAAAGAAGATTGTAGCCAGGTGRGAATCAGCCTCTTCTCCCAACCAGTGACAGGATAAGAGGATGCAATCTCAAGCTGAACCGGGGGTGGTTCTTCACAGAAAGAATGACTAGATATTSTAATAGGCTATCCAGGGACAGAGTGCAGTCACCTGGAGGTKTTTAACCTGGAGGCTGGGTGTGGCACTTAGTGCCATAGTCTAGTTGATGTGGTGTTTGGTCATAGGTTGGACTCAATGATCTCAGAGTTCTTTTCCAACCTAATTAATTTTGTGATTGTGATTCTRTCTGAGCCTTGTCAGTCTTTTACTTGCTCTTTTGCCTCTGTTAATCTCTCCAGTTTCTGGAGGTGTCTCTCTTTTAGCAGGGTCATATATTTGCCCAAGGGAGGAATGATCTCCTTTGTCAGGAGAATCCCTATTACACATTCATTTTCCTCTTTAAAATCCCATGTGGCAAATAGAGTACAGGAGGATATATGTGCTGTTGCAATATTTTAAATCTGTACAAATATCCATGCACTTGGATTCAGATTCATATTTTCTTATAGCACAAAAAGGGTTAAACTAAATGTTCTCATATATCTTCTTTGTATCATTGTCATGAAATAGCTATGAGAGATAATGAAAAAGATTTTCCAGTGACATTCCTTTCTAAAAAAACCAAAATACTTCTATGTCCTCTATAGTCCATCTCAAAACAGAGTTTTTTTCAGGAAAATCACTGAATCTGTGACTATGGAGCTGCAGTGGGATAGTGAAATGAAGCTAAAGAAAGCTGGAAACAATGAACTTCTTGCTGTGATTAGGAGTTACAGCTCTTCTTATTACTCTCACAGCACTCTCTCTGAATCTTACACTTAGGGATGGCTCAGGGGRACAGATAAGCCTGTCGTGGTTTTAAGCCCAGCTGATCATGAAACACCATTCTTCATCTCCTCCTCTCTTTCTCCTCCATCCCAGCTGAATGGGGAGGAGAATCAAAGTGAAACTTGTATATTGAGATAAAAAATGCTTACTAATTGAAAATAAAATAAAATAAAGTAATAATTGAAAACATTAATAATTAGAATCATAAAAATTATTTTTTTTAAACTGATGCACAATGCAATTTGTCTCCACCAGCTGGTTGATGCCRAACACCCCTTCCTGAACCCAGAATGGCTGTGTTTACCATTTTATATACTGGCCATCAAGTTCTGTGGTGAGGAAATACCCTTTTGGTCAGTTCAGGTCACCTGTCCCAGCCATGTTCTCTTCCAGTTTATTTTCCCTGCCTTCTCACTGACAGAGCATGAGACAAGAAAGAAAAAGTCCTTRACTTAGGGTAAATATGATTAGCAAAACCCCAAAACTTCAGTGTCTTTTGAAGATCACTCCCATTCCAGTCCAAAACACGGCATCTTACCATCTACTGAGAAGAAATTAACTGCARCCAGGGCAGAGCCATTGTTAAGATTATTGGGATGAGAAACTCCACAGAAAATGTGTTACCAGGCCCTTTGCAATGAGTCACAGGCACTTTGTGCCATGCTTTCTTTCTATGTCTGTCAGTCTGGTGCACTGACCCTTAACCCAGTAAGAAAAACATACTGGGTGCTGCCTTGGGTCTCACCCAGTTGTATGACTGTCTCAGTGTTGGCACACATCCCAGGAACAGATCCCTGGCTTTCTAGATGTTCCCTAAAATGGAGATCTGCTTTCATTAAACCAAGGACCAGCAATAAGAATATTTTAGCTTGAGTGAGCTAATTTCTGTAGAAGCACTTGGATTAAGTCTCATGTATCCTTTTCTATATTACTTCAAAAGTGCTGAATTTAGCCATGAAAAAACTTTTGAATCACCAGACTTTTACAAGCAGGAATAGGTGAGAAAATAGCTAAGAATTGCCATGAAAAGCATTCAGGGATTTTAAATGAACTCAAAGACATACAAAGAGAAAGAGGTTTGTATGACAAATCTATGAGGAATTCTTATCCTCTGATGCCTGGTTTTATATTCTGCATGGATGCAAAAGTGTGTCCCTGCATGGCCCTCTCTCTCCAGCTTCTTTTTTCTATTATCCCAGTTTTTCCAYCTCCTTTCTCTTCAGTTCACTGGCACATCATCTAGGATTTCAAAGCTGTTGCAAGTTGCTGTTGCTAGACCTCAGCACAGAATGATGGCTGACTATCTGTATGCAAAGCCAAGTGCTTAATGAACCACTCAGCCAAAGTTAGGGGGCAAAAAGCCTACAGTTTGCACTGCTGCTTTCTCATCATTTGTTGCTTAGTTCTTTTCTGTATAGTAAATTAAACCATCCTGAGCTCTGTGCTACTGTAKGATAAATGTTTCTGATGAACCAGAGCTACTTCAGTTATGTTGACACAGTGCCACACTACAGGCATTCCTATAAATATGTGAGAATATATGCATACACGCACAAACATACACACACATACACAGATATACACACACCTGTGTATATAGGGAAAAACACACCTTTATATAGGGAAAAACCTACAGAATAAGTCAAGAAAGTACAAAGTTTGGCCTTTTTGTATCCTGTACTTGTGYTTTATTTTCTAAACTTTTGTTGTGTTTCCAAAGAAGCTGCCTGATGTGTTTCCAACTGATGAGGACTATTTTTAAAAACTTCCCTTCTAAATGGGACGGCTTTAATTACCTTTCACTTACTCTCATTACCAATACAAGTTTTCAGTGGGGGAAAATTGCTGGGGACAGTAGCAGGGGATTGATTGTCTTCCATCTCTTGTCAAATATTTCTTGTTAATGTTAAACAAATGTTGGCACATCAGAATCAGGCATAATCACTGTACTGTGCATTTGAAGAACTACAATAAAGAAAGAAAAATTCTGGCTGCTTTGATGGAATTTTGAAACATGAATAGAGAAAAATATTTTTATTGTAAAATTTCCAATCATTATGGGATGCTTAATTTCTGACAAGTCATTGTATCATGCTATCATGGTAAAGGGTTAAAAGATTGGTTGTTATGGGTGAAAGTTGCACCCACTAATGCCCATGAGGACTGATCCTTCAAACAGTTTGAGATTAAGGGATTTTTGTGCCTAAAAAAACTCCAGGAATTTTTCTGAAGCCCGTGGAGTATTATGACAGGAGTATCAAAGAACATCTGCAGGCTTGCATCCCTGTCACTGACAGCTTTTAAAAGCTTCRTATTTCTTTGCAGGTTGTACAAGTAAGTAGCAATTTCATCCCTCTGCTTTATCATCTTTAATCAGTAAAATACAGCCTACTGCTACAAAACCAAACTGTTCTCAGTTTATCTGTTTTCCACCAAATTAGAAAAACCTTCATCTAATATTGTTGCAGTTTTGGAGGCAGGCACACGACTGAACACACCAGAGCTCATGCGACAACAGCCAACATTTATTGATGGATGSCCCCTTTTATTGGGCCTTCAAAATTACTACACCTGAACACCTGATTGGTTGGGGTTGAGACCTCACCACTGCCCAGCTCACTGGCCAACCATGYGTCTGCATTCAGGRTTGAACGGGATTGGCTGGGGCCCCTGTTTGAGTTCAAATCCAAYCTRTCATTGTCTCACCCAGGAGCTTGGGTGAGTTCACTTCTAAGCTGGTCGAGTTGGGGTTCTGTTATGGCCAATTTCATCTGTACAGCTATAGACCAACGGTGGCTGTCACAGAATAGGTMAGAAAAAATTGGGAAAAGCTAACATAAGCAAAAATTAGATCAGTACCACCCTCTAGTCCTGACTGCCTCATTAGTACTGTCAAACTGAGTCCATATACATACCTTCTTGTATTTGATCATTCTAAAAAAGAGGTGAAAAAAAACAGTAGGATTTTTTGTTTGRTTGGGTGGGRCTTCTTTAGGTTTTTGTGGTTTTTKGTCTTTTTAATTTCACCACAATGCTGTTCTGCAACCAGTCAATTTTGTGCTCARATTTTAGTTCCATGAAGTAAGTTAGTGCAATGAGTTGTACTTGGGAAGGCMACCTATTGTCTGCCCAATGTAAAAGCCCCAGCAAATAAAGGTGTACCTCACTGACCTCTATTAAGATACATATGAGTAAAAGGAATGCAGCTTTAGCAGACTGATTTRTGTTATTAGTATTACATTTACTTGTCAGTATGGCTTACAGAAAAACAGTACAACTGAAAAAAACATATTTTGCAGATATTACTCTTCTGCCAAAGGGCAGGACTRTGTACATGAGCTTCATTTATGTTTGACAGTTTGTACATGGAAGTGTCTTCTTTTTCAGTGAGATTTGTACTAAATCYTTGGTTTAGAGAATGCATAGGAAAAGTAAGATAAGAGTGTCTTCCTTAAATATAGTACTAGGGAAGCATTTTCTTGCATTGGAAAACTGTAACAAGTATTAAATAGTAAAAAACAAACAAAAAAAATAGCCGCAACCATAGACTGTAGTTTCAAAGCCATTGATAATGACTCACACAGTTGAGGAGGAAGCCTTAGATTTAAACAGGAGCAAGATAATTAACTGAAATCAGACACATAATTCCTTATGTAGTTTTAAAATTGCAGTATTMGCAAGAACCTTGCTCTAAGAGATTTCAAGCAGGTTTCTGTCAGCTGCGTTTCTTTGTCAAATGCTGAAGACTGCAAGTTTTCTGGGACTTCTGGAATGAGCTGCCTGGGAACTCCAGAGCTTCCAGTGCCTTAGAAATCTCAACTGTATTTATGCAGTGCTTATGGTGGGTCCTTGCTGCTTCTTCTTTGGTAACTGTATTTGTTTACTATTAACTTTCACAGTAGGAAGATAAAGCCTAAAAAACTAGGTATAAAATTGTTCAGAGAAATTTCCAGAGGATCATATAATAAGAAGACTGAAACACAATAGGCTGTGTTCTAAAACAACAACACATGACCTTTTGAGTTCTCATTATTGAAAAGCATTGTTTAGACATYTTCATTTTCTCCTTTCTCCAACTGTTTAGCTCTACAATAACAGCAGCAGGAGAGAGCAACAAGGAAATTGGTTTTTTTTTGCTTTATTATGCAATAGGTCTGKTTTATTGACAAGACTGTTTTTGCACACACTGACTCAGACTGAATCTTCTGAAGATTCTGTTCTTTGCTGTTCCAAAACAATGTCTTGGCATTTCTTCATCCTTTGTTCATGGAGGATTGGAATTTACCCAGTATTTTCTATCATTGGTATTTAGTCTGTGGGTACCTCCATTAATGAGTATGGTGATACTCATAATAAATYTTTACATGTCAGTAAAGATGATAGGATCAGATTTCTAGGAGTAATTCCCGTGGATGTTGATTTGGCTTTGAAAAAATTGTTGGGACAGTCTGTCCAAATGTAAACAAGAATGGGCAAGTCTTGACTTAATTTCTGGAAATTCTAATTCTGCTATTTCTGAGCTTACATTTCTTAACCAAAATATTTCGCATGTATTTTCATTACCTTTTTTTCCTCCTTCTCCTTTTTCCCTCACTGTTTTTCCTCATTCTTTTGCTGCATAGACAAAAGAAATGAAAAGGAAACTAAATAATGCCAAAGGGTTGATGCCACATTTTCACTCTATAAAATCTKGGACAACCATTATTAAACATTTTACATGTCACTTGAAACTTACATGCAAAATATAAAGAAAATAATCATAATATGGAATTATATATTAAATAAAACATATGGACCTATATCTGAGTTAATCTGCAAGAGGCATAAACTAATTTGAATTCATCAAACACAAATGCAGTTTTAATTTTTCTTCATGCCAAACAACCTCCACAACAACTGTATGGACCGTAAGAGATTTCTTGRTTGTTCATTTCCCATCATCCTGGTGAGGTGACTGAGGCCGAGTGCAGCAGTGAATCAAAACAATCACTCTAACTGTATTCAGCTTGGGGCAGTAGTATTTGATTACAGGCATTTCAAAATGGACTTGTACAAGGGTGTGACTTGTTTCACAGCTGCACAGGATTCTTTGGGGCAGCTATTATGAGTCCTCTGAGATTTGCTTAGCTTGACCCATGAGCAGATGGTGTTCAGTGTTCCAGAGAAAATCCCCATTTCCTTTAGAGGAAAAGTGATTAAAYAAAAGCAAGAGTAATGTCCTGTTGGAATTCTTTAGATGCAGCTACAGGGAAACCACTCACCTTTTCATTTTCTATTTCAAAATAATTCCTTAGGAATAAACAGTCTTTCTCAATCAGTGGTTTATAGGGTGATTTTTTCCCTCTGATTTAAGTTCTTACACACTCTTTCTCTTAGGTAAATAGGGCAAATTGAACCATAAATTTTCAACATTTTCACACCAAAATTTGTATGGTTCTTACCRTGGTGGAAGATGGATAACATGGGAAACACCTGGTAGAACATCATGGCTGTGTGTTTATAAAGAACTTGCACATCGTACAATAAGAGAGTAAGATCTTTGTGAAGGTACAGAGGTGCACTTGTAGCTCCAGCCTGACAGGTGTTCTGGGGCAGAGGCTRTGTTTGCACAGGGGGTGTTTCACATCTCTGCACACACAGCTTAGCTCCAAGTCTGTTCCTGCAGCACAGCAATTGTGGCTAACAAAGCMCAGCCTTGGAAAACCCCCTTGACAAGGAGCTGGTGGGGCCAGGAGCSCTCAAACTGCAACAAGTGGGGTGCAGCCTCTGCCTAAACAATACGTGCAAGCTGACAAATTTAGCTGTTTGAGGCTGGTTATGAGAAACCAAACTGGTACTTCCTCCAGAGCAGAAACACCGCAAGTTTCCACCCTGCACTGTGTCCTGAACACACTGTACTCAGAGATGTGTCTGTTTGCAAAGCAGGGGAAAACAAGGCACTATGAAAACCCTAAACATACATAACTCTACACATTGCAAAAACCTCTGATAACGTCCAGAGTCAGAGGTTCTGTGGCTGCATTGTTTGATGGTAAGAACTGAGACAAGGTTTTAAAAAACCCTTGCTAATAACAGGAAGGGGTGCCTGTAGTTCACTTATCAGCAAGAACACTTATTTGTATTAGTGTTCTTTGCTTATCAGTAACAGCACCAACAAGAACTTGTTGTAGAAGTTCAGTGAACACGTATTGTTTAGGTTTAAAAAAAACAACAACTCTGAGAAATCTTTTTAAATGYTCATACATTTTGTTCAATTTCTRATTTCTTTTACCTGACATTTTCTTAGCTTTCCTAAATGTCTTGTCTGTCTGGCAGAAAACCTACTTATTTTTAGCAAATTCACTGTGTAAATTACAAAACCCACTTTTTTCAGGACTAGAAGCAACAGGAACTGACATTTAAATACCTTCAGATATATATAATGCAGAGAGATGTGTAATATTTGCAGCTGTTCTGTCACTTTACATTTCAGAGTTGCTTTACACACAGTAGATTATTCCTGGGGAATGGAACCTACTAATATTAGAAAACTTTTTTCTTTGTAAAATTTAGCTCCACCACAATACCAACTTTTAAAAACTTCTGTAATCATCATGYATGTCCTAATTCCAGTGCAGWCAGATTTTTAGAATCTTAATTCCTTGTGTTTTGGAATCAGTCCTCACAGCTGCCTACAATTTAATGGAAGAGAYCAGGAAATTATTTCTCAGAAAAGTGTATACATATATAAATAGCATTTAAAAATCATAAATTGTTTCATTAGAAATTTCCAGGGTGTAACAAATAMATTTCTAAGATTTTTTTCTAATTAATTTGGAATTTGAACTGTTTTATAATACTGTACTGCAGCTTGAATTAGGAAAAACAGACTTCAATTTCAAATTTGATCCAGTCCACATAATTTCACAAACATGGGTTAAGCATGCTGTTTGT
>CADDXX010000169.1:54953-77026 GCA_902810485.1 Alauda arvensis | reverse complement strand
AAAAAAAAAAAAGTAAGAAAGCCTGTGGCAACCGTATCCTGCCAAGGCAATGTCAGTGAGATGTCAGCAATGTTATGCCTCTTTGAAACCTCCCATATCACTGTTTGATTCAGTCATAAACCAATGYTGCTTTCACCTTCCTATCAGACCATTTTTTGGAGTTACCTCATGAAAAAATAGATCAGTTAGCTCCCTCGTTGTTGTTAGCTACTGTCTTGTTGCTGAGTGTACAAAAATACAATCTATCTCCTGAGAGGAACTTTTTGCTAGAAGAGGTTGCATACTGGAAAGTAATCAAAATATGAGCCCAGACTGCATTTCAGTCAGCCTCCACTGCTTGAACAACTTCTCTAGCCTCCCAAGTGTAATTTAGGGAATTTAGAGTATTGTGATGATTTTTGCTGACCAATGCAAAATGATTCTCCCTGCTCAGTCCTGTAGAAAAGTCATCCCAGTCGGAAGTTCTAGCTCTGTACTCATACAGAAGCAGTGAGTCATGAGAGACGGCATATAGYGTCTTCCTGAGTCATAACACCACTGTGCTTGCCTTGCAGTGTTCAATCTGCTCAAGATGTCACTTTTTCTTCTAAAACTTGTCAAGGTTATTCATAATATAATACCTTAGGTTGTTATGAATAATGAGATGCAAGAAAGGCAGAATGCATCTGACCATTAATGCTCAGCTTCAGTACAGCTGTCATGGCSTTTTAGTCATATTTTGATCGAGGTATCCATAGCCTTCCTTTTAATGCATGTCATTATGTAACTGCAGTACATTATAGTATTATGACTTTTTTCTATAGTAACTGGAGTTTTCTGGCTGGGGGTGAGCAAGATCTTGGGAGGGGACATGGCCTTGACAGCTGACCCAAGGGATATTCCATAATATATCCTGTCTGCTCAGATATAAAACCTAGGAGAAAGGAGTTGGAAGGGGACACTGTTGTTGWTATCATGTTTGTCTTATGGAGCAAATGCTACACATGCTTAAGTCCTGCTTCCTGGGAAGTGGCTGGATATACCTGCTTGATGGGATGTAGACAACAAGCCTTTTCCTTTTTCTTCCATATGCAACCTTGTCCTTTGCTTTATTAAACTGCATTTATCTGACTCGTGATGTTTTTTTCTTCTTATTTGCTGTCCCACCCTTCCTCCCTGTCTTGCTGAAGAGGCGAGTGAAAGAGCACTGGCATCCTGCCAAAGGGAATCCACCAGAAAACTCTTAAGGCCAGAAATAGGGCTTAGTAATGTTGACAGGCTGTAGAGGATAGAAGGAGTAAAATCTTGCCTAGAATCATTGACCTCTTAAAACCTCTGCATTGGCATTGTTTTAAAAGTACGGAATTGGAGTGATACAAAACTGATTTAGGAATTTTGGAAGGAAAGAGGACCCATACTTGATCCTAGATCCTTAGGTCTATTCTAGTGGGTGTCCCCCACCAAATCGGATTCCTGTTTTTTCTTTTCATTTCCCTGAGTAGGCATATTGTGCCAACATTGGACCAACTTCTGGTTACAATATGTTGTTTAAAGCTGTACTTTTATGCAAATGCATCCATAGAAACAGAGAGACCTGACTGTCTAAGAACTTTTCTGGTAGCTATAATCCCTTTATTTGTACTTTTTGACCATACACCAACATTCTCAAAAGCCTTGTAAAAATTATTTCATGTCACTAAGTCTTGTCTCTGTGATGCAAATTGGAAATTTAAACCTCATTATCCTATGCTTAATATATAATAAGTATAACTAACAGAATGATTACACAATACTACCATTTGCATGATATTATTACTCAGAGCACATCTAAAAAAAAAAGTTTGTTTTCTGAACTTAGGGGGAATAAAGGCAATGCTTTGGATGCCTCTGTGGCTAATGCGCTGGAATACAATTTGCCCTTTTCTAAAGAAACTACTRAAATAAAATCTTTGCTGATGGGTTGTTTAACAATTCTTGTGTTTGTGTCTTATGCCAATCTTTAGAGAGATTGTCTAAGCAGCAGCAAGATCCAAGACAYATTAGCAGTGAAAACAAAATATTTGGTAAATGCTATTTTGGGTACTGGTTAAAGTAAACACTACATTGTTAGACTGGAGCTGTACATGTGATTTTCACCCTTGGACACTGGAAGGATTACTCTTCTATTATGTAGTTCAGATTGTGCAATGTTTTAGTTGATAATGGCTGTAAGTAGCAAAAAAGATGTTGAAAAAAATCATACTAGACAAGTTTTCTGTATATATGCAGGTGCATAGCTTGCAGTTATTGGTAATGAAGAGAAGGACAGGGAAGAGTAAAGGGAGGAAGGAAGGAAGGAGAGAAAGGAAAGGAGAAAAGGAGTAAAATGGAGAAAATATCTACACTGGAAAATAAGAAAGCTCAGCTGATCTTCATTCTAGGCTTAACTCTTTATTAMTTAGGAAATGTTTAACAAGTGTTCACCAGAAAAGAAAGCTTAGAACTGAACCTCAAAAGTTTCATTGGAAATAATCCTTCAATTATAGAAACAAGAGTTAACATATTTCATTGTAAGGCATGTGTTTTAAATTTTTTTTTCGTGGGTTTTTTCACCAAGCATTAGTTCCTGGGYTTGAAAGTACATTTCTAATTTTTGTTTGGTTGCTCTTCTGAGGTGCTCAGTCGTGATCATCTTCAGTCTGCTAAATACAGACAATCCCTCCTGTGACTACTCTGATAGCCATCTGCAAATACAGATATAGTTTAAGCTCCTTAGCTTTTGTTTTCCAGCAAGCAAAATATATTACAACATGGAGTATTCTAATTTTGCTTTTTGCCTACTTGTAGAYTGCCAGTTCCTTGCCTATTTGTAGTTTTCCAGTAATTGTCTTTTGTCTTTCAGAAAAACMCCACAAACCAAACAAACCAAAACATTTGTTCTGCTCTGAGCACATGGGAAAAAAAAATTSTGATGTAAGGCCTCTGGTGGCCTTCATAGCTCTAGTGCGAACCTTTYTCATTCAACTTGTGTTTTTGAAATTTGCCTGAACCAGACTGTACTGGTTTTGACTAGTGCAGATGTAATTTTCTTCATAGTAGCTGGTACACAGCACTGTGTGTTTTGTATTCAGGATGAAAATGATGTTAACACCCTGATGGTTTGGCTGTGAGGACTATGTTGCTGCATAGTCCTTACTCTAAGTCCAGGACTTCTCAGTGTTCCATTCAATGCCACTGAGGAGCTGCACAAAAAGCTGGGAGACAGCATGGCCAGGACAGGTAACACAAACTGGCCAAAGGGGTGGGTATTCCACACAGTAGAACATCATATCCAGTATATAAACAGGGAGAGTCATCTGGAAGGGGTGTTGTTCAGGAATGGGCATCAGTCAGTGGTGATGTGCAGTAGTAGAGTGTATTGCTTGTTTCTTCCAGTCCCATATCTCTCCTTCTTTTTGCTAATATTGTTATTGTTATCTTTATTATCCTTATCATCATTGTCATCATATTCAGTATTACTATACTATTTTATTTCAATTATTAAATAGTTCTTAACTCAACCCTCAAGGTTTACATTTCCTTTCCAGTTGTCTCCACTGAGTGGGCAGRTGGGAAAGTGAGCAACTGGTCCGTACCTGCTGTGTAGGATAAAACCACAACACAGGGTCAGCATGCCATTGTGAGGTATTTGTAAGACTGATTGGACTGGAAAATTTACCTCATGTGTGTTGCAGAACAGACCTTTACTTTACTTTTTGAGAACAGTGTAAAAGTAAAACTCCTGTCATTCTTAWTGTGGTCAGTAATGATTTCCAGATTCTATTCTGCAGAAATAAAACTAGCTAGTGAGTGCACTAGGTATGCAGTGTGTTTTACATTACTTTCCTTGTATTGCCTCCTGCTTTGTAATTGAAGTAGTGTAAGAGGTCTCAAGTCCATTTATAAACCAAACCTGTAAACTCATGGAATAATGAAATCAAGTTTGCCTGATGTAGTCTGTTGTCCAAAAAAACCTTGATCATGAGGTGAATGCTTTAGCATGTCTCCTGGTTTTTTATAGTTTCTGACTTAATGAAAGATTAGTATATATCTAGTAATCTCAAATTCTGTATTATATTCCAAGACATATTGAAAAAGACTGTCAATAGTTCTCAGGTTTTCAGAATTCTTAGATGAACTGTTTTAAGGAATAATTACTTTAAAGTGCTCTTCAAATATTTTTTCAGTGTCTGCCTTGGTTACTAATGTATGGGAATATATTATTTTCATTATCTCACATAATACAATATGCAATAAAGGAGTTTCCATTCAAATTTACCACAGCACAAAGCTGGAAGAAAAAAGCGCATTAAAAATCAGTGAAAATTCATAACGTTACTGACATCTGAGATCTCTTCTGAAGAAATAGTACAGTATTTAGTACTGTACATGTGGAAAGAATTGTATCTTGCCAAGCATAATTAGCTTTGCAGAAAAAGGATGAGGAATAACTGGCTCTCTACCAGTTCTCCACATAAATATCTCATGTGTATTGTGGATGGTAAACTAAGAATGAGTCAACAATTTTGTGCTTTGGAAATAAAGTCAGACATAATTTGGACCTATATGTTAAGCAGTTTAATCTTAAGAACACATAAAATCCTTCTGCTCTAGCCATGTACTGAGAAGAAATGTTATCAAGCATGCTGTAATTCATAACTTAATAAATACAGCAGTTAAGTGGTGTGATCAAGGATACCAGCAAAAGACTTAATTATAAAATATTTCCATAAAGAGTGAAAGATCTAGGGCTGTTCATTTAAAAKAATACCATACAGGAAAATAATAGCAATTTACAAGTATATAAAAAAATGTTGCAACAAACAAAGAAAAAAATCAGTTTTCCACAGCCATGTTAGCCATGTTGGCTCATATAAGACAAAACCTCTGTATACTGCACAAATAAGGAGTTTAACATTGCGTAATATTCTGTCTCAGAAAGTACTGTGAAGCACTGAAACAGGTTTATTGGAGAAGATTTTTGTTTTTTATTTTTTATCACTAGACAGAGATTAGGCACTAGTGATATTATATATTATACTAGAGTATAATATGGAGGGAAGTTTTTTATAGAGAGCAAAGATTTCTAGTTCTCAGCCATTTCCTTTAGTAAAAGGCTCACAAGGACAGTATGTCATTTCTGATGGCTTTTCAAAAAGTTTTTCAATTTCTCACTTGTTTTAGAAAATTCCATAGTTGTATCACAGGCCAATGCTTGCTTCAATGAAAGGTAACCAAGGTGGCATTGTTACATATGTAGTTCCTACTTGTGTAGTAAAGCTCATAAATAAATACTAGATTACCTTCCATCCTCCAAGGTAGCCATAARGCATCAGATTGGGCCACAATCTTTAATTCAGTCTCACTCAGTTTGAAAAAGTGTGAAGTCTGTTTCCAGGGTGTTGTATGAACTGTTGTTAATGTGTATAGAAGACTCTGTGAAGTTGACTGAAGACTACAAGTCTAAACCTGTGTGCCTTCAGCAGTGTGAATTTTTTTGTAATGTAGAAATCTCKAGAATCTTGTGTACTGAAACAGAAATTTCTCTAATGTGGCTTGAATTTCCTCAAGAACTAATGACTACCATCTCAAACG
This sequence comes from Alauda arvensis, assembly GCA_902810485.1. Taxonomy (NCBI): domain Eukaryota; kingdom Metazoa; phylum Chordata; class Aves; order Passeriformes; family Alaudidae; genus Alauda; species Alauda arvensis. Next base: position 71,434 of record CADDXX010000169.1, on the reverse strand, counting down.
TTACCATGGTATATTAGCTTAGAGATGTTACCTTTCCATATAGTTTTCTCCACATCACTTCGTGGAAGCATAACCTTTTCTCTTAAAAAAAAGAAAAACACCAAAAAATCTCAAAAAACCAAACTAACAGAAAATATCCCAAACAAACAAAAAACTCCCAACCAAAACACCAGAAAACACACAAACAAACTCCACAAACAAAAAAACAATAAAAAAAACCCCACAAACAAACAAAAAAACACCAAAAAACAAGCAACCCCCCCCCCAAAAAAAACCAAAAAAAACCAAAACCCCAACCCACGTCCAACAAAGATGTTTACATGTTTYTTTCCCTGTCGAGTGGAAAAATTAAAGAGAGAATTAGAATAGTTATTAGGAAGACAATATTTCCTGTGAGGGTGTTAAGGGACTGGAACTGAYTGCCCAGGGAAGGGATGCTCCATTCCTGGAAATGTTCAAGACCAGATTGGATGGGGCTTGGAGCACCCAGATCTATTGGAAGGTGTTCCTGCCCATCACAGCGCAGTTGGAACAAGATGAACTTTAAGATCCCTTCCAATGCAAACCATTCTAGAATTCTGTGACTCTATTGTTACATTGTTGTTTAATGTGTTTATGGGAAAGGATAAGAGTGGAACTCCATAATCTGATCACATTGACTCAGGTTGGATAGGCTTTGGCACTGCAAGAGACAATATGTTTATCTCCTTGGAGGGTTTGTCCACCACTGACTTGGTCTCAAACAGTTGTTAAACCCATTGTTCTCCTGAGTGTCATTTTAAAGTAAATCTATATTATTCTCATTGTGCTGTAAAATGCTTTGCTGCAATGCTCAGTGTCTCAGAACACCAGATGTTAGATAAGGACACTTGCAATTTTTGTCAAATCTAGCCTTTTATATATTCAAGATACAGTAGGAAAAGATTGTCCTTGGAATTCAAGACAATGTAATAATAGAATGCAACTTTTTACCACATTGAGCAATTTTAAAATTTTACCATTTTAAATCTTTGTTGCTCAGAAGGCAACAAAGAATGTCAGTCTTCCATTTTTTAACAATTGTTATTTCCTTAGCAATGTTGCTTGTTATTTATATTTGTTTTCCTTTTTTAATATTAATTATGTAATTGTGCTAACAGTAGTTCTAGTGTACATCTTGTCAGTTGTTTCTTGTGTTTCTTTTAAAAGTATTAGGGGAAAAAAAACCAAAAGAATGGCCTTCCATATCATATGTAGCTGAAATACCTCTCCAGATTTTAGGCAGCGTGATGCTTTAAGAGATCACAGAGAACTTCGCAAAAACAATTGAAGTGTCAGATAACTTGCTTCACCCCTTTGAGAAGAATGTGCTTTAATAGGTTTGAGGGGGAAAAARGGAAAATCAAGGTAAAGTACTCATTCTGGCTGGCCAATAAGTGAGGTAATTCATATAAATTTATAGAATTAAATGTATATGATTTTCTGAAGTAACATCTTTTCCAAGGGAAAAGAGATCTCTCAATTTCCCCTAATCATTCTGTATTTGTTGTCTTTAAAAGTATCAATTTAAATTACATGAACATCTGCAAGAGTCATCAGTGATAAAACTATTTTATATATTAAAGCTATTTCTCATCATTCTAGGCCTGAAAAAGCCAATATGAAAATTAAATGTCTTACTGATTTGTATTGAAGGAAAAAATAGCTGATTTGTTTCAATATTATTGTGGTTTTTTTCGGTTGTAAAATGATTAACAAATCATTCCATATTAATATGGGATTATACCTTGGAGGAGAAGAATTTTTAAATTTTTTTTTTTGCCTCTTTCATAGAACAGATCTTTCACAGATTCAGACATACACAGAGCTTTTGAAAATGCACTTTATGTTCTGTTCTGTTACATTAGAAAAATCTGAGATGGAAGTACTGTTTAAAGTGACACAATGCATGGAATAGGAGATTGGGAGGATACAAGGGGAAGTCTTGAGGATGATGAAATTGAATGAGTTTAGATAGGAATAGTGCAAGAGAAACAACCAATGGGAATATCTTACTGTCAAAGTGTTATGATCTGATTATAAGAGATGCTTCTGCCCAAATTAAGGTGTAAATGAGACCATATGCTGAAGTCAGTAGTACAGATTTAATTTAACAGTAAATGTGAGGTAGAGAGATAGAAAAAAATAGGAAGATGGAGCGGAAGGGRATAAGGAGGTAAGAAATAGAGTGAGAGATTAAGCAGAAGATAAAAAGATAGCGTATTCACCACATGGATTCCTTCAGCATCCCTGGTCTTCAGTGGTCAGGATCTCCCTGTTGCTCACCTGGAGGTACCAGTTTTATACAGCCCAAGTCTGGGGAATCCAGGGGGCATAGATGCCATTTCCACAACTTTTACTGAGATGTGCATCCTTTCTCTGTTTTCACTGTGTGTATTTTTTCGTCCAGGTAAGTCTTAAGTCCCCACAGTCTGCACATCGGAATTTTGTTTGGTATACTAATTCCAGATCTTCACCTTCATTAGGCCTCAAGTTAATGTCTTCCTGTTTTGCCATCTGTGCTTTTCTCAAATTCCATTGTGGTGGCTTATTTTATRAGGACAGGGTCTTGAGATAGGTGACTGCATTCTTTAAACCTTCACACCACCCCCTGGCTCAGATACTACCTTCCAGGGACTTTTCCTCAGTTCATGGCTTATCCACAGGGGTGATGCATACAAAGAAAMGACAAAGGAGAAAAGGCAGAAACAATGGAAGTAATAATGCCAATAATAATAAAATTAATGAAAAAAATAAATCACAACCACTATTCCAATTATTAAATATAATTATTATTAAATCCAGTTGTAATCATCAACCCAATTCTCAGTAGCCACAGATCCCAATTTTTGAGTCYCAATGATCAGAATATGAACTTTAGTCAGGTATTGGGACTAATTTCATGAAGCCAATTTTAGGATTAAAATGATTGGAAAATTTCTGATGTCTAATTAGCCATTTCTTTCACTTTGGCTTAGGCTTTTTCAGTTGATGACATTGCATAGTGAATTCAGTAATAGTGCATTCAGTTTCAGTAAGATTTAATATTCCATATACCCTTTGTTCCTTTAATAGTAATGTCTAGCACCAACTGACTTTGTAGAGCCATTTTTGACACTTGTTGGAATTGCATGTTAAGATCTCTAACTCATATCTGGTCCATTACTGAAAGTATGTACCTGCCACATAATATTTCCAAGGACCCACTGGTGCTGCATAACAATTACCTTAAACCTAAAATCTGTCTTTTGCCCCACCACATCTGGGGCACAATATATTACTGATCCATTCTCAGCTTTGCTCTGGAGAAGTAAGCTCCTGTCATGTCATTCCCAATGATGAATAGTGAAAGACACAATTTGGGCAAATGGATGGGACTACTGTCCTGCACCTTAAACCAGCATGTGGGGTTAGGCTCAGTCACTTTTCATCAGAATATCCTCAAACTAATCCCASTGATGCACTATAGTGGCTTGGCTTTCAAGTTCAGGTCTTGTCTATCAAGTACATTTTGGGGGCTTGAAATTAGCCATAGAATTACCCAGCAAGTGTTGATTTTTAATTCCATTCAGGGGTACCCCAAACAAATACATGTCAAGTATTACAACATGTATTTTCTCAGTCAGCCAAGAATCAAGGGGATAACCACGTCTCACAGCACAATTGATTACCTTTGTACACTGGAACAAGTGTGATTGGGTTTGTTGAGGATGTGTCCTCACATACTTTTAAAGTCTTCAAAATAGGGTTCTTTCGCAACTACATCAACACATAGTTGGAAGAAATTTGTAGATAATGTCAGAATTGCAGAATAATCTGACTTGGAAGGGACCTACAATCTTGTCCACACTGGGTAATTCTGCACAGCATGAGAAATTAAGTTTTAGCACACAAGGTTCTCATACAAAATACAAAAGAGTTCTCATATAAAATAGGTTATTCTATAAAAAGATTTTTGGACAAACACATCTTTAAATTGAGCCTATAGTCAGTTCTCCAGAGGATTTAATTTTGACACAAAACAAAACCTGTGACTACTGTTGGTGGGGTCATAAGTGAAATTAATTCCCTTTCAAATGTAGGAGGTTTTACATTCTTATTTTTCTTTTATTATTATTGTTTCTTTATTTTATTTTCATGGGGGAAATTGCTCTCATTACATTCCTTTGCAATTACTGCTACAGGAAATTGCACCCATGAGTTGGAAGCATGTGTGGTCCACAGTATACTATACTTACTACACTGATTAGAATAGATAAAAGTGAGGTGATGTTAAAATATTCTCTTAGGACACATGCTAGGAAACTTAACAGTAGATCTGGCATATTAATGTGAGAATACAAGTATTTTCAAAAACAGTTACAGTTCTTAACAGCTGTTAAAAGGCTTTTCTGGATTTTATCCATGACTCATTTTCAGTCCATGGCTGCCCATCATTCTAATTTAGGAATGGGGACTTAATCATTCCCYATGTAACATTTTCTTTTGTTTTGTTAAGATAATTTAGGTTGCTTATTAATATTTCTGATGTTTCTGAAAAATGTTGCCAAGTCATGATAAAAAAAAAGCCTTCTGGGTCAGAACTTGGAAGGTTAATACATGTTTGCATTATTCCAATGTGCATAAAATCTTGTACCAACTCCCATGCTAAATTTGGTTGAATTTTCTAATTCTCAACTGAATAAAAGTTGAAATAAAAGAATACATCCATAAGATAAAAGCTTTTGCCATAACATTTTCTTTTTGCCAGCAAAAAGATAAACTTAGCTAAATCAATCTAACAATACATTAAGTGGTTTTTCTTATATAATCTTACTAATATTTGGTCTCCSAACAAGTTCCTGACAATGAAAACACAAACAAATCACAAACATTGATAAACTGAAAATACAAGCAATTATGGGGGCTAGTTAAATGTCCCATCAGTTTCTGTTATCAGCTTTCTGTAAAAAGGTGCTTATCTCAAATTTCTGTTGTGATGACTTTTCTTATGGGACAGTGTTTTGAGACATGCAACTGCATTCTTTAAGTCCTCACACAAAGTTAACAGAGAATTAGAGAGCAACAAGTCAGTGGTCAGCACGGAACCAAAGTTGGACCCTCCAGTCAGGTAAAAATAGTCAAGAAGGGCAAGACTTGTGACAGTTTGGGACAAAAGCTAAATAGATGTTTTTTCAATGCTAGAAGAAACGTAAACTGGGAGCAAAAATTTTCAAAGGAGTGAGGGAAAAACATACATTTTGATAAAAGGAAGTATTATTAGGAAGTCACAGAATCTTTGTAATAAAATGGGAACCTCTGAAGAAGCCAACAGTGTTGGTTTTCTGTTGGTTTTGGTTTATGTGGTCTTTCTTGCAGAAGGCAGTATTTCAATGSATAGATTTTTTTGGTTGATGATACGGTTTAGCATAGCTTTTAGTTAAAAAAGGAAATAGTTATCTGCAAGGACCTTAGATTGACACCTCATTCAGCCAGTGAGAAAGTGAGTTCGTTTTCATGAATGAGCACATTTATAAAAGCTGGGGATTTTGGGAACTCTGGCTCTTCACTGCTCACCTCTGGAGAGGTAGGAGGCAGCCCCAGCTCCCTCCGTCCGGGGAGAGCCGGGGGCCCGCGGGGCCCTGCCTGGGTCGGGACATCTGCTGCACTCARTGACTCTTGGGCAGAGAGGGAGGCAGAGGTGTGTGCTCCAGCTCTGCCCGGACTGAGTTCCMRCYGCTGTTMGTGGGGAGACTGTGGCTGATTCCCCCCTCCACTGCCTTCCACCTGGAGCGGCTCTGAGCCTGGGTTGAGCCTACCCCGAATGAGACCGAGGGGTTTAGGGGGTGAAAGCTGCATCCACCACCATGAGAGCCATTGTGAACTCAGCCGCCGTTCCTGTTTCTTCCCCCACCCCCCTCCGCCCATGTGGCCTCAGAGATTTTCGAGAGCTGCCGCCATTGCCCAGCAGAGAGSACGGGACCATCCCTGAGCTACAGCTAACTCTGTACTTGCCAAGGTGAAGCTTGCAGGACACTGATCCTTTCTAGGGAGTGAGGAAGATGTCATGGTAGAGAAATTTCTGTTGAAGCTACATGAAAATGCTGAGGTCTTGAAAGAGGTGTTGTGTTTTAAGGGATGGGGAGATGAGAAGATGCCCTTAGGCTGAGAATCTTCKGTGAATTGTGGTAACAAACTATGCTAGAATACATCTTTAAACCATGGAGAATATGAACTGGGGAAATAATTGTTCAGATTGGTGGTTTGAGCAAAGGTATTTGTAATGGACTAAGTAGTATTATTGATGTAGCAGTGACCCTGTAGTCTCTTGAGATATTTGAACAGAGTGAGAGATGGSATGAAGAAGTCTCTGTGCCAGTGCTTTAAGTAAAAGTGAGAAATATTTCTGCCCTAGACTGGGATGAAGAGTATCCTTTGCACTTGAACTGTTAATTTTAAAAACAACACCCCAGAATGCATGAAGTCCATGACCCAAGTGCAGTTAATAGGAAAAACTGCACTTTATGGGCGAACCACAGAGACAGAATTTTGTTTCTGGGAGGCTGTCTTCTCTGAGAGCTAAGAACCACGAGTAGACTGTTTCTGTCCTTGTGGAGAGTTACCATAACCAGAAGAAACTTCTCTCTCTAGAGAGATTGATAAAAGATTATTCTCTAAAGAGTACAGACCTTAAGTTCTGAGTTCTTGCCTTTATAAATATCTGTAAAGAAGAAAAGAAGCTGGTGGGAGAGGGGAGAAGTGTTTTGGAAGTTTCATTTTGATTCTTTGTTGTTTTTTTTCCCCTCCTTGTTTCCTTTTAGTGTGTGTGAATAAACTATCTTTATATCTTTTAAGTTTGAGCCTGCTTTGCTTTTTTCTTTTAATCCTATCTCACAGCAGAAAAACCCTAAAACCACCACAGTTGGTTTGTTGGTTTTTTAGTTGGTTTTTTTGCTATCAGTCAAATTCAAAAGAAACATAACAAAAACTTGCAGAAATCTAGAGCAAGTAAAAAAAAAGAGGAACTTGCTGGAAGCCTACACTGCAGGAAATAATGCTCATCTTCAGACAAATAAGTTTTGTAATGATGTAGTTTTTTCCAGTTTCTATATCAGTCTTTCTATGCCTTTTAAAGTAGAGTAGTTGTGTTCTGAAACATTAACTTAGCTGATTTTTTGGGGTATTTTTTAATACTGCTATCCAATGCTAGGAATATGCAATACACAGTAGTTCCATGTGACAGATATGTCATGGTAATGGAATAATAGCCGTGTCTCCAGTATTAAGTATAATAAATAATTGTAGTTGGTCCCTGTAATTTTATCCCATATGATTTCCATAATAAAATATATCTGTCAACATATATCGTCATATTATATTGTCACTGTATGAATAAATCTTACAGGATGATGTGGTTGTCATTGACTTGCACACCATTGCTTCAAGAAAAAATCCAAAGTAAGCTGTGAAGATTAATATGGCTTTGTGTATTTCTTTACATAACTTCCCAGTGTATTTTTTAGAGCAAGTATCTAAGGGTGTTAGTAAAAATGATCCATCTTTATAGGTTTTCATTTTTRTACAACTTTTATTAACTGAATATAAAGGAGTGTTCACAATAAAGTTTCAAGAAACTCTGGTAGTTTTTTAGAGCATATATTATCTTTGAAATATGCATCAAACTGAAAAAAAATACAGATTTCAGAACATAAATATGGTTTTAGAGAAGACTATTCATGTGCTAAGATTCTTGCCTTCAGCATAATTATTTAAAGCCACATAGATTGTGGTAATATGATTTAATTTCTTAGTGCTAATTGAGCCAACTCAAGAATGCATGTGGGGGACATAAATAACTTTCATACCTAAGAAATAGTAAACATTAGAGATATGAAATGGGTGGGATGTTTTGTCCCATATCACCAATGTTGAGAGCAGGTCAAGGGAGGCAATCCTTGCCCTCTGCTCCTCACTGATGAAGTCACACCTGGAGTGCTGGGTTCAGTTCTGGCCTTCTCAGTACAAAAGGGATATGGACAGACTATCCAAAGTCCAGTGAAAGCCACCAAGATGAGTAAAGGACTGGAGTACCTCTTCTATGAGGAAAGGAACAAACACTTTGAATTGAAATACAGAGTTCCTACTTTGCCTGTTGCTTACTTGTTCAGTTATGTTATCAGATTATATCAAAGCTTGGTGTCTTACTGAGTCTCTACATTCTGCAGGGAGCTGTAAAAAATTTCTAGATTGTTCTAGAAATTATTTTTGGGATTTACTGAGTATACATGACTGCTGTTCTGAAAGAGACTACACCGAATGCAGTCTGGACATTCTGGCRGTGTATGAAATATGCCTAAGCAAACCCAGAAGGTTTATCCAACCAGGTGTCTCAGTAAAACATGTACCTAGGGCTCTCTCAGACATATATCAGCACCAAGGGTAAGCCTCCTTAGACGAGCTGACCTGAGAAAGAGAAGGGCTGGGTAAGTTACACCCTGTTGATAGGGATAGCAGTGACCACATAATCTCTAGACATCCTGACTCCCGCACCGTCCCTTGGGCTACTCTGTCGTGCGTCATCTCTGGAGTGGGTCAGTGGCTGTAAAGCACATGCTGATCTCCAGGGAAAGTACAGAAAACCCTGATCTCTCATACCCCTGAGAGCTCTCTTTAACTGTCGTCCCCATTTTCTTCAAGTCATCATCATATATGCGTCATTTGACTCTTTCAGAGATAATTCATGTTCCTGACACATCTTTAAAAATAATTATAACTTAAATAAATGAAAAGGGCAAGGAGACACTGAACAATCCGGGGAAAAAAAGGGAGGAGGGAGTGAGCATTTGGCTTCTGTGAGCAAATTTCCAACAACTTGAGAAGTAATAGTTATGTTGTCTTTAGCACTCATTTATTTTAAAAATATATTTTTCAAAATTTAGTTTGGACTTTAAGGAACTAAGTGTAGAAAATTGCATAATGTCCTTTTAGAAACTGGTGACTAAGAATGATCACTTTAAATGAATATAGCAGCATGTAGTTTGTTAAAATGTAATTTTTTTATTTCAAGTTTTAATTTTTCCAACTTTGGTAAGGCTAAATATAACATGCATGCTGTAAGAGCAAAAGCTATACTCTTTAAGACATGATGATGAGATAAGAACCAACAGAACTGAAAGGAACCTATCTAGGTTACTCTTGGAACAAAGTTAAAGAATTTGTGGTTTGTAAAGCATGCCCTTTTTCAAAAGTATGTGTTTCTATATTCTATTTATGGCCTTTTGTGGTGTCTCATGCTTATCAATTATCATGCTTTTTCTATTATTTTTCCCATCAGGTGTTTCATTCCAAATGCCTATGCCGCTCTCTTTACCGCTGCTCTGGTGCCATTGATGTGCCTGGTGGTGGTTTTTGTGGTGTTCATCCACGCCTACCAGGTGACTCCTCAGTGGAAGGCATATGACGATATTTTCAGAGGAAGAACAAATGCAGCAGGTAGGTATGATTTGTTGGCTACCCCTATGCAAACAAGTCATCATTTTGAAAGGTACAGACTGTTCCCCCCCTGAAACCATGGTTCAGTAGATACCTATGCACTTAGTTTAAGATTAAGCCTACTAGTGTCCCTTTGAAGTCTGTGAAAGTACTTTGATGATCAAAGCTATGCAGATGCTTAACGATATGAGTGGGATAAAAATATGTAAAACCTAGAACAAGAAATTAGTATCACTGGCTTTGTGACAAAGTTTAGTCTAGCTAAAGAGAACAGAAATAAAACAGAGCACTACCCTGCTTGGAGCACTGTGTCCCCATGCTAGAGGTTGGCTGGGGGTAATGAACATCCTGTCCCAGGGAGGGTGGGGGCTGCTCAGTTGCAATGATTGCCCACTTGCAGGGCATGATCATCTATGGATGCAGGCAGTACCCTCTGCACAGCCCCAGGTGATGGGCACAGCTTTGTTCCCTGTGTTTTGCAGTGTATTTGGTGGCTGTAAAGCCAGGCACAGGGTGATGCACTGTGCACTGGACTGTTTGGAGTTAATGCCTCTGTTTTGATATTTCCTATGGTGCTTGCAACTGAAGCGTGCTTGAAAGGAAAGATTTGTCTTGTGCAAAACAGGAAGTTTCAGTCGGCCTCCTCCGTCAGAACAATTTCAACTACAACAATGTTCCCAAAATAAAGTTGCAGCAGTTTAGACCAATACTGGAATAATAATAGGACACTCTGTGGGAAGCTTAAAATATTTCTCTCCTCTTCATGGTATTTTGTARAAGAAAATGAGTTTTATAATCTAGTGCAAATCACTTTTTCATATTTGGGTTATAGAGATATATTCCTTTCTTGAGAAAATGTAATAAATATTAAGTATTTATAATCTGGATATTTCTGCAAATATTTCTGTCCTTTTTAATGACACAATGTTAGCTTGGCTAAGATCTGTATGAATTTGGATAAGGTCTGGTCATATTCAAGACCTTAGTTGCACTCTTTCTCTCTGATATAAATGTACAAAGGTGGCTCCTCTTGTCAGTCTTTCAGCTGATTTATTTATAATTAACTCTGTTTTGGTATCTCTAAGTATGTTCCTTAATAATATGTTGAGGGTTAAGGCTTATCTCAGAGCAGTTAAATTAAYGGAAAAAAAGCAAACTGAATATTGAAATAATACCATAAATACAGTTGTCATGCAAAATGGCAAAAAGTACTAACAGAAGTTATAACTACATGAGATAAAGACATGAAATAGTAGAACCGAAACAAATGTTTGATTTAGCATTGGATTCAGTGTATTTTCTTTCTGCAACAGAATCTAGAAAATAGGTGGAGAATGTCAAAGTCTCAGAAGAAAAAAAAAATCAGGAAAAGTTCAGTAAGATCCCTTCTTTTTTTTTTTTTTTTTTAAAGTCAATTGTAACTTTTATTACTTGTGCACCTACAAGGCAAACTGCTGGTTTGCTATCAGAGAGCTTTTGTAAGCACAAAGGAAATACTCCATACAGTGATGATGAGGGCAGGTTGGAGAGAGGCTGTTTCAGAGAGGAAAACGAGCTGTCTCCTGCAATTTATGGTGGCTGTAATTGTATAAGGGTCTCTGTGTATCTATGTTTATGATTTAAGGTTCTAGAGAGAAAATACGGTGATTTCTGTAGTTTGTAACATTGCCTATAACTACATAATACAGTACTAACTGTTGACTAAAGGCCTCTGACTTTTTTGACTGAATATTTGTCTTATGAAATTAAAGGTGGTAGTAGTATACTCACACAATTCGTAATGTCTTCTGGGTATAKTGTGCTTATAAGACATAGTCAAAGGCAGCTTGCAGTGGTAAGGCCTGGCATCACTTATGTATCTTGAATCTTGACATTCAGTCAGCTGACTCAATCTTCTTACAAAATTTCTGGGAGCTGCTGCTGCTCCTGTTATTGTAGTCACATAAATGGCTGCTGGGGGAAACAACATTTTTCACATCTGAAATTTGTCTTCAATCAGTTTCTTGATGATACCTTACTTTYGAAAGATAGAGGAGGTCTTGGATTATATCTGCACCAAGTTCTGGCTTACAAGATGTTATGCATTAGGAAGGTCTTTTGTCAATGTTGCCTCCTTCAGTTGCACAGATAAACATTATTTTCTCTTATGGCAATGAATATGCCAGGGTTTCTCTCTGTTTCATCCAAAACTAGAGGAAAGGTGGAGCCACCAAGCAACAGTTTATCTATGTCAAAGGCCTCAGAGAATTCAAGACAGATGACATCAGTTGCTCTTCCCATTCTTACTAATACTGATGCCTTAAGATTTAGCTTTCATGTTTTTTAGATTCTGTGCTGCCTTGGGGTGTAGTTCTGAGCCTCATATTAAGCGTTAGTGAGCTCTCTTCACAGAGTAGGTAGACAAAACAAATTGTTTTCCTGCTGAAGACCAAGGACAACTTTCAGGCCCAAAAGCATAAACAACAGCGGACTGAAGTGAGAAATAAGAGGGATGGAGACCTCACAGCCTGAAGCTGTAATTGGACAATTAAACCCCAATAAATGGGGTTTAATGGACCAATTAAAAATGGACCAATTAAAAATGGACCAAAACTTATAAAAGTGTAAGACCTCGTGACCAGTCATCCATTTGGTGACCATTCTGAGTCCACCTTGGGTGTAGCTCAGGCTCTTGTCCTGCCCCAGGTGTATCCTAGAGGCCTTTCAATAAATGCCTACTTTATTATCTAGCTCTGTCCAGTCCCTGTTTCAGGTCAGCCCTCCCAAGACATCAAGACAGATATAGACACTCCATTATAGGCACTCCATTATAGAAGGCCACCACATTATTCTTCTACAGGTATTAGAATAAATTCTGTAAATTTTATAAAACACCTTGCTGAACTTAGGTAGTAGCATGGTGGGGTTTTTTTCTGTCCTAGGAGCAGAATTTGTTGCTACCCACACTGGAGACTCTTGTGTATTTTTTCTTTCCCAAGAGCAGCTGGGTTTCACCACACATGCCTGAAAGAAAGCATTTGGTATCTGCAAAGAGGATTAGTTTGTAGACAGATAAATATTTTCTTGTAAAACTATAGGATATAATTGGAGGGCTTTTTTCTTTTATTTATACACAGATAGCCATTTTTGATTTACCTCCTTTTCTGCCATATATTCTTCCTAGTTCTCTGGATTTGTCCTGGGTACCCTTAAGTAAATTCTCATCTCTCATACCCTATTCTGGCAGTTTCAAGAAAATACCATGGCCCAAAGACAGCTAGCCCAGAAAAAGTTGGCCTTTAGTAAYTGGCGTCAGTTCCTTTGGCAGTGGTCTGTGATCTTCCCAGAAAGTGTTTATACTCTTTATTTGTGACTAGGCTATCACTATAAAAGAATATGATTAAAACAAGGTTGTAGCAGAGAATAAGCACAAGTGAGTAAGGTTTGCCAAATCTTAATTTGAGCAATATGCACATTTCTCATTACCCTGCCTGGAGCAYCAAAAATGTGTTTGCCTTCTCATGCTCTTTTTCACTGCTTCAGAATTGCTCTGTTACTGGTCATGTTGGTTTACATGTTGGTGATTGATACAGTTTACTTAGCTCAAGGAATTTTGCTCAAGAGTAGAGGGCTCAAGAAAGGGCATTGGGAGTGTCAAGAATTAGTTATCTCTTAGAACTTTCAGCTCTTCCTTCTCAAAAGTGAATCTTCAAAAGAAAAGTGTGAAAGGTTGAAAAAACTGAAAGCTGATTTTCAAAGAATGCTAGCTCTACCTCCAATGTAGTCATTCAGAGATAGGCATTGAGTTTACTTAAAAAGAGTTTTCCCTTTGCACTCATTCTGTTTACCAGCCTTTCAGCAAATATTCTGTTGACTGTCCTCCTATATATGGAAACCACCTTCTCAAAAGTTAGCCTTGACAGGAGCCAACTCAGAAACATTCATTGGATAATCAGCTGTTGGGTTAACTAATATTTAAGTTTGCAACCTAGGACACAGTTGGCYCTCCTGGCTGTCAGGGCACTGCTGGCTCATGTTCAACTTGTCACTGACCAGGATCCCCAGGTCCCTTTCCATGGTGCTGCTTTTCAGCATCTCACTCCCCAGACTGTCCATTCATCCAGGGTTGCCCCATCCCAGGAGCAGAATCCAACACTTGTTGAATTTCATACRGTCGGTGATTGCCCATTCCTGTGATTTGCTGAGGTCTCTCTGCAGGGCCTTCCTGCCTTCAAGGGAATCAACAGCTCCTACCACATTTGCATCATCTTTGACCTTGCTTAGTATCTCTTCCAGTCCTCTGTCCAAGTAATTTATGAAGATTTTGAAGAGCACAGGACTAAGGATGAAGCCCTGTGAAAACTCACTAATGATGGGTCCTAATATGCAAATGCAGAAAATGAATAGTAACAGGACAGCAATCCAATATAAATGATTTAATTTTCTAACTTTTCATAAATTTACAGAAAGATTTAAAAATGTAACAGAACAACTTGATTTTTTCTTCCCAATAATTATAAGTAGATGGATGAGCTTCATTTATTGAATGAATTTTGAACTGACATAATTTTTATGGCCTACGCATATATATGCAGTACAACCTACCTGAATCAGATATCATAATTGTAAAATGTCAGAATTAATGTAAAGATTAAAACTTCATGTTGCCAAAATAGAATTTCATGAAGTATTCCTTGGATATTTAGTTGCGAAAAACTACCTACTTTCATCTTCCTTCACATAAATTTCTTTAATATGAAATCATAGAATGGTTTGGGTTGGAAGGGACCTTAAAGATCATCTAATTCCAGCCTCCAAATATATTTATTGTGTTAGCACTGTTCCAGTATTCCTAGTCACAACAGAACATGCTGAATAGTCTGCCTACAGCTACTACTATCTGATGTTCTCAAGAAGCAAATAAACCAACAAAATGCAAGTTCAGGACATTCCAAGCATGCTTCTGTGCTCAAGAAATGATGCTGAGGACAGGGCTTTTGGTTTCAAGTGAGAATGTATGTCCAAACATGTAGTTGCATGTCTTCCCTAACCTGTAAGATAGATACTAAAGTCTTTCTCTCGAATCATAAGATAAATATCATGTATCTGAGAGAATCAAAGGAATAGTGAATTGCAGGAATGCTTTCATCTTGAAATGGCAACATGCATCTAGAAATCAAGAACCAGGTGTTGGCTACTTCTGAACTAAGAGTTATGAACGGAATTCATCACGTAAACTGGATATAATATTTTAGTCTTCATGGTGCTCCAGGAGTTGGTTTTCTCTTTTTTTTTTGGTTTTTTTTTTTTTTTAAATTTTTTTTTTTTAGGAACAAAACAACTCTCTGCCTTCAAGACTTTTTCCAAATACTGTTAGGAAAAAATGCACAAGCATAATTAAAAGCTGAAATAAAGAACTGAGGTCTGAATAAAGTAATAGCATAAATGCATCATCTTCACTCATGTAATTTAGATTGCTTGCTGTGCTTCACGTGTCCAAATTAGCTATTTTCCTTTGAAGAAATCTGCAGAAGCAAGCTTACATGAGTTGTGACTGCACAGTTGCAAATTTAGCACTCATTTATTATTTTTCAACTGTGCATCTAAATAATTTTTGTTGTGTGGAAGTAAGTAGGCTCATATTTTTCTTCATTCTTTTGATTTGCTACTTTTCTGGGATTTGCCGTGTTCCCTGCATAGCAGTAATAGCAGAAGCTATGATAAAATGCCCTTTTTTTCCTTTCATTATGACACTGTCTTGGTTTGAAAGACAGGTGTCTGCTAGGGAAAAGCCAGAGCCCTCCCCTTGCAATAGAGAATGCAAACCCCCTCCCTCCAAATTATTATAAATATGAAATTAAGGGGCTTTCAGGCAAAAAGATGTGRGAATGGGAATAATAGATTTTTTTTACTAATATATATATATATGTATCTAACAAAGCAAGCAAACAAACAAACAAWCAGCTACAGCATTAATAATAAGACAGAACCGAGAACCTCGAGGGACCACAAATCCCAGGGCAATCTGATCTCAGTGGCTCTGAGGCACCAAGYTGTAACGGTGTGAGATCCTGGGCTGGTGATGAGGTAGATGGGCAGTTCCGCAGTGGTGGCTGGACCAGCAGGGATGTCCCGGCTGAGCAGASGGTGTGAGGTCAGTGTAGGTAAAAGCCACAAAGTGATGGCAGGACAGGGTCGGGCCCACACCAGTGGGGCAGGAGGCGAGCTCAGGAATCCCCGGGCACACGAGCAGATGGTGGGAGGTTTCCCAGGAGTGGAGTCGGTGGTGACAGTGAAACTCTCCCGTAGCAAGTGAACTGCCTGGGCACCCTCTCCTCGAAGTGCCAAGGGGAAGAGTGCCCAGCCCCCAGCTCCCCCATCCTTTTGCTGCCCCAAATCTCGCGTTCCCAGGTTCTGTCTTCTCTTCCCTGGCTTCTTTTGTCTTTGGTTAAGTACTGACAAGTACTCGGTCCCTAGTGTCATTCTTGAGGGAAAAAATTCCAAAAGGGAAAAAAACCCCCAAAACAAATCTAACCCCCAACAGACACAAAGTTTCTTAAAGATATATGTGAAAGTTTGCCAGAACTCTGAGATTTAGTGCAAAGGTTAGAGAGGCTAGTCTTTTATGATTTTGAAGTAGTGATGTATTTGTTATGCTTCATGAGATGTGTGCTTTTCTTTTAGAAAGTCTCATTTAATTTCTATATATTCCTTGCCACAAGGATCAGCAGATCAAAAAACATAAATTACAAAAAAATAATATTTTGACACAATTTTTACTTCCTATTTCTAGAAACTGTCAATTTTTTTCCTGTTCAATTTCATGGACATTGAGCTATTAGCTTTCTGGTCTTCAGTATCTGATACTGTTAAATTCTGCACATTTATCGTTCCCAGTCAGGAATCCATGGTTTTGTTATGATTCATTGATTGCATGTCGTTGGTGGTGGTATTTTCTTCTTTGAACTTTATGAGAGAAATCTGTTTTGTGTGGTTGCTTTTTTTTTTTTTTT
>CADDXX010000169.1:0-54003 GCA_902810485.1 Alauda arvensis | reverse complement strand
GAGAGGAGAGGAGAGGAGAGGAGAGGAGAGGAGAGGAGAGGAGAGGAGAGGAGAGGAGAGGAGAGGAGAGGAAGCAGATAGCTTAGGTTACAGTAGGTGTAGACTTAGGAGTATAGGCAAAGGAGATAGTGAGATTATTTTTCTCATGGTCATTATAAACCATGAATCCATGAAAACCATTTCTTGGTCATTATAAACAATGGAATCATAGAATGGCTTGAGTTGGAAGGATCTTTTAAAGGCCGTCTAGTCCAACCTCCCTGCAATGAACAGGAACATCTTCAGATRCCTTATAATGCAACAGAGAATGAAGCTTTAAACTGTCTTTAGTCTTTATTTTTTCTTTGTGAAGTTTATTTCAGAAATACAGAATTGTGAAGATTTTGYTTGTTGTAAACTTAAAAACACTGTAGGTGAAATCCTAATTGTTTGGAAATGTTCCATGTTTTGTTTCCTGCTGTTTCTTGTTCTTGCTTCTACTATAAGGAAACCAAACAGCAAACACAAGGCTGACAGCTTTTTCAGCTGGACAATCTGGCATTTTATTATCTGAATCTTATGAAATTACCGTAGAGTTCCTTGCACTGATAATTCCTCTGAACTGTCAAAGTYCAAAATTATTTTGTGAAAGAAAAGTCACCTGAAGATTACTAAATAGGAAAAAAGGCCCCATGTCTGTTTAGGGAAGCTCCTGATTTGTAAATGGTAGAATTGCTGGGAGAAGTATCATATCTGGCCAACTTTTTTGGCCCTTCTGAAGGCAAGGCCAGGAACACCTTTTATGTACCCAGTACAGATCCTTTTAGGTTCTTGATGAGGTGATTAAATTTTTCCATCACACTCATATTTTTCCTGGCTCATGAATTTTATAATATAATCCAAACCCATAATAAAAATATTCCAGCCTATCTTTCAAATTCTCACCATCATTGTTTTTGTGTGAATCACTTACAAAATCTTGTGTTCACTCTRAGGACTCCCCTACTGTCGCAAACTACAGTTTTACAACCCATAATAACTTATTACAGTGTACTGCAGCCCTCAGAACAGAAAATTAATTCTATAGATTAACAAGGAAATTCTCTTTTTTCAACAATGAGGAAGGAATGACAAACAGGATACTTCCAGTTGTTTAGTAAATTTAATATATGCAATATCATTTAGATAAATATCAAGCTGGACTCTGGTAAGTTTTCAAATTCTAAAAAACTGCAACTAGAGCTGCATAAGCTGCATTTATCTTTACTGAATTTGCCAACTCTTGTCAGTGTTTCTTAAGCTTATATTAAGGAAAAGGGGAGATATTTCAAGGAAAGACATGAACAGTCAGGACAATGATATAGGCATGCATATGTGCATTTATATCTATTTGAGGAGGTTGTGGACTACCTGCTGCTTAAATGAAATCTTCCATCACTCCTAGTATTAAAAAACTAGGATAAGTGTACAAAAATGTGAATCAGCATGGTTGGATTATGTAATACCCAACAGAACTGCTTGTCAGTGTCTCAGTTACGTCATAGTAATGTTGAGCTGACTTCTCCACAACAGTCTTGTCTACTAAGGTTTATCCAAGTACTCTAGAGGTAACTGCTTACACTTGGACTTAGAGTAAAAGTCATGTCAGTGAAGGTTCATCTGCTCAGAAACCTTTGGGGTTTCTTTGGAAGGGGGTTGTTTGTTTTATTTTTATATGAAGAAAACTACAACTAATTAGACTATTTTGGTCCATATCAAGCCTATTTATTGGCATTTTCCTTTGTGCAATTCTGATTTTACAAACTTAAAAGAATTTGTTGCATATTTTCTGATATTTTTGCTCTAATTATTGAGCTTTTGTTGGATCAAAATTCAACAAATAGGTAAACAGAACTCGAACATCCAAGGCTTTAAATGCTGCCAAAGTTTCAGCTCTGCATTAGCTCTTTGCAATACTGATAATAAGGTAATTTTTACCAATGAAGAAGAAAACAGAACCATAAACTGTACACATATACAGTATGTGGCGAAAAGCAGTTTTTTCTTGTTAAAATGTTATGTCTGCATGACTTGGGGTGTTGCCTGCATTCAGAAGGGCCTTAATATTTGTACAGKATTAAACAAAATGGCTAAAGGGTTCCCAAACTGTTTCTGGAACAATGAATTGTCAAAACACATCCCCACTCTTTGCTGATGCTGCATAACTAATGTGGAGGCRGGCAATACCTGGCCAAGCACCTCTGCCCTGGAGGTGTGCAGACCTGGCAAACATGGACTTTGAATTCTGCAGCAAACATAGWAACACTCAGGGGCTGGCTCTTGTCAGTAGGAAAAGCCTGTGGGGGTGAAAAACTACCTTTTGTTTTCCTTATTGCAAACTTCGTCCAGGCTGATATCTTCCTGCCACCGTTCTTTAAATCTTTGATTCTGTAAGTACAGTAGGGAACATAAAATGGAGATGTATGTGTGCATCCTTAAAGACAGAGCCTGCACATATCATTGAAGATGAATGAAATTAACTGGTTCAGAGTCTCTCTTGGGGGTCTCCTGGGCTGAGAGTAGGTTGTAACTCTAAGTTTTATGGGGTCAGATAKCTTATGTTTGACTTGATGGGGAAAATCAAGCATAAAACAAATAAAAAAAGAAGTTATTCTTATAATTACCTGAAATTATAAGGAAATGAAACCATTCACTGATTCCCTTTGCTATAGTTGAGCAGAGGATGGGGAAAGAAAAAAGTAAAAGGCTCATGGGGTGATATAAAGATTAGGAGAAAACACTTTAAAGGGCAAAATAGGTTCAAAACGTAAAAGGTATAAAGAGAAAAAAATATTAACAGAATTAAAAGAGGATAATGAGAACTAAAATAAATCTTTAGAACACCTTCCTCTCCCCCACCCACCCCCAGCCCTTCCTTCCTTTCCACCAACAGTACAGGGAGACAAAACATGGGGTTTTTATCCAGTTTGTTGCTTTTAAAAAATCTTTCTTCAGTTTATTTAGGGAGAGTAGTCTCTTCTCTTGTGGCATTTTTCTCATAGGAAACAGTTCTCTGTAACTTCCCTAACGTGGTTCTAATTTTCATGAGTAGGTGACTACCTTCCATGGACAAAGCAGTCTTCCCACAACTGTTTGCATGGGTCATTAGCTCACAGGGTGTAGTCTTTTAAGGATGAGCTGTTCTAGTTTGGAAGGAAGGATYCTCTATCTCTGGAAGCAAGGGTCTTTCTCTCTTYGAGYTTCYCACTAGAATACATCTTTTCAGCATCCATGCACTCCAGAAAGAACACCTTTTCTCACAGGCTGCAAGTGAACCTCTGCATCCCCCCATGCACTTCATGAATTACAGGGAAACAGTTTGTGTTATTATAGTCCTCATCACGGCTTGTAGAAGAATTTCAGCTCCRAYACCCAGAGCACCTCCTGCCCCTCCCTCCTTGCACTGACCTTGGTGTCGCCATGTTGTTCTCCTCAGGYGTCTTCCCCTTTTCCTTTTCTCTGACTCRGGAGAGAATTGGTGTCCGTAGGTTTGTTTGTTCTCRAGCTCTSCCCATTGAAAAGTTCTYACAGGGTTTAGCAGAGCTGAAAGGTTGATCCCGTCCAGGCTCTGTCTCAGGACATCTCTCATCAGCCCCTCTGTTGCTGTGGCCGCACGGTCCCTGCCAGCCCCGCGCARGCGGCTCCGGCTGCCGCAGCGCCGGCTCCGTTCAGGGCCCTCTCTTCGTGCGGGGCGCTGGAAAGGAGAAGCTGCTGCTGCTGCCCCTGCCCTGCTGCCCTCAGCACGGCGAGTTACACGCGGCCAAGCGAGCACAGCTCTCACAGCGCACCGTGCTGAGACAGCCCTGGCCACATGGGCCTGGCTAGGCTGGGAAGGGCCCCGGCGGCTGCCCAGGGAGGAGAGGAAGAAATAGGAATTGCATACGTTTTTGCATGACTTCTTAAAAATGTCATCACAGAGRTGTTACCAACCCCTTTAATTGGCTTGGCAGCATGTTTATTTTCAGAACCAGCCTGCGACTGGCTTTGCTAGGCATGGTTGAAGTTTCTAGCACCTTCCCACATCAAAAAATCACTTCCATGCCTGGCTTCTTCCCTCCTCACCAAAAATCAAGCTGTGCAAAACCAACACACAATAATACTTTCCTTCTTTTCCCTTCCCTCTCAATTCTTAGAAATCCATTTTCTCACAAAATTTCTAGAGTTTGCCAAGAGCTCTTCCATTCTTCTCCAAAGTTCARCATATTTTTTTTACTTCATCTGTGCTCTTCGCACAGATGTGAACAACTTGTTTGCTGAGCTGGGCTGTGCTTCTTCTGCCCCTCATACCTCCCAGTGACAGTGATACCTGACAGTGTCCTTCTGCTGTGCTTCTGGTCCCAGGGCAGGGTCATAAAAGGCCTAGGACCCCCATCCAACTGGAGGAGGAGAAAGGCTGCCCACCACTGGAGAACAGGCTCCAAGGTCGGCCACAGACAGCAGAACCATGTCTTGTGTCATTCATGCTTTAAAAAAGTGTTTTTCCCAAGGGTGCAGCTGAAATGCTGTGTTTGTGGTTTGCAGAGATCCCCTTGGTCTTGTACCTGTTTGCCCTGATTTCTGTCACCTGGCTGTGGGGAGGACTGCACATGGCTTACCGGCACCTCTGGATGTTGGTCTTCTTCATCATCTTCAACAGCCTGCAGGTAAGAGCCAGCTTCTGGTCCTTTGGTCTTCTTGCTAACCTGGGGGTATTTTTTCCATTCACATTTGTCATTTTGGCTTTACCAGCTGAACAGCATTCAGTGACTCGCTGTGTGGAAGTGTGCATTCTGTTTATTTCTCAAACTGACACATGGAATGCAAGGGATGCATTGTTTTTAAACAATAGCACTGTAATTGCATAGATTTCATTTCATAGCTAATACACTCAGAAAGAAAATTGCTTGCTTCTGTATGTAATAATTATACCAGTAAAAAAGGATAATTATACCAGTAAAACTGAAGTATCTGCAGCCTTTAAAAAGCAAAATCACTGAGTATTTCAATTCTGTATATATGTTGATGCTGCTGCTGCTGCTGCTGCTGCTGCTGCTGCTGCTGCTGCTGCTGCTAATAATAATAATAATAATAATAATAATAATAATAATAATAATAATAATAATAATAACCACACAAATATTTTAGAGTCTATAGCTCTAAGACTGATTTTTTTCCATTGTAAGAGGTGAGCCTTGAGGCTTAGCTTTTCTCATATTGGTAAAGCAAATAACTTTATTTGAAAAGGGAAACAAATAAAGACTGATTCATCATTAGTAATAAAAAGTAATAGCTCTTTCCAAAATTTCATCCATAGAAGTGTTTCCACTGGGTCCTCTAGTGCATTGCACTGCATTTAATACATTACTGTATGTTGCAGAATTATTTATAGAATAAAGGTTATTATATCACAGATGGGAAAATACCTTTGATGTCTCAAAACAGTGAAATTAGCAGGAGATTTAAAATTATATATCAAAATCTTTGGAGGACAAGTTCTTCTGAACTCCAGAAAGCCCTTCTTATTTTTTTAGATAAAAAAATCTCTGTGACACCTTTTAGTTCTCAATATTAAATATTGATATACCCCATCAAATAAAAATTAATTAATTTTTCACAATATAAAATAATATTTTCAYGAAATGGATTTATTTTAAATTCAAAATGTGGGTGTTTCCTTGGGCAGTATTAAAGTACTTTCAAAATTATATCTCAGAAATATTTTTTTAATTTGAGGGAAAAAAGTACTTTATTCTCCCTGTAATATATTTTATTTTTCTGTATATATTGTAATTTAATTATTGTATATATATATATATATATATATATATATATATATATATATACACACATATATTGGCTCTGCTTCACCAACAGATGTGATCTTCTTTGGTTTCTCACTTTAATGATAGTTACTAATATCTGGGGAATAACTGTATATGTCAACAGGCCGGCAGAAGTTAATGCAGCATCTCTATTCACATTTCATCAGTGTTGATCTTCCACATCAGGAAGGGAAACCTGTTACTTTTGTTATTTCTAGCCCTAGAGAATCAGTAAAACCTGAAATATAAAATAAATTTTTTCTTCATTCAAAGGAGGTGAAAACATTTTAAATATATAGTCTCTTCCTGCTTATTATTTTACGTTAAAACATGTATATCTGGAGCTCCAACTCAAACAGTAGTAAACAAAAACTTTATTTTCAGCTATGAGAAGCTTAATAACTTATAATTCATGCTTTAAAAGTGGATTTTTATTATTTTCTGGATTTTTCTCATGTAAAATGTAATAGGACAGTATCCACTACATTTTATAATTATTTACTAATAGTTTTTTTTTAAATTATAAAGCTACTGTATACTTAAAAGGAAAAGAGCTTTTTGGTGTTGCATGCCCTGGAAGAAGTCAAAATAATAGAGTAGCTCTTTCACAATACTACATTTTTTAAATTTGTTTGTTTTTGTAGATGGTTGTCGTCAGTTCTTTGTAAATCTCCACAATAAAACAAGTTTTAAAAATATTTCCTGGAATAACTCCACACTTTAAATAACCATCCCAGGCAGACTATTCTCCTCTTTTAAAGTTAGGATTTATCTAGTCAAGAWTCACAAAAACCAATGTGGGATTTAGGTGACCAGACACGTAGCAGGAAATGAGAAACAGGGAAGGAACAATGTAAAAAGTATGTAAATTTCTTTAATTAATAATTTTCATCAAATAATCAGATAAAATTCACTTACTTAGAGAAAATATCAGTACACAAAGTCTTTGTGTAGAACAAAATTATGTATTACAAATACTGAAGAAAGATGAAGGTTTTGCTCTGTGCAGGTGTAGCTTCAGAAAGGATTTTTAGACMATATTCGCACTGATGAGGGCCTGGTCCTGGGGAGTACACACTTCCTGCTGAGAGTCACTCTGACCTGCAGGCTATGCAGAGTCATGTTAATCCAGCTCATGGGCAGTCGTGTCCAGTGTCCTTTGAAGATTTAATCTCAGCCCATCTGTTTGTAACTGGGAAAGGAAATGGGAGTTGACAGTGGATAACAAATTTTCATAATGATAACAGTAGAAACTAGCTGTCCTAGCTGTCTTTGTCATGCATTCTGTTGGCATCTTAATCTCATGTCTTTGTCAGCTCTCAGAATTGATGATTGCTAAAACAAGGCTCTTTTTCTGCAATGAAAGGTAGGCTTCCTATTTATTGGTGAGCATTTCTGTTCTACAGCAAGCCCTGTTTCAGCTGGAAAGCAATTCATTGTTCATTAAGGGTTTGTTACATGACAGAAAAGAAAAATAGTTTAAAAGAAGCAGTTCCCTGCTGCTCAGTAGCTATGGACTGTATAAAGAGGCAGAATGTGATCCATTAAAATGTGTTGKATATCCAAATGGATTCAACACAGGAGATTGAAAGGACTCTGAATATTATCCATTGTGTTTCTTTAGCCTTAGGACATGCATTTCCCAGGAAATGCACTTGCTTGAAAAGTCATCCACTCAGTACAAATTGTTTCCAAGCACTTCCTGTAGGAAACGGTTCCCATCAGAGCCAAGTTTATAGTAAGAGCTATTCTAGTGCATAGAGGGGAAAGCAAATCTTTCCCTGTAACTTCAGGAGCAAACATGCAAATGGAGGGGCAGTAGCTGATTTACAAAATAAAAGGTACATTTAGAAAACCATGAAAGAGAAAAAAGTGTGTCTGGGTTATCTGGTGTCTTGAATTCCTTAGCAGTATACAACTAATCGTCCTACCCAGACAGCATCTGTGATGCAGAAACATACTCCATTGCTCCTGCATGAAAAGCCTTGGCTCCTCATCTTTTCCCTTGAGAAACAGAAAAAAGATTTGCCTCTTTCCTTAACTTGTGATTGTAATTGTGAATTTCTTCACAAGGTGCATGTTTTTCTGGCATCAGGAATGAAAGAATAAGCTGCTATCTTGAGTACTTCTCTCAAATATTTRCAATTTCACAAACTCTTTTGCATGCACTATACCCATCCAAACGATCACCGTGTTTTTCATGCAGTTAGGGGAGTAGCTGATGTCAACAAAGGCATATTTGCATTCGATGGATCCAAAGTTCAGGGCAGTGGGTGGATCTCTTCCCATTGTTTGCTAAGGGGTCAAAATGAGGATTCAGGCCTGATCCTAGGCTGTTCTATGCAGCCAGCTTTCTTAGTATAATCTAGATATTTCTTTGGCTATATTTCCAGCAAACTGCACTATACACCTCCTCCCTTACAACTTCGTGGGTACCTGCATTGCAACCTACAAGGTATTTGGTATGCCACAGCTACCCCAGCCACAGTTTCCTTGCAGTAAGCCCCACCACTCTCCTCTCTCAGCAATAATTTATTAATTTTTTTCAATAAGTAATTTTGAATCTAAATGTTATTCATAGGAATTACTCTGATATCACCCATCAACAGTATAAAACCTCAGTTTTTTMGGAATATCGGGAGACAATATAAATAAATGGAAACTGGTAGGTAACCCATTATTAATGATAGCATTCAAAAAATCCTTTTGTGTTGGTTTTGGGTGATGCAGATAAGGGTCAAATGTCTGCCTGTTCTATGAGCATCCTGGACAACTCGTGCCCATGTAATAAACATTAGTGTTACATGCAAAATACTTCTTCCCAAAGGAAACACAGGAAAAATTTGGAAGAGTTGACTAGTGGTTTTCCAAACTGGGCAAATGGGCTGACTTGCCTAACTTAGTGTCTCAGTTTAGAGACAAATTTCACAAAGAGTTCTAAAAGTCAACTTATTGTAGTAGATTGCAATAAGAGAAGATTCAGAAGTTCAGGTATAAATACCTGAAAATCCTTTCACAAGTAATTTGGGCATACAGAAAACAAGTGAACAGGTGCACATCCAGACCTGACATTGACTGGAGAAGATCTGAGTAACCAACCTTTATTGATTATACAAATTATTTAAAATAAATAAAATAGCCATGACAAGCCAGAATGGGAGAACAGGCTAGCTTTCCTAGTAGAAAAGGAAATGAGATATCAAAGAAAATTAGTAGGTATGTTGGCAAAAAACCCCACAAATATTATAATGAAACAATAGCAAATATACTGAGTAAAATCAAGATGACATGGTTTTGGAAGGAGAAATAAAGTTTWAAAAATACCACATATTGTGATAGTAAAAAGCAAGTAAAGATACACTGTTTTGTAAGTTGCTGCARTATATTATGCAGGAAAGAGTATAAGCAAAAGTACACAGTTTATAAAGTTCATGCCAGTACCAATCTCAAATGAAATATGTATTTTTTCCTAGAACATACTATTTAACTCTGGGATGTAGCCAGGGGACACAGAGAGAGCCATCACTATAAATAGGCTTGCTTCCTGTGTCGTATGACATCTTCAGAAAGCTTCTGCTCTCATGAGTCAGAGGTGGTCTAGAAGATCCCATGCAGTGTTTCAGATTATCAGAGCCACACAAAACTGAACAAAACCCAGTACTAGATAGACATGACATGCAAGTAAATGTGGCAGGGTATAAAAGGCTGCCAACAGATTCTGCAAAAGGTGATTCTGCACTGCAAATAATCCCAGCAAAAGCCAATGAAGGCCTCCTAGTAATGCCCAGAAGAACTACAATTTATATCAAGGATATCAAGAAAAGGACATATGCTTATTAAGTAGATACAGCCCAACCAAATATTCTGTCAGCTGAGAGCACAAACTAAACACAGTTAAACACAGGCCAAACAAGTCAAATGCTGCTCAAGAGACAAAATAAAATACACATCCAAAGCATTTTCACATCTGGATTTTGACATCTGTTCAGTGAAGCTGTTTCTGGTGGCTTGGATTCTTACCTGGAAGGAAAGACAATAGTATACTTAAAGCTGTTCACTTAACCTTAAAAGTTGTTCACTATGTGCATTTTTAAAAGTAAAAATAAGCACAATAAAGCAAGTAAAGAAAGCATGTCACTTCTGAGACTTCACACTTTTTGGTATCAGCTGAACCTCTGGGTTGTAATCTTGATTGGACAGTAACATTGGTATGCATTATAGTAGCTGTGCAAATATACAAATCTGACCACGAGAATTAAGAGAACGCATCAATTTTTTATCCCTTTTTCTATGYTTACAACTTCTTTCTTAAAGAAAAGTGCTCTCTGTTCCTAGTTACCACCTGAAATGGACTTTAACACTTTATTTCTGTAATTACTTATGAAATTATGGTACAAGATTCCACTTAGCTATTCAAGTCAATATATATTGTGTCCAAAATCAGTCTACAGCTGAAGACAAAACAAAGAAAAAAGTGTGCAGTGTCAAGTAAACATAGGAAGCATTGTTAGGATAGAACTGAATATCTTTTAAATATACATGAGAAATTGCTGTCAGCAGAGTAGTTTTTGTTTAGGGCTGTGTTTATAATGTGTTTAAATAACATACAGCAGAAGAGTGTACTGAAGTGGGCTTTCATTTACTGGATTTTAAACTAATCACTGAAAAAAGCATTTAGACTTTTTTGTCACCCACTTAAAATAGAAAAATGTGACTATAATGCATTTTTTTAAAAAACAAATACATAATTAAATGACATTTTAAATCTTCCAGCATGTCTGAAGTTCCTTCATCTGTTCTTGAAGAGTTTTACAATAATAATATATTTCAGGAAAAATCTCTTAACGCTAATTTTTTGCAATAGAAGGTGAACAAGCAGTTTTAGCCTTTTTCTTTGTGACTTACATAGCACATAACAAGTAGGAAATGAAACTACAACTGCTGCAATCAGTGGAAGTATTTCCACTGAAAAGGACTTGGAGTCAGGTGTGTTCTTTTTAGTTTAGTATCCACAACAAATTGCATTTCTTCCAGTCTGGTTTTTTTTTGTTGTTGTTCTTTTTGTTTGGTTTGGTTTGTTTTGTTTTTTGTTTGGTTTGGTTTGGTTTTTTTTTGTTTGGTTTGGTTTGGTTTTTTTCCACTAACACAGGTATAAGAAGTATCTTGGTATGATCATAATGTAGAATCAATTTACTTTTTTGCCTTTAAATTCAAACTACTAAATTCTTTACTTTTATTTTAAGACCATTAATTGATGGGGTTGATCCAAAAATGCTGAGGTGACTGAGGATAAGCATGATAGCAAGGAAAAGATAGCATTGCTCTCAAATTTTAGGAAGGCAAAGCATAACTTCAGAAAATCGGGGACTGACAATACTAAGGAAAATGGAATTCCTATAGGAAATTTGTTAAAGCACATACCAGGCTTCACCAGAAGGAATTTATCCAGCAGATTGAGTTATGCCTGTCCACTCAGAGTGAAGCTGCACATTGAAAACTCCATCCAGGTTTGGAGTCTCCATTTCATGAGGTKTGGAGAAACTAGGTGTCCAAGGGAAGGCTACCACAGTGGTGAGAAGCCTGGATGAAGCACATGTCCTTTGAACAGTACCTGAAGGAACTAGGTTTATTTAGTCAGGTGAGGAAGACATCAATGGAAAATGTAATACCAGTGAGCAAATATTTGGAAGGTGGTTAAAAAAGTGCATTTTCATAGTCTTCCACTGTACTCTCTTCATAGCCCCAGCTAACAGTAACAAGACACAAAACTTTGTGTGGGAGGCTCAGACTGGATATCAGGAAAAATAATTCATGAGAAGGAAGTCGGGAACTGTAACTAATTCTCAAAGAGGTTTGAATCTCCACTGTTGTAGAGTTTTAAAATTCATCTAGACAAGGTTATACTCATCTGATTAGTGGACTCTGAGTGTACTGAATGACCTTCAGAYCTCCCGTCCAGCCAGTTTTCCTTTATTCACAGCTGATTCACTGTGACAGACAAACACCAGTTACATGGACTGATTTTTCAGCCCATTTTTCAGGAAATATTTCTGAACTAATAATAAACCCCAAAAAGTCTGGGAATTATATAGGTAAGAAAGGTTAAATAAAACTTCATCTGTCTTTAGGAATTACTTGGAAGCAGTGGATTCAGTTTCTTAAGTTTCAGCACTGCAGAGTGGTCTCTGTGCATACATATGCCTCTACTGAACATTGTTGCCTTATGGAGGCTGATCTGAATTTTTCTATGAAATAAATGCATGTGAAGTTTTAATACTCTCTAGGAAAAGAAACATTCCCTTTTCTTCCACCCACACATTTCCTGCACAAGAACCATCTATATTGTACAAGCCTCATGTTTCACCAGTATGAGAAGAATATTTACTTCTTTTCTTCATAATATATACAGATGATGCCTTGTTTGGGAGTTTGTAAAATTAATGTAAAAAAAGGCATTAAATATTTTATTATTAAATATTTTGTTATTAAATATTTTATGTACTGCTTCAGTGGCCTTCAAGCCACTACTGCAGAAAACTGAATGTTCTACTGATTTTATCTCTCATAATTTTATTCTTAATCAGCATATTCATGAGATGCAATTTTAGCAGAAACCATGATAAGCTAAGATTTGATTAACTATTTCATGAAGTAACACTGAAATAACTGGAATTCAGTAAAGATTAACTCAATAAGCTTCTTTTTTTTTCCCTGAAGTGTATGCAGCATAAAGATCTCTATTTTATTGTAGCCTTGACTTAGAATACATTTCAAGCAGGTGTCACTTTTGGAAATGGTTTCATTTTTTGTAATGTCATCCATCTGATGAGTGTGGAAGGAATATGACTTWAAGGACCACCACACAGCCATGATTTGTAGATGACTTTGGAACTGGTAAGAGAAGAGCACAGGAAGGGGTATGAAAAATGTGCAGAAGATTGGGAAAAATGAAATTCATTCAGTTTGGTCCTTACAGAATCAAATCACATGCTCCTTATAGAATAATGCCTGAAAGAACTTCTGTCAAGTACATAAAGTAATTGCCTAGAACCATCAGTGTGAGTTCAGAAGGAGTTCCAAATTTCAAAAAAAGAGAGACAACAAGTTTTTTCACCTAGACACAGTTAAAATCATCTTGAAACCATCCATGAGACCGGTCTCTGGCAGCTTTTCCTAATAGCAATTTAAAAAAAATGCACAGGTATTAATCTAAATGCTCATAAACTGCAAATGCTGATTTTACAGTGAGGACAGAACAGTTTTTTAAGTAGAGTTGATAATGAGTTTGCTAGCACAGCAAATAAGGAGTCATAAGTTGTCCAAACCAGGACAACAKTAGCCAAAAAAGGATGGATTCTTTTTATAAGTGCTTTCCTCTACGGAATTACAGAATCAGCAAGGTTGGAAAAGCCCTTTGAGGTCATCGAGTCCAATCCATGACACAACACCACCCTGTCAACTAGACCATGGCACTGAGTGCCGCATTCAGTCTTTTCTTAAACACCTTCAGGAATGGTGACTCCACCACCTCCCTGTGCAGCCCATTCCAATGCCCAATCACTCCTTTTGTGAAGAAATTCTTCCTAATGTCCAGCCTGAAACTCCACTGCAGCTTAGGACTGTTTGTTTGATAGTAGTTCTGCAATTAAAGATCAGATATTTAAAAATAATGTCTGGTTTGGATGTATTGACATTGGCATACTMATGCAAGCTGTTCTCTGCTAATCTGGATAAAATGAAAGCAGCAGATCTGTTCAACTCATAGGCAGGTATTTAAATACAGTTTCTCAGCAAAATTGAGGGAGTACGAATTAAGGAAAAAATATGGTGAAAATAAAATAAGAAAAGTATTAACAAAAACACCATACTGGATCTTTATACTTATATTTACTTGAATTTCCCTTGTGAGCATGGTGGAAGAAATGCTAGTATAGCTGTTTTATTACAGAGATTTAAGCATTATTGTTTATTCAGAGTACTGCTGTATCCTATGTAATGAAATGGATGAGTGTTAGTCTGCCAAATGACTTAATAGGAATTATATGAGATCCAACCACACCAAGTGCAGAATTATGCACTAAGATATGAATAGTGAAAGAATTTCTGCTATAAATTGATAAGCTATATGTATATACATATAAGAAGTAGAACCTGGGATGAGTGTGTCCCTTACCTCAGGACAGATGCAAATCAGCAGTGTAATATAGGTCTGAAGGAAGCAAATACGGTGCTCACTTTGTAAACAAGAGCAATTTATATGCTATTTAAAGGGTAAAGGATGCATTGGTGATGCTTGATTTGTGATCCTGTGGACATTTCTAAGCCCATTGGTCCAAGAGGATAATTCTGTATTTTGTAGCAGTAGGAAAAAAAAAAAAAAGAGTGGTGAGCAGGGATTAGAAAATCTTGTTTCAGAAGCCTGAAAGTATTTTACATACTATCTGTCATTCTATTCTCTGCATTGTGTGTATCAGTTGTGTACAGATTGGCCTTGATCCAGCAGCTATATAATCACACTGGTGTCATCTTGCATGGAAAATAGTATAACATAGTTTTAATTACTTTAGTCTGTTTTCAGAATTTAGTGTAATTAAGAACAACTTTTTGAGTTCCAGCATCTCAGTTCTGTTCAGAAGGCAGTGACATGTGAGGGCACAGAGCACTGGGAATCTCTCATAGTTACACTCACTTTGCCTGCATCCAATAGCACTGACAGCTGTGGGACAAACACTTAAACATCTAACCTTCTCAGAAACACTGAGTGTGGTATGACCTCACACCACTAAGTTCTTCAAGATTTTCAGTGTTCCCATCTGTTAAAAAAAGTCCGTGAATTTCAGGAATGTGTTAACTGCACTGTTAACTGTTGTAAATAATTTATAAATCAGTTTGTTAGAAAGTATATGAATGTAATGTTRCCAGTGTTTCCTTTTAGTATTGAATTTTTGTGATGGATTTTATTCTCCAAAAGGGAACGTGCTAACAGTTAGATGTGAGATCTGAATATAACTGCTTAGAAAAACCTCTCTCAGGAGGTTTTCTGATGCCTATGAAGATTGCAATTCTTTTGGGTCTGGAAGGAGTTGAGCAACTGTGAAGCTGGAGCTAACCACAATTGGATGAAAATTGCTAAATTATATTTTCAGCAAAATGTCAAGTACGCTCTTTTGCTTTTGCCTTTACAAAGGTCAATTGGATTAAAAAAGGCATCAAAACAACTTGTACTGACAGCTGATTGTTTGTTTAAATCTTCAGATATGTTGTTTTGCTGTTACAACAGAGACAGAAAAAATTTTAGTGACAAAGATCCTCAATTACAAAACTAGGAACCACACTGATTTTTTTTTCTTTCTATATCTTCTTAGAGAGTGATCAGGAGATTTAGTTTGAGATAGCTACTATTTTATTTTCTGTATGTGGGTGCTTACGACTGTGTGTAAATAAAGCACATAGCCTACTGGAGACTTGCTAATGTTTTGATTGTGCTTCAAAAAATATGAAAGGGTAAAGCAAGGTGAAAATTGTGACTTACATAGGTTCAAATACTCTGCATTACTGGTGGCAGATTTTGAAATTTCAGTATTTCTTATGCCCCAGTACTCTCTGGAATTAAACTTTTGAGTTCCAGAAAAGATAAAATTGGCATTTTAATATACAGAGTGATTCCATCCCAAGTAAAGCAGGGCCAATGACACTTGCAGAACCTTTTTCTCATTCCTGGCTTCTGTGAGGTAACAAGAAAAGAGTGATTCTCACCATAAAGACTTCAGTTTTTTTTTAAAGCTTTGTTATTTTCACACTAGTTTGCCTGTCCACCCATTATTAGCCAAGTAGCCCAATATATGTGACAGAAATTTTTACTTCATAAAAGGACTATGTATTTACAGATCTGTTCAATTTTCAGTTTTTTTCRATTCTCTAGGTTCATTTTCTTGAATGAAAAGGTTAGCCACACTCCCCCACTGGGTAYCTGATTTATCAGACTGACTTCCAAAGGCTTTTTATGTGGTCAGTAAGGAGAGAAATGTGATTCCAGAGGATGCTTCACCAGAAACATGTGAGGTTCCTGCTTTTACCTAATATAGGATTTCTGTATTTAGGGTGTGTGATTTCATCCCAAAGACAACACTGTTGTTAAGCATCTTTGCCCCCTCCTGCCTGGATTTAAAAAAAATGTAATATAGACATTGTATACATTGAAAACAGAAAGTGTGAAATCACCCATTCCAATATTTTTTGTGTTATATCAGAATCCTGTCTCATTTTCCCCTAAGAAATAGTTAATCTCAAAAGGAGAAACAAATTGTTTCTATCCACATTTCACAGGGTCTTTGCTTTGCAGATTAGTACAGTKTAGAAGTCCTTCACAAAGCTCCAAGCAAGGCCATGGAGTCATGATGAGATTTTTGGATGGCTTGAAGGTTTTTTTAAGAATCACTGTCTAAAGATATAATCTAAACTCTAAGAAATAATCTAAAAAGTATTTTAAACAAGATCTAGTTGTGTGTGCTAATTTTTTTCCTGAAGTTATTAGTCTCTTGAAAAACAGTTTAACTGTCCTACTTTCCATGATCGTGCATGAAAACCAACTGAGAAAGTTTCTTTAGAGTAGGTTACAAAACTTTAGAAATATTTAAATTAAAATTTTGATGGTTTTGCTTCAGCAAATATGTTTGTAGAAAACCACATAACTATTTGGTGTATTTAGACAAACTTACAGAAACTTGAAAATATGGAAAATAAAATCCTGGAAATGTATTTTCATTAATGTAATATAAATTTTAAGTTCATATGTTGTAAAGAAATTTCAAAGAACACACAAATAATAATTTTCTGTGTATGCAAATCATCRCAATAGGTTACAATGATCTATGAAAAACAGAAACTCAATTATTTTTTATTTACTTTTTTTTGTTGTTTTTGTAGTTCACCTATAGGTAGCCATGTCTGTCTGACCAGCCTGTGAATCTTCTGTGTATTATCATCTCATTATAGATGGCTGGAATAAAAACCATGGGAATATAAGTGACTTGTCTAGGGCCAACACACTTGCAATATGAAGCAAACTTAATGGCTCCTACATTTCTGGTTTGTTCTTAGTTTATTAAACCACATTACCACCAATCTCTCAGTCTATATTGCCTCAAGTACTTTATTTTTGGAATGGACTATATTTTCTAACTGGAACCCAAATTTAGTTCTAATAGAGAATTAAATTCCTGTAAAGGTAAAAAGTAGAAGGAGCTGTGGGATGAATGATTTTCAGGGCAATCTAAATAAAGAYCCTCTTCCTGGAAATGCCTCTTTTTAGACTGCCAGCCTCATTTTCATTGACAAAGAGCATTAGCGCACACTGTTTAGCCACTTTGCTGACATGATTTGGCTTAGTTTGTAAAAATTATTTGTAACAAATTAAATTCGAGGAATGAGACTGGTGTTACCATCCTTGCCACAAATTTTACTTGTGGTAATGTAATTTTGTGTCTAATTTTACCAGTAGTTTTGCATGTAGTAATTAAATTCATTAAACTAATGCAGTGAGCGCAGTTGCAAGTAACTGAATGCGTATGCCTTGTGTCTGAATTCAGAGGAGGGTTCTGTGTGGAGCAGTTACCTAATATCCTAACAGTTATCTAACAGTTACCTAACAAGTGCATCTGAATCTTATAACTTCCATTTTTGCTGAGTGTTCGGAAAAGAATTGTGCCTTGTGGCCAGTTTATCAATATTAAATTACCTTTATGGAAACATGGTTATGCAATTTTGTATATATGGTCATAGATAATTACAGGTAAATACAAATTAATATATAATTATCTGAAAATGTTTTTTTGTGTTTTAGTCAGCACAGACACCACTGTAAAAACCCCTCACAAGCTGTTGTAGTGTTGAAAGACTGCTAAAGAGAAACATGGACTGACTGTGAGGTGTGTGTGGAGAGAGGTGGTATGGTTTTACACAGAGAGGCCTAGGAGAAACTGGTTTGGCTGAGTTAAGTAGTGTCATTCTGTTACATTACACKGAAGTCTTCTGAGACACCCTGCATCAAGGATCCCAGTGTTGGTGGTGGAGACATTGTGCCCAATATAAGAGCTGAAAAAGCAGAAGCATGGTCAGTTTCTTTCCATTCCCAGTGTCCTCACTGGAATGGGATATTGAACATCACTCTAAAAATTTCTGCATTCAGTAAATTGCATTAATTATTGTAATTATTAATGCAATAATTACATTAAATGACACTGCCACAGCAGGCTATGAGAATTCCAGTACTTCCCTATGTCACTGGGCTTTATATAGATTTATATTTAATATGCTTAACATAAAATTGCTTCAAAACCCACCTGCCTGGCAAAGTTTCCCTGTCTTGCTTCAGAATTCCTTTTAAATTCCCTYAGGAGATTGCTTTTACCTCTCACCAGGCTTTTCATTACTTACTTCTCAGCCCATTTCTTCTGCTGACTTTGGCGAGGAGCCAAAATGCTTCTGCAAACATTTGAACATGCACATTTTGGAGGTGGAAGTCCAATAAGGTCAGTGTTCCCTGTCAGGTCTGACCTGTAAGTACCTCCAGGCTTGTGGAGCTTGCCTCTCTGTGTTGGTCCTGCTAAGCAGGCAGAGCCAGTGCTGCCTGGGATCATATGTTCAGGGAGGAACAAAGCTGGAGTGGTGGAGGGATAATGGCAGAACTGGTAGCTGCCTTGCTGCCACTGGGAACAAAAAAGTGCAAAGGAAGTTAAAGTCAAAAAGTACTAAAGTAAAAAAACAAAAACACACCCAAAGAAACCTAAAGAAGCGCTTGTCAGGGCCATGCACTCTCCTCTTGACCCACACTGCAGCTCTGCAGCTGGTGGCTCTGCTCTGTGTTTGCTCTGCACTGGACTTGCCATGCAGCCCAGACAGCTCTGTCAAACACTTTGGATGATTTTGCAATGAGAAAACACCATCCTGCAGGGCCAGCTGTTATTGCCATAGAAAGGTGCTGGAAAGATGGTAATCTTCAGCCCTCACACAAAGTGGAAGCTCTCAGACATATAGTCTATGCTAAGCAAAAGGAAAATAAAAGCTAAAATGAAAAAAACCCAAACAACACAAAACAACAGAAAAACAGAAAAATAAAACAAAACAACAAAAAACAGCTGAGAAATTTATTGATTTTAAAAACATGTGAAAGTCCATCCTTTGACAGTTCCTATAATTTTTTTCCTCTGAAGAAATGCTCCACAGATAGCAGGAACGGGGTCACAGACCAAGTCATATCAAAATCCTTTTGTTAAATGCTACAAACATGTCTTAGGTCATTTCTGGTATTAATCCACTGCAGAGAATTTTCAAGAAGGAGAAGGGAGCTTCTCATTTTCCAAGCGCGAGGAGAACCAACAGTTGTGATACATGCTTCATGACTTACACTATCTTTTGCTGACTATGGGTAAAGCTACTTTATGGCAAAGTTCCATGAAGATACTAACACATGGAAACCAAATGTTCCAATTGCTTAGTTTTGAAATCTATATAATATATATCCTTTCTCATTACATTGGCATATATTGACATGCAATTTAAGAGTTTTTAGTAGATTAAATAACTAAATACTAATAAATAAATACTTTGTAAAACATAAAATAATATTTAATTWTACCATATATACTTCATTATGTTATATCGACCTTTACTCTCCCAAGTGCTGTTTTTGTCTGAAAAATGCAGAGGAATCCCTGTTTAGAGCCATTGGAATTACCTCGATGTTAATTTAATTTGCTTTCTATTTTCTTTAAATTTTCCTTCTTATATATATTTCTTTACACTTAGTTGGTGTTTCTGTCCTGATGGAAATTTTTGTGGCAATAATCTTTTCTGTTAAAAAAGAAACAGTTGCAATGCACAAATGCAAATTCTAGAAAGCTTTCTTAAAAAAGCCTCAAGACAAGGGTTTCTAGTAGAATACTGACAATGGTGGGGTTGAGTGCTCCCCCAGCAAGTTTGCTGGTGACACCAAGCTGTATGCTGCAGCTGACACACTGGATGCAAGTGATGCCATCCAGAGAGACCTTGACATCCCTGAGACATGGGTCCATGCAAACCTCATGGAGTTCAACAAAGCAAAGTGCAAGGTCCCACACTTGGGTCATGGCAACCCCAAACACAGCTGCAGGTTGGGCAGAGAAGTGACTGAGAGCAGCCCTGAGAGGAAGGAGCTGGTGGCGATGGTTGATGAGAAACTCCACAGGAGTCAGTACTGTGTGYGCTCACAGCCCAGCAGCCAAAGGCCCTCTGGGCTGCATCCAAAGGAGCGTGGCCAGCAGGGCAAAGGAGGGGATTCYGCCCCTCTGCTYTGCTCTKGTRGGACCCCAGCTGGAGTGCTGTGCACAGTTCTGGTGTCCAAACAGAAGGAGGACATGGAACTGTTGGAGCAAGTCCAGAGGAGGGCCGAGAAGCTGATAAGAGGACTGGAGCATCTCCCCTAAGACGACAGGTTGAGAAAGTTGTGGCTGTTCATCCTGGAAAAGAGAGGGTTGTATTGAGACCTCCTAGCAACCCTACCAGTAACTGAAGGGATGCGTACTGGAAAGGTGGAGAGGGAGTCTTTATCAGGAACTGTAGTGAAAGGACAAGGAATAATGGGTACAAACTAAGAAGGGGGAACTTTAGGTTACATATTAGGAAAAAAAATTTCATTCTGAGGATGGTGAAGTACTGGAATAGGTTGCCTAGGSAGGTTGTGGATGCCCTAACCCTGGTGCTCTTCAGGGCCAGATTGGATCGGTCCTTGATCAATCTGAGTCTAATGAGAGGTGTCCCTGTCCATGGCAGCTGGTGTTAGGACTAGATGATCTTTAAGATGTATTCCAAACCCTTAGCATTGTGTGATTCTGTGATCAAATCCATATTTAGTATGAGTCTGTTTTTTATTTTACTCTGAGTAGCACTCCCTGTGAAAAGAGATCTCAAGTACTCTCTTGTGGTACATTTTATTCTCTCCTTGCACAAACTGGGGGCTTATTATCTCAAACCAGGAAGTGAGTGACTGCAATGACAGAGCCAAATTGTACCTCCACCTACTCTGGTTCACCTACTTGTCAGATAYGGAAGGACATCTAGACTTTGTCCTCATTTTTAGGCCCACATTTCCCTTTTCTTGAGGAGCATACCTAACCAAAACAACTTTTATCTTCCTGCTTTAAAAAACTTTTCTTCTACCATCCCTAAATCTGTGGAAAGGCAGTAAACATCTATAGGATTTTTTCATTAAAATCAAGGGAATTAGGGAGTATAAGTTGCTGAGAGTTGCCATGAGTATCACTTAACAGCAAAGRCTGCTATACAAGAACTCTAGTTCTGAGACAGTCAGTTGTCTGGCAAAATTGCTTCTTGYAATAACTTACACATCTGTTATTATGGATGTAAAAAGCATTAAAAAAGTAAATGTGAGATATATACTGYGTTTTAACTAAGGGATGGTTGAACATGGTGAGACCTTGTTTGGTTCCTTACAGCCTTGCATGTCTGTTGTTCTCTAACTGGCTGCAGCATCACCAAAGGGTTTTCCAAATAGTCAGAGAATGCAGGAGTACAAACAAACACTCTATTCCCATCAGCCTTGCCCTAAAACACTCAAGCAGAAGATATGACAAATAATTACACCAGTTATCTATCTCTTCAGTTCTGTTCAAGACAGAGTTTTTTGGATGTGTTTTGCATTTGTTGTTTYTGATGTTGCAGAGTTCTTGTTACAACTTTTTATGGCACTGCACTAAAATGCTCCTAAATAGATAGCTTATCSAATTTGTCAATCAGAGCAACAAGAATCAAAGAGACAACAGCAGCCATAAGAGAGATTATGACACTGAAAGAATTACTTAAAAGGGAAAAATTTTGTTATAATGATAAGTTCTAGCTTAACTCTTTGAGATTTTATGTAATGCCATATAACAGATAAGCCATAACACAAAGTTAGCTTCTGTCTTTTGACTCTTCTGGCGACTGAAAGCCCACTTGCCCACTTTCTATTCCCTGTTTCTTATATCTCTGTRTATCAGTCATTACTACACATAAATAGAAATTACTGCTTTAATGAAAAATAACAATAAAACAATAATGTGCTGCTGGAGCAGCTCTTGTTTTGACTGTGCACTGTGATGCTAATTTGTCTGGTCTTTGAATGTATTTTTTTCAATTGCTTGCTTCTTCTTTGAGTTTTCAACTTGCTTTCAGATATAGCTAGAGAATTAACTGTTCTGAGATTATAAGAATTAGGAGCAGAGGTTGCAAAGGCTTTTTCATCAACCTTTTCTTCTCTGGRAAAGAAATAGAAGCAGTAGTATGCTTAGATTCTAAGATATGATCTGAAGCRTAGGTTTGGTTATAAATGTGTACCATGGAAAGCAAGTATGAAAGTAAATGTTTGAAAAATTTTACTGAGCATGTTTAAAATTCATGACCTCTGATATTTCTAGGATTTGACAAGTGCATGAGCATAATCTTACTGTGTTTGGTCTTCCTGTTTGTTCTTTTTTACTGTAAGGTTCATCAGTGGACAAATAGGCTGTTTTCACTGGTAGGTGATCTGGCTACTTTTTGCTACCAGAGTGGTCCTCTGGTAATAAAGCACAAGAAGAACCTCATGTAAAAGGGGACCTCAAAGGATGGTGCCTTCAGTTTCTGTTGCCTGAGCAGGAAAGAAAAATGAAAAAAAAAGGCAACGGGGAAAAAGAATCACAGGCTAAGAACTGGGACAGAGATGGGGAGCAATGATGTGCCAATCTGCTYTGTCTGCTCTTGTTTGTTCTTAACCTCCTGCCACCATTTTTGGTTGCTGAGATTTGCTGACTCTCACAGAGGTCTGTGAGTAGAGACTGCAGTCAGAGCTGTGGTGGGAATTGCAAGCTGCTTCTAAGTGTTGGCTCTCCCATGTTTGYCCTCCACCTCTCCCAAATTCCTACCTTTCTTTCCCAGCTAAGCTTGAAATACAAAAATAGGGCTTTCTTCATATTTCTGGGATGACTGCATGGGAAGGAAGTGACAGAATCTTATTCTAGCTCAATCTACACATTTGGCAAGTTTCGCTAACCATCTATATTTTCAGAGCATTTTTGAGCTTAACACCTCTTTAATGTTAAATCTGTGCCCTTCCAATAAACCACAACTGACCCAAAAAAGCCCCAAAAATCCAACCAAAAAAAAACACCAACGAAAAAAAATAAAAAGACAACACCCAGAAAAAACAATCCCAAGACCTTTTCCACCACTTACAGTGCTGAAATGAGAGGTAAAAATGGTACTTGTGTGGGAGTAGTTACAAGTGTGCTGAGAGCTACGCAAAATATTTATAGTGAATCCTGAGTATCCAAGCAAATCTGCTTTTTAAAGATGTGCCAAAATGTGTGAACCTGTCAGGTAAGACTTAGCCAAGTTTAGACTAAATCTGAGCTGGATGCAGTTTGCCAGAAAGGAATTTATGGCTTTGGCTTTGAGTAGAAGTTGCAAGATTCAGCATGGTGTTGGCATAGCTGGCTCTGCATAAAGAGAAACTTGGCAGCGTATACTAAAGTTTCAGATGAAACATYAGTAGTAGGAAAACTTGTTCAAAATGCTGAAAACACAGTATTTTTCCATTATTACAAAATCTACCTGTAACCTGTTTATCTGTGCTATTAAAACTTTRCCAAAAAATTAAAGCACTAAAAATAAGTATATCTCAAGGCAGACCTGCAAATGCATTTTCAATTTAATGATAGATATAGAAATTATTACTTTTCTTCATTCCATTTTTTAAGGTGACTGCTGTTCTCTGTGTGYGTGGTGGCAGCTGTTTGGTTCAACAGSTGATGCCTGCCATGGTATGGGTTTTGCAGTCCTGAAYTGCATTTATTTATCCTTGGTTACATGTATTRTYGGTTTTTTGYTTTTGATGTTAATTTTTAKGTCTTCAGCTGTAACTGAAACAGATCGTCTCCTACAGGGCAAAATGGGGTGTAAATGCCTTAGGAAGCAATGTGCAGATAAGCMRTAAATGTTCACAGTTGGAACAGTGATAAGATAAACTGTGCGTTTGATAAGGATTACAATGGTTTCATCAAAACTGACGCTCAACAGCAAATAAACATTCTAACAGTTGATACACAGMAGGTCCAAAGTCCACTTACTGAGTGCAGTCATCAGCTGGTGGAGTTGCACTGCTACAGACAGTTTTAGAACAATCACTTTGAATGCTAAGAAAAAGRATCACATTTAAACAAAGGTTATTATTTCTGAGGAGCCATGAATGGGAGAGGTTAAGTGTTGGCTTAAGAGGTGTCATATGACTAAGATGGCACTTCTGTCATAATAGCAACAATAAAAGGTCTTCAATCTGCTCTCAAAATAAAATAMGATTGATGAAAATAACAGCAAAATAAAATGTACATTAAAGACTGCATAGAAAAATGCCATGCCTGCAATTTATCATAATTATCTCTAAAAACAAGGAAGGAAGGGAAGCAGGAAAGGAAGGAAAGCTTTCTTTTGCAGAAAGAAATAGAGAATTATATGTTTTGTGTTTGCTACTTGGCTCACATTGTTAATACTACTGCATGTATGAATATTCAGTTCCATAACTAAACAAAAATTATTAGGAAATATGTTAGATCTTATCAAATTTATATAATACATTGTACAATGGCACTGATTATGATTTCTTGAATATGATTCCTTTAATTTTTTGAGTAATTTTTTGCTTTGCAGAGACTAGCTTTTGAACTTAGTGAATCATGCAATTTATTTATATTAATCAGACTGGTACTTTTCCCAAAAGAAGCAGGCACTTGTTATGTAAATCAGGGTTAATCCGCAAAGTCTTTGACCAGCCAGTGATGGAAAATAGCATAAGAACTTCCCCTAAATTAATGAAAACCCTAGGGAAGTTCACAAGAAATCAGTCAAGGCATTGAGTAGCACACCACCAGAAGTGGCAGCAGCACCCCTGACCATTGACAGCCATCCAAGAAGAACTGTGRCTACTAAATTAACAAGGAAAGGACATCCTAGGACCTGTTGCCAAGAGTAAATTAGCACAATCCAGAGAGATAATTAAATTAAATCTCACTCTGATAAAATTCTGAAGTAAGTCTAACTAAAGCATAAACTGCTGTACAGAAATTACAGTAATGAGAAACARTGTCAAAAGTTGATCCAAGTATGGACAACTCTTTTGTTGTCAAAGGTACATTTGYGTGCTTTATTGGGGTTTTTTTTACCACCTGCATAAATAAAGGTGAAACTGTAAAAATAATAGTGTTTTTTTTTAGCCACCATGTTCTAAGGATCAGAATTAATCATTTCTGGTAACTGAAATTTGTGCTCTGATCAAGAGGTCAGCTTTCTTCCGAAGCCTTGATTTTGCTTTAAGTATTGTCCTTTAGAAAAGCAACTTTTAGTGATATAGTCWTGTGATCATAGTCAACARACAAAATTTTCCAAATTAAATTAGGAACTCGAAGAGTCTAAGAGTCCTAAGTCCTAAGAGTCTCTGTAGAGTGCCAGCAGATTCGTTAGTGCTGATACATACCTAGAAGCAGGTTGAGGAACTGCTAAAATGCCAAAAGTCCTCTTAAGATACTTCAGGTTTATATATAAAAATACCATTCCTCTAAAAGAGATGAKAGTATCTGAATGCATTTCTCCTTGAAAAACAGGTTCTGCAATTTCAGAGTWGGTTATCTCAGACATGGTTAAAATATGTGTGGGAGAAGTATGACATATTTTAGCTTAAAAAATAAGTCTAATGCCTTGGTGTGTTTATGTTTCTCAAACAATAATAGAATTGTGAATACAGTAAGTATCTTGGTTTTCTCTCTGTACATAAAAAGGAGATGATGAAAAGGCTTGTTGATTGCCTACAGTCTGTTTTATCCTTACGCATTACTAGTAACAGAGTTAGCTCCRTTTTCAAATTTAGACACATTGTAGTGTCATCACTGTAAGTTGGAACACAGAGTTAGAGGACAAAGAAAGACTTTGAATGTTCAGTATACAGYGAAGGTTTTCCATGAATCAGTCCTCCAGTTCTGCATGAGATCTCATGAGGTGTAAAATGTATTAATGTATTCTGTCCTTAATTTACTAGCTTCCTGCAGCTGCTCCTCAGAATAAATAAATCAGTCTGTTGCACAGGAGAACCCCCCTCGCACACAYGCATGAATAAAACCCCCTCACCAATATATTTTGTACATATATAGCAGAAAAAAACCCCCTTTTTCTTATGGAGAAATTTCCACAGTCTCTTTGGGCAGGTTGCTCCAGTGCTTAATTACACCCACATTAAATATGTTTTGCTCATATCCAGTTGGAACTTTCCCCATTTCAACTTAGGACCGCTCTCTCTCCTTCTGTCACATCCCACTGCCTTTTCCATTACTGTTTCTTGTAAGGTGAACTAGCTGGCATAACCTAGAGCAGCACTGAGGCTGCTCCCACCTCA
Organism: Alauda arvensis; assembly: GCA_902810485.1. Classification (NCBI taxonomy): domain Eukaryota; kingdom Metazoa; phylum Chordata; class Aves; order Passeriformes; family Alaudidae; genus Alauda; species Alauda arvensis. The sequence goes on along the minus strand of CADDXX010000169.1, from coordinate 27,732 downwards.
TTGAACAAAAATATCCCATCAAACTTTTCCACGTGAGCTTTCTTTCAGACAGTTGTACCTGTGTTTATATGGATWTTTTTTTCTCTGACAAACCTGTACAAAAGAGATGATGAGCCAGACCAGCTTGMTGAGATGAAATAGTAAGAACTTAATTGTCTTCCATCAGCAAATATCAGTAAAATAACCAGCAGCCTTTGCAGACAGTCTCTTTCAGGCTTTTTTCAAATAGGCACAATGTTTGAGAACTGTAAGTTGCCTGTTTGTGCTTCCTCTTTGGGACAACATAATTGTCTGCTTGAAGTAGTTCCCACCTTACTCAATAGGAAATACATTACTGCCACTTTYTTCTTTTATCTTTTGCTGTGGCATTGTATGAACACTACTATCATAATGTAATCATAAATGAAAATGTTTTGTAAGTAGTCCTGTGGTCCCAAGGCRCAGAATTTATGTAGAATTACTATTAAATCCTCCAGAGTCCTAGTTCTTTAGCTTAGTTGTTGAGTCTGCTTCCATGGAGGCCAGGGTAAAGTCTTAGATTATCAGTCAGTCATTGCAGTATGGGACCCAAGAGATTCTCATGGCCCCTCAGCACATGCTTGTGAGTTGAGGAGCATGACTCCCAATTTATATGCAACAGCAAATTACTGGCACTAGGCTGAGATTTTGGGGTTTGAGTTTTTCAGTTTAGGTTCAGTTTTTTGAAGAAAAGTTCCAAGAATAAAAAATATTATTTCCCACAAATTTAACACATGTTAACTAATATCCACACYCTGACCAACCTCTTTTCAATCCTTTTGGCAGGTGTAGGTTTCCAGCAGGCCTGTCAGCAGAAATTGATTATTGTCTTCATTTCATTCTTAGTCCAAGCAGCAAGGACAAGGTCTGTGAGTCTCTGAAAAAGTGCAGTAGTTCCAACTTGGCTAGAGTTGTTTATATGATAAACACAGAAAAACATATATTACAATGCCAACAACCTTATTTTCACAGCAATTTAGGATTGTTTTTACAGTGTTAAAAGTTGAAGTGAAAAGGAACATAACTAGAGTCAAAAGCATGATGAAGAGTAGTTAATTCTCGTACCGGTGCTTTTGAAACAGCGCACTGAAACTGTGAAAGCTGTGGTTGCACTGACACAACTGAAGTATCTGCATGCTACCCATGCTCTTTCAGAGTAAACAGCCTGGCTTGGAAAGAAACAGAAATCCATRTGGTTTACTGCATGGCATCTTCATGTGTATGGTCTTTGGAACTCTGTGCTATTTGGGCAGGACCATTTGACYTGTTTTGGCTTCCTGACCACCTTCTTGGGGGTTTTTAATAGGGGCACGGCATTGTCAGAATATGACCCCAAAATCCTTTTGATGCTTCAGACACAACTACAGTGATGGTACARAGAAACTCACATCTACAGAGTATTATCTTCTTGAGATTCTAGATCTGGAGAGGAATATAGGTCAAAAAAAGTTCCACCCTTTGTCCAGCCAAGGAAGGAATTTTCTGTCCAGCAAGAATTTTTGCGTACATGTATTACCTACTTAGGAGTGTTGGGTTTCATTAGGTATAAGCTTTTATTTGTAAGACATTGCTGTAACAATTTGCAAGATGGGAGAAGTAAAACACAATTTTTGGTTTTGTCTCAGCCTTTGACTTCTCCTGTCTTTAGGCATTAAAATAACCTCGCTGTGTCCATGTGATTATTATGGAAGGACCTAGAGGAGTTTTCTCATCATCATCTGCAGTGAGTTACATCAGGGCACAGACTGAGTTAAGGAGATAATTGTGACACTTTATTTCATGTGTATTTGTTTTAGAAAAGTGAGTGTCCACAGTTGAAGTTACACAGTAGAGTGACTTCTCATGGACTTTGTATGCCAGTGCCTTKTGTCCCTGCAATCTCGAAAGACAGGGCTGTGCAGCATCTTCAGCTAATGGGTTTTCTTGAAAAGTACAAAACCACTTGAAATGTGTGTGCAACTTTTGTGGCTAGGCCCTCAGAGACTGAACTGGCAGAGGCTACTCTGAATTTTTTATTGTAACTATAATCTGTTCTTCTTGTGGTTTTTATCCTTTTCWTATCCATAACAATTTAAATTAAAATAAATCAATTTGCTGGCCCCATTATGTTTGACCTATATCAGAATCATTGAGCTTGTTTATAAAATGAAATATTTTATTTAATTTTAGTGTCTCAAACGTGTTTGTATTTATTGTATGGAATGTATTTACTTATATGTATCATAAAGAAATTTCCTCTCAATGAACTGCTCTGTCACAACACATAAACAATAATCTGGAAAAGTGGGAACATATAGTCTCAAAATAGGTTTTTTTTTTAGTGTTTTTAAAAYTTCTGTTTGGTAGTTTTCTGTTAAAAAACTCACATGCAGAGCTGCATGGTTTTATAGCACGTGTATGAGTATTTCCAGTGTTTAACCAGCTGAGATTGAAATCCAGTTGAATCCCATTAGCTTCTCTTATGTGTCACTTGGGACCAGATGACTTTGTCATATCATTTTGGCAATAAAAATTATCAGTCTATGTATAATGAAGTGCTGTTGGGTATTTGCAGTCTCTTCTTTTTTTCAAGTATTTTCAAATTCCTTTTGCTAGGAATTCACAAATATARTTAGATTGAACTCCTACTATTTGTAATCATAGTTAGTACTTCCATGCCAGTGGATACCTTTARAATGAATTGTTCTGTTTAGTACAAGTGGCTTCAGGGTTCAGAGAACAATGTGAATTAAAAAAATGTTGCAAATGTAATTGCATTGTAACAACTGGTAAGAATGCAGAAGACTTCTTTCTGTACGATTTTGGCARCCCCTTCTTCTGTAATTATTGAACGGATTGATTTATCAGTTGGAGCAGATTATTTTCCCTCAATATTAGTGCAACTTAAAAATTAAAGTACGTCATATTTCATATGGAGAAGTTAAATGACTGGATTTCTCTAAAAACACAAGACAGTTATAATACTTTTCTTGGCTCAGTGTAAAGGTCAAAATTAGCAAGATTTAAAGAAGAACTGCAGAAGCATACAGCAGAGCCTTTGTTGTAATCAGAAATGAAAACCAGAGCTGAATTAGTTCATATCACAGAAAATCTAATTTATAGTTATGGTATCTGTGACAGCAGCAGTGCAGTTTGCATGAGGTAAAGATTGAAAAAAGSCAGCAGGTCAGTAAGAAAATGAAGAACTGTGGCTAAGGAACAGCAGCCAAATACTATTATAAGGGAGGCCTTTAACCTCATTTTCACTGTTATGACAACTGTGAAACTCAAGTTGGTTTTGCTGGTTTTGGGGTCATGGCTTTCCTTTGCAACTCGGTAGGTTCAACCMAATACCAGTTTTCAAATACATGTATGTATCTGTGTGTGTTGGCTGAAGAATTCAGGATATGAACTTGTAACTGTTATATCTCTGATGGACAATGATGTCATCCATTATTTTGCGCAGAAAGCTCTGAACGGAGCTTGCTGCATTTCACAGGCTGATGTTCTCTTTCAATCTCTGTTTAAGGGCCTTTATGTCTTTGTGGTGTATTTTATCCTGCACAACCAACTCTGCTGTCCTGTGAAAGCAAGTTACACTGTAGACATGAACGGGCACACAACTCCAGGGTCAGCATTTTTCACCCATGGCAGTGGTCTGCCAGCTGCAGGAGGAGAGATCAGCAAGTCCACACAGAACCTCATCAGTGCTATGGAAGAGGTAAGAGTGCTCTGTAGTGCTCTATAGTCATTAACTTGTTTATTGAAATGTACCTGGAAATTTCAGGGTTAGGTCTTAAGTGAAATACATGGGAATGAGATTATATTATTGGTTGTCTTGGGAGGGGGGAAGCAGTTTTTTTTCATTTATTTTAATGACAAAAATTGTTCTTTATCCATGTTATTCTTGGAACTTACTGTGCCCTGATAACATCCCACCTAGAAAATTTCCCCTTTCACACTTGAGTCTTCAATTTATTATAGAGGTTGGTTAAAGTGTCAAAAATAGGTAATGAGAAATCAAAATATCAGGTTAATTCTTTCAGCTTACTATAGCTTCTAGATGAGTTTTAAGTACTTAATTTCTCAGAGTTATGATGTTCAAAACTTCTGGATATTGGAATAAAGTTRGAATAAAATTGGAATGGAGTGGAAAGGGGAAAGGAAGGGAGTGGAAAAGGGAAAAGGGAAAAGGGAAAAGGGAAAAGGGAAAAGGGAAAAGGGAAAAGGGAAAAGGGAAAAGGGAAAAGGGAAAAGGGAAAAGGGAAGGTGTRGTGGATTTACCCTGCCTGGAGGCCAGGCACTCACTAGTGTCTCTCTCACTCCCCTCTGCAACTGGACAGGGGACAGAAAATATAAGAAAGGAGTCATAAGTTAAGATTCAGGGGAGATCATTCACCAAACATTGTCATGGGCAAAACAGGTTRAAATTAGAGATATTAATTTATTGCTAACAAAATCAGAGCAGCATAATGTGAAAAACAAAAAAAAGACCTTAAAAACACCTTCTCCCCCTCACCAACTGTCCCTCTTTCCGATGTTTAATTCCTCCCATGGCAGCACAGGGAGACAAGGAATGGGTGTTATGGCCAGTTCATCACCCATAGCTTCTCCAACTCCTCAGGGAGAGGAGTCCTTCCCCTACTTGAACATGGGTTYCCTCGCACAGAAGACAGTTCTCCATTAACTTCCTCAGTGGGAGTCCATCCCACAGGCAAGAGTCCTCCCCAGGCTGCTGCAGCATGGATCTCTCTTCCAAGGGCCATAGTCCTTCACAGACAGGCCCCAGCAGGGTCTCTTCTCTCTAAACACCTCCCCCAGGGTCACAGCCTCCTCTCAGGCATCCACCTGCTCCAGTGTGGGGCACCCTCACGAGCTGCAGTTGGATCTCTGCATCCCCATGGACCTCCAAGGGCAGCAGGGGCACAGCTGCTTCCCCACAGACTGACCCATGGGCTGCAGGGGAATCTCAGCTCTGGCACTTGGAACACCTCCTGCCYCTTCTTCTTCACTGGCTCTGGTGTCTGCAGAATTGTTCMTCTCACAAATTCTCACCTTGCTCTTCTGTGGCTGCAGTTGCATCTCCACAACAACTTTTTTTCTTCTTCTTAAATACGTTATCACAGAGGCATTACCACCATTTCTAATTGGCCCAGATTTGGCAGTGGATGCATCTGTTCAGCTGCCAGGGATTACTCCACTGGGCATAGAGGAAGCTTTCCAGTAGCTTCTCACAGTAGGCCTCCCTGTAATCCCCCCCACTACCATAATTTGGCCATGAAAAGCCAATACAGAAGGGAAGGAAAAGCAAGGAAAAGGGAGAGATATATAGATAGATATAGATATAGATATAGATATAGATATAGATATAGATATAGATATAGATATAGATATAGATATAGATATAGATATAGATATAGATACAATTTATTAAAGAGTTTTAAAAGGCTTCCCAATTCCTTACATATGTGACAGAATAGCTGGTTCCAAAATCCCTGGGTCTTCAGTTCTGCTCTGGTCATAATTTCCAGTTTCTGTACAATAGTTTTGATGATTACTTCATTTCTGTGTCTTTTTAAACTTTGCAGGTGCCTGCGGACTGGGAGAGGGCATCCTTGCAGCCTGCTAGTCAAGCTACTGCTGCCTTTAAGCAGAGTCCACAAAATGGTAATGTTTTCCACCCTTCTGGAGGATTCAGTACCAGCTCATTAGTTGCTGATGAGGAATCACAAGAGTTTGATGACCTAATATTTGCTTTAAAGACTGGTGAGTGACTCTTCCCCTTGCCCCTCAAAGTTTGCCATACTGATGTGGTGTTATTCATCCTAATGGTGGCACCATTCMCTGAGATACAGGTAATGAGGTCTCTTAATGTAATCTGATTTCCAGTGAAAATTTTAAAGATCAGTCAACATGGGAATGTCTGATAGGACAACCAAAGAGGCAAAGGAATCCTATCTAGTAAGATGTGGCAGACACTAACCAAAGCCCACCCAGGTAAAGARCAAAAGGACTTGCTTGGTAGCAGGAGGTCACCTACATGATCTTTAGGGATTAATGATCTCKGAGCTTTGCAAGAGACAACAGCATAATTAATGAGAATAGAAAGTTAAGTGACCTGGCAGACATAATTTCATAAGCTTGTTCTCTTCAGTGATATCAAGAAAAGTCAAACTGGATGGAAAACTGGGAATGCTGATAATGAACRGGTATTTTTACTCAGTAAGTTCATAACATTATATCCTAAGCCAATTTACATTTCAGGTAATGGCTCTAATTATGAGGCACTCAACATGTGAAGGACATGGACTGATTCCAGAGGAGGCCATGGAGGCACTCAGAGCTCTCGAACACCTCTACTATGAGGGAAAATTGAGAGAGTTGGGGTTGTCAACCTGGAGAAGGAAAGGCACTGAGGAGAGCTTTGAGTCCCTTCCAAGGGGGCTCAAAGGGACTTAAAGTGGGTCCAGGAGAGCTGGAGAGGGACTTTTGACAAGGGCACAAGAGGGACAAGAGGGAATGGCTTTGAACTGGATGATGACATGTTTAGATTAGGTATTGGGAAGAAATTCTTCCCTGTGAGGATGGGGAGGCCCTGGCACAGGTTACCCAGAGAAGTTGTGGCAGCCCRATCCCTGGAAGTGTTCAAGGCCAGGTTTAATGGCACTCTGAGCAACCTGATCTAGTGGAAGGTGTTCCTGCCCATAGCAAGGGGTTGGAAATAGAKGGTCTGTAAGGTCTCTTCCAACCCAAACCATTCTGTGTTCTGTGAAAATCTATTTTATGCTTACTAATCTTTCAAGATATTTTGCAGACTAGTTCTACTTCGTTAGAGGCTATTTTTTTTTTCAAATCTTTCAAAGCTAGGTGCAGAAATTCCAGYTGCAAACCTTCTTTTAGATATTTAAGAAGGTAGCTTTTACTTTTTAACTTCTTGGGCACCATGAAGGAACTCAGATAATTCATAGATAGTTAATAAAACATGCAATCATTTACATCTAACATGCCAACTATTGCACAATGTTTACTGCTTAAGTAAATCAGTTGGCAGCAGTAAACTATAGAAGACTGAGTCTTAAGTCATTAAGGACAATCTAGTCAACAGCCATAGCTGAAATATAATGCAATTCAACACATATTCAGCACTTAGTTGCTTTTTCCTAAGTCTTCAAGCTCCATCCCTAGTTAATTTGCTTTAAGTTCTTTGAGAAAGCASGTGTAAAACCTACCTTTGATTTTCTTGCCTAAATTCTATTATTGTCTTCTTTATTAATATTTTATTATAATTTGTTTTTAATGAGCATTTCATATTAATTTGATTTGAAGCAGGAACCTCAGGCCATTGTTGGWGAAAAATATGTCATTTACATTACTGATTCAAGTAGTGCTTGACAATTTTACACCAATGCTTATTCTTGTGCCCACACAGTGTCCCCAGCAGCATTACACAAGTAAAAAGTCCCATGATTTCCAAACCAAACCAGTTGTCCTGTTTGGTTTCAGCCTCAAACTTGAACAAGATGAGCTGAAGAGGTGGTGTGGAAGGTTAGAGCATCTTTGACCAGCAAAGTAAATATTTATCAGCAATTGTCTCAGACACAACCCCTAGCTCAACAAAAAAAAAAAGACAAGCTTTTCTGTAACTAAAACTCTATTATAGTATTGTCATGCTGACATGTTCTCCAGTTCAGTTCAGTGCATGGCCAAGGAAAGGGAGGCAGGGAATCACATGGAAGTAATAAAAAGAGAGATGAGGTGGTGGAAAGCTGGATTTTTTTTCTCTGTTTGGCAATATGGACCTATGCTGCTAAAGTAGTCACTGTGCTGTGCTCTAACAGGAGTTTTATGATAATAGTTAAGCTAGCAGGCACTGAAATGAGCTCATCTCCTAGTCTCTCAGCACCACATTTCTTCCCCTCTTGCATCATTGCTTATGCTCACATGAAACCACAAGTCAGGTTYGGTTTCTCTTTTTCTTCTTGTTCCTCTCCCCAGTCTTTCCCACTCTACATCAGTCAGTCTGATGCCCTTTGAGCACTAGGCCTAGCTCCAAGGAAGAAGTGGTCATTGGTAATTGGAAGACAAGGACCTCTTCTCTAAATAGCCTGAAGTGTATGGACAGTTACGGTGCCTTTTTGCTSAACTGCTCTTGCCTGTAATTTGCAGTGTGAGGTGCTTCTCAAACCCTTTTGGAATAGACTTATTTCAGAAGACTGAGAATTCCTCATCCTGGAAGAGCAGGGAGAAGGTGCTTTCCCCTCCACATTAGCTAGTTTTTCACTGCTGAACTGGGGGTTGTTGCTTTGGGAGAAAGATTAGAAATACTATTGTTAGAACTTTACCTTTGATATACTGAAACAGAACCTTCCATTATCTGTGTTCCCTAAAACTGTCAGTCTGTACTAAAACTTTCCTATAGCAGTGCTCCTACTCTGAGGGCTGACTGAGGATCAGTGATTTTCACTTATGCTCACAGGCCATAATTTTGTAGCCACGGGGTTTAACCTGGCAGCCAAGATCAGTGGGAATAAGTATAATCATAGCAAAGCTAAAATTTCATTCCTGCCCTCCTGCCACTGTCAGCTGGAGAAGACAGATTAAAAAAAAAATTCAACTAGTGCTCTACAGAAAAACTTTGTTTTTAACTTGTCAGTGTTTAGTAATTGACAGTACAGGCCCATAAATGGCTATGCTGGCACACTCGGCCTTGTTGCTGAAGGAATGTGTCGTAGAACTGTGCACTTAGACCTTGGTTCCACACTCATTAATGCTGGGCCTAATTACAGATTAACCTGAAATACAGGCTGGGTCAGATGGAGGCATACAACTGCAGTTCCAGCAAATCAGGTGGATAGCAGTATTGCCTTTTCTTAGCCACCTGTTATGCTAGCCTTTTACAAACATCACATGGTGATAAGTTTTTTCTGTTTTGTGAGAGAAGTCCAGTGGGCTTCTTACATCATACAGCTGTTGCATTTGAATGCCTTACTAAGCARTTTCTTCTTTCCATCAAATGTGTTCTTGTTCATACAGAAATACACAGTTAAGGGTTCACTCTGCCCACTAAATCACATAATTTCTTTTATTTTGGAGATCTTTTGGAAGGTRGTCCAGCTCCAAGGTGGCTTATGTGAAGGAAATAATAAAACAGTTATCGTAGGGAAAATAATGGTGGGATGTGTCCTACTCATTGATATGTGCCAAGAGCTTTTTTTTMATGGTTATGAATAATTTTTTTATGGCTCTTATAATGATTCGGACAGCTTCTATTGAGAAAGTTAGTTATTTATTAATTAGTTTTTGTTGATTTCACTAATAAACTTTAAAAGTCTGCAATTTTGGACTAGATGTCATTTTCCCTCTTGATTCCTTGTGAAAGGTTTATATTGATAGGCAATGTAGTAAGACCTTTGCCTTCCAGATTGCAACAGAGTCATATGTCATTGTCACTGAGGATAAAGCCCAATACACCAGAATTCCCTGGGGACTTCTACTCTGGTTAGGGCTGGGCTGGTTAGAAAAGGAGCCAACAAGAATAAAAGTAGATGCAATCTGTCCCAAAGCAGCAAGCTGCCCATCAGCATTGCTCTAATGTATGAATGAATGCACAGTAGCTTTACTGATTTCTGAACTTCCATCCATATATTACAAATACTCTTGTCCTCTCCCTTTCTGTGATGCTGAAAATCAAAACAAATTATTCCGTTGGATGAGATGTGAAACCAAAACACAGCAAAGCCTTTGAGGGAGGCCCAAACTCCTCCAGGGGTGATGGGTGACCCACCATGGCAGTATCAAGATACATATGAAGCAGAATACCACTACATACCTTAGTGTGTTTTTACTCTTAATAGAGCTTAATAGAGGCAAYTGTGATAAATATTATAGAAATATTCCCATATTTCTTTAATATGATGCAAATATTCTGGTGATTCTCTGATATGGAARATACCTGGAAAAATCTATTAAGGTAAAAAACCCACACAAATACAGGTGTTACAATAACAATATTATACAAAATGATTCATTATTTTCAATCTAATACAGCTAGGGTTCCAAAGTCAGCATTTTATAAACTTTAATGAGCACTGAAGGTGTGTGGTTTAAGAATAAAGCATCTCATGTGGCCATTCTGAACCAGAGAAAATATTTGAAATTTCAGTTCTGAAGGGTGCTCAGTGCAGCATCCTGGAGACTCTCTATTAAAGGGCATATAGATTGTAGGTGGCAAAGTCCCTGCCTGATCATCCTACATAATTTCTGTTTTGAAGGGCTCACTTCAAAGAAACAAAAAAAAAAAAAAAAAAAAAAAAAAAAAAAAAAAAAAAAAAAAAAAACCAAAAAAACAAAAAAAAAGAAAGGAAAGATACCTAGTTTGCTTATTCATTCAGTTTCTCATCTGTAGTTGTCACCCATATGTTACTTGATGGCTGTTGAATGTGAGTGTGCAGTACCCAGTAAGCACTTTCAATTCAATCTGAATTTTATTTATACAAGTGTGGATGTCTGTTTCTGTAATTTCTGTGAAGTCAGAACCCTGAAAGAAGAATTAAATCTGGTTTGTGTAGCTTATATACATACACATCCCACACATATAATAAAATCACGATTGATTATTATTCCTAAGCAAGATATAAGTGCTTGAGAGGTAAAAAGTTTTCCCAGCGATATGGGTACAGTACTTAAAAAACAAGTTMTGTCTGCCTTAAAATGTTTTAGTGAAAGTCTGGGCTGTCTCTGAGTAAGCAGATAATAACAGCTGGTGTTCCAGGGCACGTAGGTGAAGGTGTAGCCCTTCACCAGCAGATGTCAGTGGAGGAACCTCTCTGGGTTTGAAGCCTGAGCTGAGACCTTTCAGTTTACAGCTAGTCCGTGCATACAAGAAGAAAAGAAAGAAAGGCTTCATTTTCCTGCGTGTTTTTCTTCAAAAACTGAGGAAAAGTAATACTCCCTGCTACATACCTACCATCCAACTCTAGCGTCTCTAGATGAGTGCATGCTTTTTGGGATCKGATTGAGTTTAAATTCCACTCTAATCTGAGAACACAATGGACCAATGAACTCTGTGAAACTCCGTTGTGTAAACAGTCATACTCTTTCCAGCCTGCCGACTGTTTGGTAAGCTGGTATCCTGGTTACATTTCAGTTCTTATTCCTAAAAAGGATCAGCTCTAACATAGTTTGTCTTTGCAGCATCAGCAGAACAAGGCCCTTGTAAACTTGAAGTACCCACTTTCAGTCTCTGGTATAAAAAGTTCCTGATAAGAACCTCYGTAATAAAAATTATCTTCTCTGAATTTGCACAGAGCACGGACAAAACTTGCATGTAGATGTCGTTTAAGGATATACATGTAATCATGTAATAGCATTAGATCAATACCCAGTCTTTTTGTAGTGCCAAGCAAAAGGTTCATAAAGAAAACCCATGCTAAATAGTTTCTACTTTAGCGGTATAGCCACTGGTAAGATGAATATCTAACACCAGCACTCAATGTTCACCTTGAAATCTCAGCCCAGGTTGATCATATTTATGATTTCAAATGTTTTTAAATAATGGGAGATTTCAGTTTTTGGAATTTGTACTCTTTTCAGGTTGACTAAATGTCTTGAATGAATTCCACTGTTATTATGGAAGAGCATAATACACATAAGAAGCATTGTGTTCTTTCTTCATTTAAAGTATTTGATTTACTTCATGGTTTTTACTTGATCTTCCATCCCCATGTGGTAAATACAGCAGTTTGATTCATATTCTCTGTTACAGTCAGGTTTCCTTTCTAAAACAATTGAATATCAAAAAATCAAAGTAACTTGTTTAAACAATTGCTCTTTTTCCCAGGACCTTCAAGCACCTTTTGGATATTAGGATCTGGCTCAATGAAAAGATTAAATGTGCATACAAATTTAATTCAGATCTTAATCTTGACTTTGTTATTGTATCTCTGTATGTTGATGGATTTTTACTCCTGCCATAGTTGTTGTTTGTTGTTGTTGGTTTCTCAAGAGCTTGGGTCATGCAGACCTAAGGACTAATCAGTGCCAGTGAACACAGGTTCCCTCCATGACCCAAACACCAAAACCAGGTGTAAGAAGGATAATGATGCAGCTCATCCTCTTTTCTCCTGGATCACAGGGCATGGGTCCTAGTCTGGCCCCCACCAGGACTTTTTCYAGACCTCTGCAGGCATCCTTGACTAGTCCTACCTTCTGCACAGGTTCTCTGGACCAAACTTCGTATTCAAGATTGCAGTCTGACTTCCTAAGCAAAGCAGCATCTCACTGCTGCCTGCTTTACAGTACTTCTTTTCTGCTTGAGGGCTAGTGGATGGAAGTGTGCTAAGAGAAAACTTTGKAAAAATGGAATAGCAGCACAGAAAAAGATGAAGAAACTCAAAAAGAATTAAGCTACTCTTTTCTTTTGTTGAACAAACGGAAACCTGGAATGTGAGTTGAGGCRGAAAAAAGAGATGCACTGTACACCTGATAAAAACTAGAAAATATTTTTCAATATGAAATGCAAATCATTGCCTCTCCCAGCATACCCTTTTCAGGGCTGTTTTGAGCCAGATGTCATTCCTTCATAACTACCTTGAACTACATGTAGTTACAGATCTGCTTCTGCCCACAACAAATTACTTCCCTCATCATTTGTAAATGACATCGCTGCAGGATCATGCCTGAAAGTAATTTGTGTTGAAATCCTCATGCCTCATTATACTGATATGCAGTTCTCAACAAATTTAAAGCCTAGACACCCTAAAGCCCTCAAAACTCATATATTGTATAGAATTTGTTCTACAGCTCAAGGAAAGGAGCTGAAAACATYGCTGAAGTTTAAAGTTCCAACAGATCTTTTGTGAAAAAATGGTCTGAAAAACATTTGCATTTCATAAAAACTAGTGCAGGATTATGCATCTTCATACCAATCAATTAAAACCTCCCCCATGAAAGAAGCCCAAATGGAATCCCCATCCACAAATAGGAAGCAGAAAGCTAGCAGAAGTCCTATGACAAAAGAATGGAGAAGGTAGCCTCCAGAGGTCTCTTCTAGACATGTTTTGGAGGTTCCTCTGGACCAAACCCTAGTATTGTCTTCCAGCAGTAGYAAAACTTAATGCACTAGTTTATGCCAAATGTGGATTTAAAGAATACTTGGTCAGCATCTTTTCTCATGTTGAAATTACTGTCGTATTAAGACAACTGGAATTATAGTTTAACTTGGAAATTATCATTAAAAATCAATTCTTTATGAGGAAGTCCCTGAAAATGCCAGAMTCTAACAGCCAGAACCATGAACCCAGTCTTAGCCAGGCCTTGATTTATGCTTTTCTGATTTCAAGGCAACCTCTAAATAACTATTGTACCATTTATTGGGCCAAAAAAAGTGAATGACAGTGGAATTATGAAAAAGCATTTCTAGATGGTACAAAGCTATTCCAGCTAATGTTATAATCCATGGATTCAGAATGGGAGACTAGTGAGAGGAAATTGCCATATGGTTGTGGGGTGAGGAAACATTTCAATAATCAGAATAAAACAGAGTGGCACAGGGTATCTCCATTTTTGTGTCACAATTTCATGCTCATTGATTCTAATTTTTGTTCTTTTTTCTCTGTTTCAGGTGCAGGTCTCAGTGTCAGTGATAACGAGTCTTGCCATGGCAGCCAGGAYGGTGGCAGCATGGCTAACTCCCAGATTGTAGAACTTAGAAGAATACCCATAGCTGACACTCATCTCTAACTCCACAGCTTGCTTGGGTTTTTGTTGTTGTTGTGGTTTTTTATCCAAGCCTCAGTATTTTTATATTTGTACTTCCTTTTGCACTAAAACGCTATGTGAAACTGTAGTAGAATGCTGTTATCTTTACTGAATGTTTAACAAGAAATGTTTGCTTGAGGTTTTGTATATCAGAAAAAAACTGTAAATTTTTTACAGTGGGTGAGCATCAATAGATACTGTGGCAATTGGCCTAGATTTGTATCTTGTAAGTAGATGATCCATTTCATAAACTGTAGCTTTTTTWAATTAACCTGTATATTAACACTGATTAATAAAGCAGTAGAGTCTGTTTGATACAAACCAGTCTGTTATTCCTCCTTACTGTTTATGAAGATGAAACGTGGTGCAGACACCCTGTTGGATAGGAAAGCRTTCTAGTGGCACAGTTTTTCTATTTCCTATGCTGTACTCTTCTCGCTGTTTTCTGAGTACCCAAATCTGTGAACAAATTGAAATAAAGACACAAGCCTTGAGCCAAAGAGCTTGAAATTTAAATTGTGAATGATAAATATGTGATGATCTGAAACACACAGAAGGAAGGGGAGATGAAGAACAAGAGTGAAACCACTAGCAGCTGTGTGCTTCTAACTTCTTTACCTTGCTGGTTTCATAATATTAAGCTCTCTCACTCTTTCCACAGTCAAAAATAATAATTCAGCCAAATAGCTAAATTTTCTTTTGATTTCCATGTCGATATTCCTGTACTGATTGAAGTGTTCAAGTATTGCATTACAGAGTTAGATCAGTAATCTGGGGCCATAAATAAGCAAGGAAAGTTTCTCCCTTGAAAGAAAAAAGTAACAGAACAGAAATGTATTTCAGGACTGAGGGGGGAAGCAAGCTGATCTTGTAGGAATGAACTCTGCTTATGCACAGACAGTCTGTAAGAAAAGCACATTAAATCAGAATACCAAGGGATTTTTCTTCTGAATATTTCTCAGTGTAACATAGATGTACAATAAATGAGAAAGCAATTATTTTGTACCTTCTTCAGGAACTTGCCTAAAGGCTTCACACTGGGTAAGCCCTGAGCAACAACCTCTCCCTTTAAAAGGAGGCTTATAGAAAACTTTCCATGAATTTATTTAGAATGATATGCTAATTTTGCTGTATCTAATTAACTGTTGAGCCTAAAAAAGGCCAAAACCAACATAATAAACAAATCCTGCTTCTGTGTCACAGTTCTATAACAGCYAATAGGACTGCTCACCTGTATCTAAGAGAGACACCAACTTTAAGGTGTGTAATGCTTTACATTACATTAAGTGTAATGCTGCAAAAGCCTTGACAGACACTGGAAACTATTTCTAGTCAGGAAAGCCCTTAAACAAGTGCTTTTTAAATATATATTTGAATTGAGAAATAAGAATATGTCTGTATATAACTAGTATATGATCTGCTGTATTGAGACTAAAATTTCTGACTCTCAGGAATTTTGTTGTCTCTTTATACTGATCATGGTATAGAGGGGACAAAGCTGAGTMTTTTTGGCAAATGTCAAAAGTTAATGTGAAGTTGAAGGTGGCAGTGGGAGACAGTGCATGAGCCTGTCCTCACTGTGGGAAATGCAGAGGGCAGTCAGGAAGATGCTGAGCAGATGGGGTAGTTGTTGATATTGAGTGCAGTGCATCATAATGCATGTATAGATGCATACAGATGTATAAAGTGGGCAACTTTATGCAAAAGTGAGCCACCGAAACCAGTGCTATAATTCACTTTTTTTGCCCAAAATACACCTGATGAAACGGGACTTCTGAGCACTTGAGTGAACTGCAAGTATCATTGAAATATGTCAGTCTAGAGTTAAAATTAGTTTTGGATATTTTGCAATATGGCACTTTTTTTGTTTTCCTCACAGGAAACCTTGCTCATTCTTCCTGAATAAACTGGGATGAAGTAAACCTTGTTAGTGCTGATCCTTCTCATCTACCCACTAAAGGCTTAATGTGAATCCTGGCCCTGCAGAGCTATTGCAACACTTGCTCGGTTGTGAGCAAGTCAGGGCTGTAACAGATGTTTCATTACTCGCAGTACATGCTACTACATGCCATGAGAAAGCTTATAAAAGAGGATGTTTGTTTGATTTGACTCATCACCATAAATGTTAATACTTTATGTCACTTCAACTTGTTGCACAACTGGCCTGGTTAGGGATTTACTGTAAATGCATCAGCATTTTCAGAGCAGATCAGTAGGATGGCATCTGCTGCCAGCATTTTCTGAATTTTAAATCTCTAGGTGGTGCTCACATGGTTTAAGGTCATGAGATGAATTTGTTATTGTTCTAAAACCAGTCCTTTTTTAGCAGAAAATATTCTGTCTATGGGAGATTCAGTGGTTTAATAAAACAAGTCTCTCTCAGCCCCTTGTTGCTGTTCCTTGGACAGGCAAAGAAAGAGACAGGAGGAGGGCAGCTGTGTGCTGTGAGGCAAGTGTGCCCAACAGCCACACCTGGGCAGGACCAGCACCTTTACACTTGGCATGACTTAACCCAACCCGACTGAGCGCCTCCTGCGGCTCCTTGATCTCAGGAATTATTTAAAATTTGATTGAGAGTGTAAACATTTCTTTGTTTCTATGAGGTGMAATAATCCGCAGCTAGGTGTCTTTCAAACCAGGCATTACCACACAGCCTGCCATGCTGGCTGACTCATACAAGCCTTTGCTTTGCCCCTCTTGTTTTTGTTTAAGGAAAAACACTTGCTGCCATTTCTGTTTGCTTCTAAAAAAGGATCATTTCTCCCCAGTAAGCCATTTTAAGTGCTTTGTAGGGTAGACGTTAGCTGTTAGTTAATATTTACTGTATTTAATATTAATACTTAATATTAAACARTAGTATKTACTACAATATTTAATTGAATGTAKCTATACTATATTTCAATTATTAATAATATAATAAGATAATATGCTCTATGCATTACTAGAACATTAGCTAATGGTTTATGATTTATTATATTTCTTATATTTATATTATTTCATTAAATAACATGTTATCATATATTCTATTATATAAAAATTATGTTATAATTTATTATTATATAGTAATACTTAAGATCTAGCTTTTTTCAGTTCACTGTGTGAAAGAGGTCCCTTTTCCAGAAAAATTTCACTTAAAACCACTTACATATATATGCATATCAGATAGATGAAAGGAGTTTGTTACTGCTCACATGCCAATATAATTCACCTCTTTTGAAAGATGTCTGGATGTTTTTCACACTCAAATGCATAACTGCTGAAAAATGCTAGGTTCAACAGGCATGTTTTAGGTGGTATTTTAGAGAAAGCCACTGGTTTCACCTTTCTTGCTGTACTGCAAAAATAAAGCTCCATGTCAGTGGTTTGAACAGAAATATTCAGATTACTAATTTTTTTAGAACCCAGCTGAGGGCCCCAATACATTAATGTTCTGTCTCTACCATGCAAATGCTTAGCTCTCCAGTATTCTACATCCAAAGTCATCCTGCTGAGGACTCTGCAGTGAGAGCTTTGATCTGCAAAGGATTAGATTATACTGGGAGCTTTACAGCAATAAAGTGCCTATGTGCTCAACATAAAATTATGTTAAATAGAGTGATCATGTCAGGATCATGGTTAGATGAGAAAATTGCTTAAATTCAGGCATATCCTGCTGTCAGATGCATTTCACTATATCTTGGTTTATGCTCTGACCCTTGGGTTGCTATTGTAAATTCTATTTCACCAGCACTAGTGTAAATGACTAAGAAATCAGAATGTATTTCAAATTTGCTGGCAGCAGAATTTGCTCCTGTGTTGCTTCTACTGACAGTAACGTGTGAAAGTAGCATATGCAAGTTTGGGCTTATCTGTTCAATATGTTATTCTGTTAATTTTCACAGRAAAACATTCAAGGAGAATTTCCACTTCTAATTTCATGATTCAAAATTATTTTCTCTACAGTAAATACATTGTAATAGAYACAGTGTAACACTGGTACACAATCAATAAATGGAAATAATTACAATATAATACTCAAGCATTAGTGAACTAAACAACTGGGACTAATATTATGCTGAAACTGAGAAGACAGTTTGTGTAAACTAGCCTAAAAGTTAGGCCAAAAACCCTAAGAATGCTTTTGCTTGGTTGGTTTTAATCAAGTCAAAGTTGTGTTCAAGATACAGCATTTTTACAAGACTACAAGATTTGGAGGAAAATATATATTCCAATGTCTCATAACAATGTCTGGTTTTGACTGGAGCTGTTTTTCCCCAGCTCAGCAGGYAGGCTTTGAAGATGGTGTGATCATGTCTATGCTGTAGCACCTCTGATCTGAACTCACAGTGCCTTTATCCAGTGGAACTCTAACTCCAGAGAGCTGTCTTCTTCAGTGTGCTTTCACTCTTCATGAACAAGTACATGTCACCGTGTGCAGACTGACAAAAATAATTATAGGATACCATAATATATAGATATGGATGTACATACAGGTATTGATACAGGAAGATATAGCTAGAGATATAGCTCGAGATAGAGATAGAGATATAGAGATATAGAGATATAGAGATAGAGATAGATAGATAGATAGATAGATAGATAGATAGATAGATAGATAGATAGATATAGATAGATAGATAGATAGATAGATAGATAGATAGATAGATAGATAGATAGATAGATAGATAGATAGATAGATGTATAATAAAAGTAAATTCTGTTTCAGTCTTGGAGCTAAAACATTGTGGTTATGACTTGGGTTTCTCTCGAAATTTCTTCTGTCCTGCTTTGCAATTCCTGACCCAAAGGTAAGCTTGTGATTTCCTAGTTACTTAACTGGAAAGAGTCAGGCATGGGATATAGAGTTGTTAGAAGGGGAGCAAGGTAAGGGGATGCCCAAAATCTTCCTTTGCACTAAGCCTCACATAGCTCACAAGCCATGTGATAGATGTGCTGCAAAACCCACGGCCTGCTTGTGCCTTGGGTCTGTCTGTTCCCCATGGTAGGGCAGCAGAGGCACAAAGATTTACCATCTGACAAGGACCAGGTGCATGAATGCATTCCTGCCTGATGTGCAAAAAGGACCATCATTCTTTTTGGTTTGAGAGAACAGCATGTCCCGGAGATTGGGAGAGGGCAAAAGAAAAAGAGTGGCCAAACACTGACCTCAGTCCAAATCCTTGATGAATACTGACAAAGGGAGGCAGGGAGAGTTGTTTCTCCTTGCATGTGTGTGCAGGAGGATCACACTACTAGCTCCCCTCCAATGCTGTGGCACATGAGCAGCATCTGCACTAGTTACTGAAAAAGGACTTGGTCTTTACTGTTTTAGAGCCTAGATGAGAGCTGTTTGAGTCTGTTCTCCATGTCACAGATCCTGTTCACTCCTTTTAGCAGAAATCTAAAAATACCCCATCAACTAACTTTTTTCTGCTGAAGAAGTGACCTTCCTCTCTGAGCTCCTGCATGCCCAGCACCTCAGTTACCCACATTACTTCCCAAAGAGACTCACTACTCACTTATTCCTTCCAGACAATTGTAAGGACATAATGCCAATTAAGAATCTTCTGATTTTCTGTCCTGTAACAAGTAACAGGTTTCCTTCTCATTTTTTATTGTTCTGCAGTTACCATGTTTTGTACTTTCTCTTGGTTAAGGTCCTAAGGAGCCATGTCCTACTGCAGCAAAATACACTTGAGAGGGTCCTCATGGCTGAACCTGTGCCTATTTTGGCTATTTGGGTGGCACAGTTCCCTGGTTGATGTGACTTCACCCACGTGGATCCTTTGTCCAGCTATTGTCTGCTGCACATTTAATAAATCCCGTTTTAACTAGGACTTTCTGCAAGTTTTGGAACATGCATGGTCAGTCCTAGAGCCATAATGATTGCAGATGAGGAGTATAAGCAAGGAGGACAAACTTCTGAGTGCTTCTTTGTCTTCTTTATTCTTTTGTTTTTACTCATCCACTTGCTTCTTACTGTTCCCACAATGTGACGCTCTGCTTTCTGATGCATCAGTGTGAAATGACCCAGAGTACCCAAGGAAAATGCTGTGATCCTTCTCTGAGGTTCATTCTTGCATCTTGAGAGCCAGATTTAATAAGAATGATTTTACTTTGCAGGGCTAAGGGGCTTTTTAGAGTTAAGAGTGTATTTATTCCTTAAATTCATTGTTGGCAGAAGACCACTACTGCACATTGGAAGACCTCTAATCCTGATCCTTAAAGGACTAAGGATTAGGATTAGAATATCTCACATCCTGATTTTAGGTGTACTGAGGATTAGAATAAGGTCTGACCTATGGCAGTTGTGTGGACCCCTGCTGTGTCAACAGCAAGGAACCAGCCTGCCTACCTTAAAAATCATGCTCAGCTGCAGAGTGCAGAGCAAGAACGAGCCAGGCAAATGCCAGGCAAATGCCAGGCAGTTACTAACAAGCCTTTTGACTTGCAATGGAATGGCCCATTGCAAACACTGGGTGATTAATATTAAAGATAATCCTCGGAGCATGTAAAAGAATCCCATATAGCCTCAGGAGATGGACAGCTAAATCCTCGGAGCCAGTATACACAGTTATGCCATCTGACCCCGGGGATACAGACCTTGTTTTTGAAAGCAGCATGCTTTAGAGGAGAAAGTAAATGGAAAAACTTGCTCTTCTAACCCAGAAAAAGAGCCCTGAATGTTCATGAAAACAGTATTTTATCCAAAGGAAACTGAAGTTAAGGTTTTCTCTCATATAATCGAGATTTTAAAATGTCATAGCTTCCTGAAACTGTGTGAATTAGAAAAGAAAGAGAATGTGCATTTATATATATATATATATATATATAATATCTATTTATGCCCTCAGAATAACTGTTTTAATTAATATATTTTGCAGAAGTACCAGCTGACAAAAAGAAGTGTTTTACATACCATATGAAGTAAGTTAACACCTAGATCATAAGACTCGTAGTGCCTGTATACCACAAGTGGTCAGAATTCATTAGCTCTAATTTAACTGCTTTTTATTTTAATCTGATCTCTACTCTAAAAAGAAAATTCTTGTGTTGAAACTAATTAAAGCCCTTTTTTTTCCTTTTTATCTTATACAAGTATTATATTTGTTTTATGATTTTTATTGTAGTGGTGGCAATACATGTTTTGCTCAAAATTAAGTTCATAATTTCTAGTTTTCCTGGGGGAGTTGGAAATAAAGGCATAATTACTTCCTTGTAGCAGACAGAGACAACTTCTCTATTGTAAGAAGTTCAGTATTTTATGAATTAAGTAAATAAATAAGCCTCTAAAGAAATAATGCTTTCTTGTATATAGGAGGGGAAATTTGAAATTGGGATGTCTGCTTTTCTGTAAAAGAATATAGAAAGATGAAAGGATTAGGGATGTTTAGCCCCATTAAATGTGAAAAAGATGAAGAAGTGTGCCTTCCTATTAAGATCCATTCTAGGCCAAAACTGGATACAGGGAAAACAAATTCATGACAGTGGGAGTCATTGTCTTAGCCTGACTATTAGCAGCTGTAAGATTACACCTGCAGTGGCTGTTTTCGTTTGTTCTGGCAGGGTACAGTCAGCAGTGACTGCTCCACTGCTCCTTAATGTCAGATCCAGATCTAGCAGCTTCTCAGACAATAGCTCTAAACACCAGATTTCACTGATAAGAATTTATACTTTGAATATACAGGCATGGAACTCTGGTCTTAACTGAGTGATATTGTAAATATAAGTGTTTTTTTAGCTTGTAGGTAGAAAAACTCTATCTCCAGGTTTCAGTGTTCCTCAATTCAGAGTGAAACTGGGGTCTGTACAATCCCAGAAAATCTGACAGGATATGACTATCAGAAAGACATGATTATCTTTTAGAAAGACTTTACTCCATTGTGACTCTCTGCTTAAATTGATATTTGCCCATCATCCTGTGCATTGGCTTACATCTGCTTCCAAACACAAAAACTCAGAATAGCAGAATGGTTTGGATTGGAAGAGACCTTAAAATCATCTCATTTCAGTGCCCTGAAATGGGCATTCCCTACCATGGGCAAGGGTACCTCCCACTAGACCAGGGATTCTCAAAGTCCCATTTCAACCTGGCCTTGGACACTTCCAGGGGTGGGGCATCCACAACTTCTCTAAACAATCTCTGCCAATGCCTTGCCACCTGCACAAGGAAGAATTTCTTCCTAGTATATAATCTCAATCTATGCTTCTTCATCTTAAAGACTTTCCCTCTTTTGTTGTTACTACATGCTCTCGTAGTAACATGGGAGGTGACACCTGGCAGCTGTCCCTCCCACAGAGGAGAGTGGCAGATGCCTCAGCTCAGAAGGAGCCGATGAGCAGAGGTGTCACCTGCACTGATAACCCAGATGTGTATAGCTGATCTTGTTTGCTTGCAGCCCTTGTGTTGTACCACAAGAGCTCCAGGCTCTTACTTGCCACCTGCCATTCCAATGTCCAAGCATTGGTGCACATAGTGCCTGCCTGCTCTTGGCTTTCCACCCCAGAAAGTGGAGGGTATCTGAAAATGTGGCTCTTTTTTCTGACTAGGTCTTAATTATCATGAGGTTCACCATCCATGCCCCACATACACTTGATGTGCACACAGCACCAGTCCGCCCCAGGAGGTATCTGTGTACAGCAGACATAAAATGGGCTTTGTTACTGCAGCTTCCTTCAGCAAATCCTTGCTTTCCYTTCCCATGTGGCCACRGTGACAGCTTTGGGCAATGCTTAGGTGACAGCTTGAAACTTCTCTCTCTGACAGCCCTCATGGATGTTTATCTTAACTCTAGGGTCATGCTGTAGGGGTGATCTTCCAGAGGCAGATTGCTCCCATACAGTCAACAGGACTGGGTGGCACAGAGTTAAAATATTGCACTTGCCCCACACTTCATGTGTCTTGAAGCTGGAGACCTTGAAGAACTAGTTACACCTGATCAAATCCTGCCTTATAGCTTCAGTGTGTGCAGTCTTATGGATCATGCAAGTTCCAGCTCTGTTCTGTAAGAAAATCTGCTGATTGTCTGGACCCCTAGAGCCTGTGTGTGAGCAGCACGTTGGGAGCTTTGGAATCTGGTTTGGCATAAGTTGAGAGAGGGGACATGGAAGCTCTTGGTTGGGGCTCTTGTGGCCCAGCAGACAACAAAGGGAGAGAAAACGACCTTGTTGGTGGCTGAGCATCTTTTCAGGCCTCAGCTTTGGCCCGTGGCAAGGATACCCAGGGCTCTCAGTGCATTGCAAAACATAGAATGCCTGTGCCCACAGCAGCACAACCCACAGCCCAAGACCAACAAAACTTGTCTTGTCTTCCTTGTATGCACGACCTGAAGAGATTGTGGGTGTGAAGCTACCTCCACAATCTTTGACTATGGCTGTTTAATGTCTGCTGATACAAGGTACACCCATGTCTGCTTAGTAAATTTGTCTCTGGGGTCCTAAAAATAGCTCTGTTGGACTCTGAGGTGTTTCAGGTTTGTTGTTTGTTTGTGTTTTTGGGGGATATTTTTGTGTGAATTGATCTTTAAGTGATTTCCAGGAACACATGAGGGCTGGAGAAAGCCTTGCTGCTAGTTGTGTTTCAGACTTTCCAGTTTGGGGAAGATAGTTTGTGACCATATTGTTCCCCGCTTCACTTTGGTTTTCTTTCTTTGGTTTTCCAAAAGACATGCAATTTTTTGTGTTCACTTTCTTTTAATTGAACTGATGGGAGCTTTGGCAATAAAGAAGGTATGTGGGCTCTATGTTGCATGCTGAACAATCAGTGTGTGGACAATTGTCCAGAGACATTATTTTTCTTAAGCTTTTGCCTTATTTAGGAAAGATTTCCAGAATATTGGTGTGGCAAATAAAAATTGAAATGAAAATTACCAATAATACGAGGATATGGGTTTATATTATAATATGCAATTAAAATACGTAATGCAATTTGTAATTTTAATACAAATTTGGTAATACCAAATTAGTTGTGCTGTTGCTTATAAAGCAATAAAAATGTAAGGGTTTTTCTATGCATCAAGGGGATGGAAAGACACCCCATTGTTAATGTCTGTTTACATTGTTACCGTCTCTTGCTTTAGTACCTGTCTTGACATATGACCGATATATTCTGTAATGCCTGACTTTGATTAAAAACAAACTTCTTAATGATAAAGGAAAAGAAAATGTCTTAAATAATTTTGAGGAGTTTTTGTGTAGTTGTACCTCATTTTGATTCTTCCTTATCGAACTAAGTTATTACTGAAGTAAGCAGTGGATGCTGCTGACTGCCATCCTACACAAGCAAAGTGTCTTTAGCATCATCCAAAGACAGAGGTTATATTTATGCTTGGAGGTAATGTTTGTTTAGACTTTGTGATTGAATGAGAAGGAAGATGTTATTTATGCACACTCATTTGACTAAAGGAAAATGCTTTTTCTCATGGGAAGGAGACTGAATATTCAGTGACTGATCTGGAAAAACAACTCAAAAGATCTTGATCTGTGCCTTTCATATACATCCAATGAAATATAGACAGAATTAACTACTTATGAAGGCACTCCATATGACACTTGGCTGCAGATTTTTCGCTTTGAACAAGAGCCACTGGGCTGGAAAAGTTCACAGTGACACAGGGATATGATGGTGATAGTGGGGAGCAAGGCACAGTGACAGTCCCTCATGCTAACCTGATGCAGAACAGCAGGACTCCAGGATTTCAGCAGGGGGCTACTCTGTTCTCCTACTCTTCTCTGCTCCAGTGCTCCTCCTTAAAGATTTCACTGAGAGCATATGCCTGCTGGATGTGAAGATGACCGACTTGTTTTGATTGAGGAAAGCCAATAAAAGCAACCAAACTGATGCTGAATTAGGTCATACTGGTCTTTTCAGGAATTTGGACTCTGTTACCAATTCTTAGCAGTATCAGCAATGTCAGGGATAAATTTGTGTAAAGCATGTCATTCATGGTAGTAGATCTATGATTAAGTGTTTATATCCAATGTTCTTTTGAAACGTGTGAATCAAAATTATTTTAACCTACTTTTTTCCAGCTAAAATATTAATAATACCACACAATGAGTTTTTACTTTGAAGGAAACTATCCAACATCCACTCTACCCATACTGAAACAGAAGCATTCAAACTTCCCACCTGCCTCAATTAGGCTTTTCAAGACATCCATCACTCAAGTAATTAGGATATTTCTCGTTTCCCAAACTGTACCTGCAACTGCCAATTAAAATGCAACTATTTAATCACGTTGAATTAGAGCTATAATAATATTAGTCATTGCCTAATAACCTTTTGTAAGCCACAAAGAAAGTAAAGTCTTGCCAAGAAGGCTGTTATGCTTCCACAATATAAATCAAAAATTATAATTGTAGTGTGTACCTTCACTTCTTTTCTACCACACTGTGTAAAACAAAAACCATGAGATGGGTTAAGTATTTTAAAACAATTTGTAAGTTGTAACTCAAGAGGCTGTCTAGGCCTATTAATTAGTAAATCATTCATAATCTTGAAAATATTTAAATGCCCTTGATTTCAGTAAAATATACCAAGTGGAACAATCTGATAATGTGACTGCTGCCTTCAAGACTGTAAAGGACAATGTTCAAGTGCTTCTGTAAATGTTTCCACATAAATTGATGAAAGTAATAATCAATTTCAATCATTTCACCAATGCTACATGTGCCATAAATTAGAGCTAACAAGAAGTCCTATATTTTTATCCATTAATAACTGATATTTTCATTAATATTCCCAAACTCATTGTGCTGAAGCCATTGCAGACAGAATTGGAGCTTTCTTCTCGTTTCTTTGCTTTGATTATCTGCTTTCTGGAAATGCTTCTTCCCTGCTTTATTCTCATTTTAGCAGTAGTTAGTGGTGGAAAATCACTAGGTCTGAACTACTATAGCTATGGATGCTCACAAGAGGACAGGGAACATTCTATGGAACAATGGCCGTGGACAGATTGGAAAGAATTTAGAAAGGGCTGAGATTTTAATTTCTACAGAAATTTTATGTGATCCTCAAAGCATTTTGTGTTTCTTCTGTCTCTCCTGGAATGGCTTAGGTGGCACTTCTTTATTTTCACATGTCCTAAAGTGGTCCCTGTGATAGTTCAGGAGCTTGATGTTTGTGAGTTACACCAAAAAAATAAAAACAATTCTCAAATCATAGATTCATGGGTTCATAGAGTAATTTAGATGGTCAGAGACCTCTAAAGTAATTGAATCCAACCCTTAATCCAACATTATTAAGTCCTCTACTGACCCATGTCCCCAAATGCCATACGTGTTTAAAACACCTTACAGGAGCAGTGACTCCACCACTYCCCTGAGCAGCCTGTTCCASGGTTACACTGTCCCCTGGTTACACCATCTTTTCAGGTAATTGGAGAAAGAAAGACAGAAAGACTCTACTAAGCTTTCCTCCAGGCTAAACCATCCCTGTTCCCTCAGTTTTGCTCATCAGACTTGTGCTCCACACTCTTCTCCAGCTCTGTTGTCCTTCTCAGGACATGACCCAACCCCTCAATGTCTCTCTTGTAGTGAGGGGCCAAAACTGAGCCCAGGAATAGAGGTGTGGCCTCACCACTGCTGAGTGCAAAAGATTTATCATTTTACAGTGCTAAGTACCTTAGTCAGCACAAGAACTAAACCTAGAATGGAAAGGAATCAGATTAACTGTGGCTGCTAAGGGGATTAAGTGTCTCCCACCCTTGGGAAGTCATTCTTGAGGAGGACCACATCACTAAGAGTGACCTTTTGGAGAAATGAACGGGGAGGTCTTAGTCGTAAGCACACGTGAACTAGAATCAGAATTTATTAACTGCAGCAAAAAGACTGATGCAGTGGCTGAGATGTGACTGGGCTCTATTTGTGTAAACACCTTGGCTGATGCCATATGAAGGCTGGTATTCCAGCCCTAGGAAACTCCCAGTCAAGAATGAAACACTTAAAAGGAGGAAGTGCGTAAAACAAAATATAAATACTTTCCAGGAATACTTACGTTGTTTAGACATTTCAAGGAAAGAAAACAAAGCAAATACAAAACACAGGGAATAATAGCAACAATATTTCTGGAAAAAGTTGTTTCAGCCTATTGTTTATTTACTGCTTCCTTGCTGTTGTAATTATCAACATGATGTGCAGCACTTATATATAAAAAATAAAGWCTRAACCTGCACTCATGAATGAATAAKTATCACAGAATATGCTGAGTTGGAAGAGACCCRCAAGGTTCATCAAGTCCAGCTGAGGAGGAGTTTTCCAGTCAACTATTTGTTAGTTAATCCTGTCCTTGCATAAAAAGCAAGGCTGCTAAAAGCCTCAGAAATATCCTGGTCAGTGAAGCCTTTGGGTGTCAAATTATCTGTTGGAACCCTGAAAGCTGAAAATTTTTGGTTTTCTGTGTTAAAAGGTGCTGACCCTCAAGCAAGCAACACCTTTATATCTGAGGCCTTGGAACAGATATTCCATATTGAGTAAATATTGAGTAAGAGCACTGAGATTATGGGTGTGTAGTTTGTAGAAGTGTGTGATCTCACAGGGTGAAAAACTTAAATTTAAGATCTTAGTACACAGTGATGTGTGTGAGCCAAGATGGAGGACTTAAGGTGTTGTCTGAGTCCTTCTTTTCACATTCTTCTTCACCTCCTTCATGGGTGTGGGTAGTTTTTGTGATTGGTTAGAAAAGTCCGCAAAGA
Source organism: Alauda arvensis (assembly GCA_902810485.1). NCBI lineage: Eukaryota > Metazoa > Chordata > Aves > Passeriformes > Alaudidae > Alauda > Alauda arvensis. The sequence goes on along the minus strand of CADDXX010000169.1, from coordinate 304 downwards.
GGACCACAAGTCCTCTTGGGACTTGGGTTCAAAGTGAAAATAATTTAGGTGGCATTTCATAATTGGATTATTTGTCCTTGAAAAGATGTGGTAGAGATAGAGAAGGATCTCCTTTTTTTGTGCTTAGCTAGTGTGCAGAACTCATGACTTGTGAGGCTGTAATGTAGATAAGAATTAATAAACACCTGAGTCTTCAGAAGAAATTTGTGTCTCATGCATTCAGTTCCTGGCTAACAGTGAAGCTGAAAAAGAAGCCTAAACCTGGGCAATGATCCATCAGTGTGGCCACAGGATGCTTCAAAAC